>OX388349.1:87454196-88054196 GCA_947579665.1 Sympetrum striolatum
TAGTCTATAATATAAAATAGGGTGTGGGTGTGTGTGTATGTATGTTCGCTAAAAACTCGAGAACCGAGAGTCGCAAAACCTTGCAATTTTCTATATTATTAAAAGTCGACCCCGCGCAGAGTATAGGCTACTTTTTATTTACTTAAAGTACATGGTTCGAACCCAGACGGGTCAAAACTTTTGCATAAGAATTACACGTATAGGTCATTTTTTCGTAGAAGGTTTCATTTCTTTTGCTAACTTAAATTAGAAATAATGGTCCTAGAAAGACGAATCAAGCACCAAAAGATAGGAAATAGAATAAGAATTCTTAATTTGGTTGTAGAATATCGTTTTTGAATCGAATTTGCGCAGACTTTGATAAAGTTCGTGAATGTTTTATCGAAATTTTTAGGTCGTAAACAACCCACCTCCCTGACGATCAAGGGGATTTTTGAGTCCCCAGATCATGCATTTATCCGTAAGAACACATCGAGAAAATATGCCTACTTCAAATTCATGTTAAGAATAAGTGATAGATTATATGAAGAGGGAGACATTTA
Source organism: Sympetrum striolatum (assembly GCA_947579665.1). Taxonomy (NCBI): domain Eukaryota; kingdom Metazoa; phylum Arthropoda; class Insecta; order Odonata; family Libellulidae; genus Sympetrum; species Sympetrum striolatum. The sequence continues at coordinate 87,454,739 of OX388349.1, forward strand.
AGGAGATATTAGTAACTGCAGCTATGAACGATATACTGCGAAGAATCGAGCGTACCAATATTTAGGAAAGGTTTTAAATTTTATGGAAGTGTCTGTAGTAACCAAGTTTTTATTTATATCAACGTAATTTTTTATTGACTATTTCGTGGGATAAATGGGTTTATAGTAGTTCGTTAGATGAAATTGCTTTCTCTCGATCAATACAACTGAATGCATATAAAAAACCTGGAAAGTTTTGTATCTTTATAATATAATCTTTTGCATTAAGTTTATCGATTTACTTCGATAAATATTTAGCGATTGACGAAAAAGGACTTGGTGAATATCGTAAAGAATTCCCAGTTTCAGTTAAGGACAGTAGTTAAACGGCGATTTGTAAAGCTTTAGCAAATCTCCAATATCGTATCCCTCCATCGAAAAAGTAAAGCAAGTTTACGTTTTGTTGTACGCAGAATAAAAAAAGTTATTCATTGTGGTTTCTTAGGTGCTTCCAATTCTTATACTTTTACTATCATTCTGTTATCGGTGTTCAATCTCGGTTGTTTCATATAAAATACATTTTGGTTGTGTTTGATCATCGTTTCCAATATCCATTTTTTCCCTTTCTAAAAATGTCTCCTTAAACGTGATGCTGCTTATCTTAATGCTATCTTCGAATATACATTTATATAATCCTTAAATAAATGTTGCGTTCACCGTAGAATTTTTCATTCTAATATTTAGGTTACTTTGCAGATTTTATTATAATTTTATTTTGTTTGTTTATTGGTTTGGAAATGATGATAGCCTGGCATTTGCTATCTACCAAAAATTATGAGACGTGTTACGATCAAGCCTGTAACAAAAGTATTTATTAATTTTAATTTTTCCCCGTCGAGAATCAACGGGCACTTCAGCTAGTATTTTATAATTCTATTCTCTTGCTCATGTTAAGTGTTGAGGGGAATATTATAAGGGGGCTGAAGATAGTGAGGTCGTCTCACTATCTCCGTCTCATAAAAGAATATCACAGGCTATTTCGACTGAAGCTGTTTCTATTACTTCAAAAATCATTAAAACTGTCGTTCTTATTTGCTTATTTTATTTATTTATTTAGGGACTTTAGTTGGCAAAATTGGGACTTTTGAGTCCCATCTTCCATTTAATCAATACATTTACATAGTATAAAAAATACGAATGATATAACAAAATAAAATTAAAATCTATAAAAGAATATATAAAAATAGATAAATATAAATATGTATATCTATATTATAAGATACAAAATGAATACTATTATAATACAGTCTTATGCAAAATAGAAATAAATAAGTCTGTATAATATGATACAAAATAAAAATGAATTATAATCTATAAATATAATATAATGCAGTCTTACAGTTATTCGAAATTAATTATTGAGTGTCATACATGAAAAAAATTTCGAGTGGTAAAAGTTATGTTTTGCATTTTACCAGTTGCAATTTAACTCTGTTTAAAGGTGTTTGAGCCGCGATGGGCCAAACCAGCGACCGAACGGTCGATAACCGCTGATATGGACTCAACCGAAGAGACCTCTCGAATTCTTCAGTTAACCAAAGCGAAGTCTGCCGGAACGTATCCTCAGTGATACTAACCACGTATTCATAGAAAAAGTGGATATTACCCCATCACATCGGGAGCTACCTGTTCCACTATAGTAGTTGAAGAATAAAGATATATTCTGTTCAAGGCTCCCGGATAGTCATGTGGACAGCGCGTTTGCCTTTCGTGAAAGCGGTTCCGGGTTCGAATCCCGGTGGTAGCCAATGTGCGAAATGACCTAAGCTGTCGAAGCACTTTTAGCAATACCACTACTACTATATTCTACTCTTTTTTGTTTTAATAAATTTCTTGGCTAACTAATTCAATTTGGGTAAGTATTTCTGTGCCCATTATTTCGTAACCGAATAATCGTAATTCCTTATTGATGGAGCAGATTTGAGGAGACTATTTATTTCTTGAGAATCTGTCCTCAAAGGGAGCATCACCCTCCTTCCCGCGTGACTATCTCGCTGGCCACTCTTATCCGTCCATTATCGTCCGATATATTGCGATCCGCAGGCGACAGCTGTCAGTCTTTGCCTTTATACAGCGTGTTGCGTAGCACGTGAGCCAATACCGCACTGTGCACACCTAAACGGCGCCAAACCTTATCAAACTACGACTACTGCCTCGTTTTGGCTTGAAATCTTTGTTTTGACCGGTGTAGCTTTGGTCAATGCACAATTTTTCGATAACTTACCCCAATACTTTAATAATATTGAAATAATTCCTTTTGGTATTATTTAATTAGCGATTAAAGATGTTTTGCCTTGAAACAACTATTAAGACTTTTCTTTTGGAGTATTGCTGTCATCCGTGGTGCTATAAATAATTAAAAAATGTGTTTCGGAGGCAGAAATTTTCATAAATACCCCAAAATATTACTAATTAAATGTTAATACCGGTAAATTTGTAAAGCAACGTACTGAAAATATCTCAGAGATTAATTTTTGAAGTTACCAATTGAGTGTTCCTCAGAAAATAAGATTTACTTCAAAATAGTTTCTTGATAAATTGTAAGGAAAAAAAAACAGATTTTTGTTGGCTCGCAGAATTGGACATAATGTCAGAAAAGATTCTCGTAAAGTAATCATTCCGTTCCTCCAAATGTCTGTTAAGATACGTCCGGATACAATGCGCTATTGCAATTACTCAATACTGTATTCCTGAGGTTGAATAATTGTTGGGATGCAAACTAACTCGGATATTATAAACCTATGCAAAAATACGATATTTGATTTAGTACTTGATAATATTTTCCGTGAATGTTATTTCATAACGATATCAATTGAGAAAATAAAAATATTCTCCTACTTGAGCAACAAAACGGTGCAATTGTAGGTTTATATGATAGTAGTATTGTAAGATCATTTGTCTTGAGAGTTAGTTGATAATGAATCGTGGGCCCTAGAAAAAGATGATAAGAACGAGAAAGTGAGGCTGGGAAAAGAAAGGGTTTCGTCCGAAGAAATTCATCCATGACAAAAGAAATGCTTTGGTCAATCATTGAGATGGAGAGAATACTAAAAAAAGTAAAAGAAGGTTGGATGCAAGATAGAGTGAGAGACACACATTAGATAGTAGAATAAATAAATGGCTGGACTAATTATCAATATGCAAAGGAGAGAGTGTTAAATAGGAAGTTCAACGTGAATCTAGCGTGAGATAAAAGAGTCACTCTCGCTTAAAAAGTTTTGCATATCCCATCTCTTTCTAACTGGGTTATGTTGCCATGTTGCACTGTTCCTTTCAAATGGAACCAATCATCTGCGGAATTGCTGTCCTCTGCCGCTGTCTGTCGTAATAGTTTAAATTTACACTTCCTCTTCAACCGACTGGTTTGTTTTTGACTCGCGCGCTATCAGAAAATGGCCGATGGAAATAGAGTCCGTCCCAGAGGAAACTGCCCATAGACGGTTCGTTGATTAAACGTCAACAAACTCCGCTTCGAATCACTCAGCGTCACCTAACGTCAACTCCTCACTGCGAACGAAAAAATCAGGCCCTTTCTCTCAGTTGAAGAAACCTCGGAGATCATTGATAACGGTTGTCATCTTGTTAACCATCGGCAAGAGGAGCTATCATTACTCGGATCTCCGATTTCAGCCAATTGCATCCCCGAGCAGTTAATTGAAGTGCTGACGTCGCAACATGTAGAGTGACGTCATCATTGAGCATCTTTGAGAACGAATCTTTCCAAGACGCACAATGAGGAGTTTTTTCCGTTTTTTCACACTTCGTTTGATAAAATTATTAAGGAAAAGTCTCAGGGAATCACATTTTCCTCGGTAATCTTTCTGAATGGTTTTCAGCACATCGATTGTCACTAACACACTTTCTTTCCACCTCTCTATTCTCTTATGTTTCCGTTTAATGCATGAATTAAAAAGAAACTATTTTCCTAGGAGCCATCCATTTCTCTCATAAGCTTATTACTTCCCATTCTGTTTGTCATAGGACCTCTTTCCTCTTTCTTCGACTGTTTCTTTTTAATATACCTAAGAATTATTTCCACATTCATCAGCATTTTTTTTAGTTGAATTTTTATTTTCATTTATCATTTCTCTCACGCTTGGTTTGATTCTTTTACTATCCTAAGCTATATTCCTGGCCCATGATATTAATTTCCTTTTAATTGAATTCTCAGTTGAAGTAAATCTTTGTATGAAACGCAGAAAATTGGAAAGAGAAAAAGCATGCGGACCTTATCTTAATACAACGCAACCCCCCATGTTCAGCCATGGAGAAATTACTAATGGGAAAAAGAGTAGGAGACCTAAATCAAACAATCAGGGAAGTCACGGAAAGACATTAATTAGAATTGAAGAAGTGAAAATAAGATGAGGAGGATATTTGCGATTAAAAATGAGAGAAATCTTATAAATCGCATTGAATATTTAAGTATTGGTCAAATATCTGCTCAAAATTTTCAGAAATATCGTTCAAATGATCTCCATTTTCTTTAAATATACAATTAACAATTCACAATTGATGTGTGATAATACAAAGTTTATATTTCTGAGATATTAAACTATCCCATATGAATTACCTTAATGACTTTCACAATCAGCGGCTAAATTCTCTTTATCCTTAGAAGCTCCAAATGTGAATCCCAAGCTCGAAATTCTCACCTCGGTAATGAATATGTAAGCACATTGCCTACAATCGTCAAGGTCGCATCATCCCTTCCATACCACGATCTGCAAAATTGATACTGCGCTGTAATCATAGCAGATGAAGCATTCCGAAGGATTCAGTTGCAGCTGCATCTCCTTCTCCGACTCATGTCTTCCTTTACGTATCATTAAGTCACCGAGGTATTTGATATTACTTGGTCTTGCTTCCGCAACATTTCGCAATTTTGGTTGGGTTTGTTCAGTCGTTCAGTTTACGGAAAAGATCAAAGCCAAAGATGAGCGTGCCACCTCTCGGAGGAAGCAACAAGTTTTGTCTTTAAATATCCATCCTTTAATACTCGGGACACTTTGTTTGCAAGAAAATGTAAATTATAGTCAGGAAATACTTTGTAATCTTTCCTTTTGCCAATTATTTTCGTTGAATTCAACCAATGATATGGTAATTAAATAGAAGGCGTCATATCACATCTTACGTTTACATATTGTACGCTTATATCAATACGTATGATGATAAATTGATTCAACAGAGCGTTTCAACGAAACGATTTTTAAAAGCTACATGCTCAACCGACGCTCAACGATATATAAATATGGGATCGCTATAAAAGCAATGCTAGCCACTGTTAATGTACTGCAGAAGTATTTGTATTTTACCTTGAAATTTAAGAAAAAACTCATACCTTAGATTATTAGAAAATGTTTAACATTTCACAGAGTTATGCTGCGTATTTAAAAGCCTTATAGATGGAGTTTAAGGATAGATTTTCAGTATTCTTTTACTCTTAAACTTTTATCTCGATTTTAGATTCAATTTTCTAACACTGTTATTGATTCACAAAATACTGAATTTATTATCCAGACCTTCATTCCTGAATTATAGATAAATAAGGCACTTCTTGACGAAACTGAGTACGGTTAGATATAAATTATATAAGAATTTCCGATATTATTCATCTGAATAGAGATATTTTGAAGTAAATATTTACATTATATGCAAAGCTCCCTTTAAGCTGGAAAAATGTATTTTTATTAATTTTGTTTTGAGTTCAGGGTAACAGAGAATAGTATATTCTACCATTTAACCATATGGTTAACTGGAAATAGAGATATATCTGGGATTAAAAATTACATGGGGTTTCGTTTAATTCACATTTCTGCGTCACACCACGATAAAACATTTTCAAGAGGCTTATCGATATCTAAAACTGTTTAATGTGTATGGCCACACATCTAATCTTTCTTTATTATTCTTATATTTTATTCATTTATGCTTAGGAGTAAAATCAGCATATTCAAGGGATTGCAATTTAACGATTTTAATATTGAAGGAATTGCAACTTGATTTCTGCGCCTAGAATAGCCTCACGCATGTCAATGAGAAAATTGGAAAGTTGTGGAACGGTATGCGGTCATTAGATGGTTCTTTTATATTACATTTTTTCCCTCGCACTCTTCCATCACAACGTAAGTCATGTGTACGACGCACACAATTTATGGAGACTTCTTTGTTGGCAGAAATTATGAAAGTTAAGATTATGAAGGGTCCAAAATGGAGAGGTAAAATTTTGGTGGTCATAAAAATTTACGGGAAAGTCAAGGAGGAGAGGGAAGGAATTGAAAAAGTTCCAAATTAAGTGTGAATATCTTAAATAATTATAATGAGCATTTTAATTCTTAATACATGAGTGATAGACATAGGTATTTTGTTATCGTTGCTAGACCACGTTTAGGTCCTATGCCAAGTGACACCCTTTCACGCACACACACGCATCGCATTTTATAAACTTTTGCGGATTGATGACGGGCATTCCTAGCTACGCGCTTTTCTATTATGAACCTATTATGAGTCGTCAAATGGATTTATTAACTCTAACTTAAATTAGTATCTAAAGTAACAAATAGTAGTGGATCAATTGTAAATTATCTAAGAATGTTGGTTTTGGTTTTACTTACTCAGATAATCACCATTATCGAGTGGGTTACTTATTTATACGTATTAATCGCAAACTAGGTATCCATGCATTCTATCTGAGTTCAAATTCAGTCAGTTTTTTATTAATATGTTCTATGATCGATAAATTCGTGAGAAATACACCGACTTCACCGCTCGGCCTTACCCTACGTTTCACTAACGTTTCAACACGAGTTTCGCGACTTTGCTCACATTAATCACCGAATCTCAGAGTATTGACTTCGAATCGCACACAAACTTAGAAGTGAGTAATTTCCGTTGATAACTTGGCGACGCGCTTAAATGCCTCTTCGCCTTCTACGCAGGTAATTTGCTCCTCACATCTCACTTGTTTTAACGATTTTACGCATCCAAAGCGCTATTCTCCATTTCCGTTTCGAGAGTGCATCTTCCCTCTCTGCCGTAACTGGTCCACGAGAATAAGAACCTGCGATCGATGTCGCCTCTGCTTGCATCTCCGATAGCTCTCCTGAAATCTCTTAGCGAAAAGACGTTCTGCGCGAACGGCTGTTGAATATGGACAGCGAAACGAGATTCATCACGTCACAGAAATGGAGTTCTTCCATATAATATCACATAGTTATTGTATTTCTCCATCTAAAAGGCGGATTTTATAAGATAAAATTGGAGGTCAAAAACAACATGTTATACAATGGTCGTAGCACATCCTAACAGATGATAGAGGTCGTTGCTAATAGTTATTTGCGTATTATGTTTTCGCGTTAGTTGCATTACGCTCACATATGTCGTAATGTCTCCATTTATCGTTAGATCTAAATTTTCTTGTTTGCTTTATTTTCTCATTATCTGCATTCATATTTCGTCTGACTGACCTATATTATTTATTACTAATAAAATGAATTTCAAATCGCGAGAGATTTTGAATGTTTAATTAATTACTGCCCTGTGAGCCCGGATAAATTAACAAATTATCGATCGATAGTTAATTTGGAAATTATATTTAGTGCGCATTTAGGTTTTACTATTTATGCGCCATTATTTCAAGGTTTTCAGTTCTTAAATCCTTTTTTCATGATTTTGTGCGACAGAGAATAATTACTGATGAAAGATAACACTTTGCTAAACAAATTAAAGGAATAGTTTATATTAGTATTGTGTGAAAAAAGACTGTATTATAACGATATAGAAACCAAAATATGAAATGTTATGCTGAATTAGGGAATCTTAGCTATTCGCAAGAATAATTTCCTTTGATTATGATTAAAAAATAATATCATCGACTCAAAAATATTGTCACTCTAGCAATAGATAAAAATTCTAGGGAATGATAAAAAAATCAGGAATTTTCATCTCCTAAAAAAATAAAATTACTACTTTTAAATAGATAATACCAAAAAGGGTATATATATATATATACATTCCCCATCTTCGAAACTTCTCGAATTTATCGTCTGATACGCATTAAACAGAAACACGAAGCACTGAGTATGCTAAAATAACTTAGATTGACAGGAATATGTGTAAATTTAGATTCATTGAAGAGTCTTAAGCGCTAATTTGGTATCCCCATTTGGCTTTCGTAATTATGCCACACAGGAATTTCTCACGAAGTGCCCACGCGAATCAATCCACAGCCTTCCATTACCGATGCAACCGATAATTGACCTTTACGAAGGGAGGAAATTGCGGATGTTGTTTTTCGGATAACTTAATTGACGCCCGTTCACGTAGCTCCGTTCTTGTCAGTGGGCGTTGGATATATAAGTGTCTTAAAATAGAAGCCTAGTGACGTTAACAAGAATATGAATAGTTAGGCCCCCTTAAAACTTTTTCATAATTATAATCTACTAGGTACAGATTAAATTATCCAAGATATTTCTGTTTCCCTGATTTTCTATTTCAATATTGCAGAAATGGTTGGTAAAACTATGAATACGAAGCGATCGTTTATTTGAGCTGAAACTATAAAAAATTAGGAAGGAAAACCATAATTAGGATTTTGGTTTACTGAAAAGTCACTCAAGTACGGTCTTTGGTAGTTTCCGTAAAGCTACGGAAATGTCGTATGAAACTCCCGCTTAGCGTGTATTAGCACAGTTGTTCTGTTTTTATTTGTCGCGGGTTTCGCCCTGGGTTGAGCACAATATTCTCGACAGAGGTTTGCGAAAGGAAAGGCAGAAGCGTATTCGCATTCATTATAATCATCATTCGGCCCTTTAAATGGAGATAATAATAATGTAAATAAAATCATATCTTAGTTAATTCATTTTTAATCTTCTTTAATAATGCAACGACGGAAAAAATGCTGCCAAATTCTGGATGTGGAATTAAAATCTCCAAGTTATTGACAATGTCATTTCCTTGGTATTACTAGTTCATCAGAATACTAGAAAACATGCAATATTCGTTAATGTCAACAAGAGTAAAATAGTTTGCGTCCTAATTGCACGCTAATCTTAAATCGAATAAAGCTGCCGCTTTTGCCTGATGGTCGACTTTTCCACGCGGAAAGTGGATCTCATAAATCCTAATAGAGGTCTCAACTGCGGAATAGAAGTAGGGGAAGAAGCCGCGAGGAAAAATTGCCTCCTGCGAGAGAGGAAAGTGATTCGGGTAAAGCGATTCAATTAGCGCGCCTAGGGCAATTTCGGGGCGCGGTCAGTAGTTTCATATCTTTACGAGGCCGCGAATGGAGGATTTAACTCGATGAGGTCTCTCTGCCGCCATCTGCTCCGTCATCTTCTTAAACCTATTACGAGAGGGATGCAGAAGAAGCGGGAAATGAGATGCTCCCGCGGAAACGGAATGATTGCGGCAGCGGTTATTACATGTTGCGAAGGTAAACGCTTTTCTGCGGAGATAAGGAACGAAGGACGTTGATGAATGAACAAATTTCACCTCGAGGTCTTTACTCCTCACGATTCTAGACTGGATTTAGAAGTATGGGCTCCGCTTACAGCATAATTATGAGACAAATTTCATACTTCTGATTCTAATGGTTTTCAACTCTACTAAAATGGAGTTATGTTGAGGTGGATTACTGTAATTATTTCTTTCTAAATTTTTATTCACAGTCAGGGCGTTGCGTGATTCTTACCTTACAGAATTATACATCGTTTCTCGCAACATTGCAATCACTGGGAGATAATAATAATACTTAACAGAGAACTATGAGTGTAGATAAAATGCATAAGATTGTAAAGTGCGAAGGAAAAACTTATTAATTTCTACAGGAAAAGTTTTATTCAGGTGACTTGATGATAGCTTTGTAGCCGAAACTCGTTGTCTATATAGAACCTTTCTTGTGAAAATCACCAAGTTCTTCCTCTCTGTTTGTGATACTACACGAAGCCCTGCCTACTATGATTGATTTTATGCATATTATTGGTTTAAAGAGCATAATTCAAGTCCTTATTTTTCCCTTCAGTTTACCTAAAGTAATTGATTCAAACTAAACAAAAAGGAGAAAGGAAAACGTGCGATTTTTCAAGATTTAGTTAGACGCAAGAACAGCTTCGGTGATGCTCCTGATGATGATGGTCTCAACATTGGTTCTGGTTTTCTCCATTGAATTAAACTATGGAATTACACACCTTTTTCAGTTAGTATTTATAATTTAAGTTTTTGTGAGTTTATCGATTTCCTCTCCGATAATCTTCAATTTACTTTGATAAGCAAGCCATTTTATCGCTCTCATCATTTCCTTCCATGCTCTCCAGTCCTTACAAATGTCGTTCGCTGCCGACGAATACGCATATCTTTCCATGCATATTCCCCTTTATTCCGCCAACTACGTGGTTCTTCCCTCTGGAAGATTCCCCACCGTCTTCAGCCGGTGTTTTCTCCTTCTCTCCATTCGTCTCTCATTCTATCCAAACCATTATACTGGATGCATTCTTCCGTGTTTTGAAATTAACGTAACGCACTTCTTTCGAGATTTTCTGTTTCTTGTGCACTCAACCTTAAGTTTCTCATATTCTTTACTTATTATTTTTAAAATATCTCGAAATTAAATTCAAGGACTTTCTACTTCTATGGTAAAATAGTCCAATGTTCTGTTATGTATTAATCTGAAGAGAAAGATGCATTGTACCATATCTACTCTCTCAGTCATAATCGTAACAAATATTTATTTCGCATTTATTGGTATAAAAAAGAGTTTTAGATCAGAAAACATTCTACCAAAATTTATTACCGATTTCTTTTTATTCTCTAAAGAGTCTGCTAAAGCAAACAGTTTTCAAGAAAATTTCCCTAAATTATTCCGCGGTCTTTCGATGTCTTATTTAAAGGTTTAACGCTCGTACCTACTATTAACTCAGCCCATAATGCTTCGTTGAATTTCCAGCCTCTTCTCTACCGTTGTAGTGAATGAATGCTACATTTTTAAAATAATTAAGATTACGTTTAAAAGCGTATTTTTATTAATATTATCTTTACGTTACTTACTGTTTTCGATTTTAAATGCCATGAAAATGTCAATTCAAATCTTAGCTGTATCTATGCCGCACATATGTTGGCTATGCTGTTACCACAGACATTTTGGAATATTCCATCTGAGGGCTTAAATGAACCTTCACAGCATTTTCATTATTTCTCTCACTGTGCGATCTGTACTTAAGATTGAATCCACTATGACAACAAACTCGTTAATCCACATTTATTCACTTTAAGCGCTTTAAATCATCCAAACCAGATTATGATGGATTCTCTAATAATCAAATTTTCAGCGGATATTTCCATTTGTTATAATGTCCATTATTACTCATCCACTCGAGCATTAAATTGCAATGTTAGTGCAATGGAACAGGAATTAAAATAGTTTATATTTTTTTTCATACTCTTTCGCTCGTGTAGTCAGTGATTTTATTGTCATATTATTATGTCATTCTTACAATGAAACGATGAAAAATGTCGTAATCAATTTAATAATAATAATTATAATAATTTCTGTACTTTACGAATATCTTTTGCGCGGCTCAGCTTTTTACTGACTCCAAGTTTGAAGAGTATGCTTTGATGAGAGTGAAATACAGTCCTGAGATATCTTTCCAATTTTCATGAAAAAAAAATAATTCTGATCAGATCACAGACTTTCAAATTTTAAATCTAGCGATGTCATTTATGCTGCGGTATGTTTTATGATATGAAAATAACAAAATTTGTACTTTTTCCACAGTATTTATTATAAACAATAAATGGAAACTAGTCGTGTCTTGTTTCCATTTATTGTTTATAATAAATACTGTGGAAAAAGTACAAATTTTGTTATTTCCATCATGACGTATTTCCACAAGACGTCGCCTGAGATTGTTGATTTTATTTTATGATATGTTCTGAGAGTTATCTAAATAGCCTCTTTATATATGCATTATATTTTTATGCCCAAAAATAATTTAGAATCTGATTTAAATGCTGAATTTGCATTTAGATCAAGGTTCTACGGATGTCTTGCATCTGGACAAATAATGATAAGAAGAATATGAGAATCGTCTGATGATCCGAAGTCAACTATCTCAATTGAAAATAGAGAAATGATAACGGTACCGCTGCGGGAAGAGTTGGCGAAAATCCGAGAAATGCTCAGGAATGGGTTAAAAGGAATGGCAAAGGTATCAAAGGAGAAAATATTGAATTTTACGTCCGATTCTTGGCTAGCGAATATATTGCTCTCTCGATGTGGAAGATGGATATGTATTTGGAGAGGCCGATGGAAATGAATCTATTCGTGGCTTTCCTTCATTCATATCTCGGAGCCAATGTTTGAACGAATATTACGTCAGGAATCAATAAATGTTATGAGAGCATTCTTGTGAAGGTCTCCATCAAAATGAAAGCATTATTTTAATATGCGATGATTGTGTTTCGAAGGCCAGGAATTTTTATAAGACGTCCCCGTGTCTGAATTTATGGGGCGAGAATTTTATGGTCTGCATTACTCTGCAGAAGAAGACATGAAGCGAGAGGGTAAATTTACCGCGCAATATCTGATTTATGAGGGGATGAAAAAGTGATTCCGTTAGAAATGAAATTCATCCGAATGGCAATTTTGAATAAAATTGAGCCTTAAACCAAATTTAGGGCACTATAAAGCATTTCTTAAGTCCATCGACAAATTGACCTCTCTAACTTCGAAGAGATTTGAATGAAACCTTTTTGGATATCAGGTTGTATTTTTCAAACTTAAATCGGCTCTTAGAAAAGAAAAATGTAATTTGTGATAAAAACTAAAATGCCTTCTATGTGAATATATGTATATCTCGCTCATAAAACTCAACCACTACAAAAATGATGTAAATAACACGTCCTTGGAAGCGAAGATGGAGATATGGATTTGGTAAGATAAATCTTGTATATACTAGAAAGAACTTCATGATGAAATTTGGAGCGCCACTATCTGCTCATAAAGCATCCCTTTAACAGGAGTGGAAGTGTGGTGGCATGGTAGTTTAGTGGTTAGAACAACTGCCCGGAAAGTGGGAGACCTGGGTTCGTGTCCCAGTCATGTCACAATTTTTCACTCCTTGTTCAACCTTGTATATACTGTTGCGAGATTGGGAAGCACAGCCCAAGGGTAGAAACAGTGGATTGGGGCGAAACATGTTGTAATGTATACAAATTAATATATTTTATGGATGATTATAGACGGCCTAATGTAAATCAGCGGGACGCTATTAACTTTGAATCAGTGTTCTTCAAAAGAGTTCTGAGAACGACAAGTGTAGAAATAATGTAGAGATTACCATTGAAATATCTCTTTGGCAGGCATTGTCTGATGGCATTTTGTGGAGAATTATATGCAGCGATAGTATCTTTCGGTTATTTTCGAAACCTGATAATTAGTAGACCATAATAAAACCATACTATATGAGTCAGCAGCATATAATAGATAATTAGAGAATAAAAGTCGTGAGCTATTATAAATTCTTCTAGCACTCTCTACTCTATCACTTCGTCAACCTTTAATAAATATAATAATGTTGTATTTAACACATTTAGTATAATCACACATCAAGCGTTTTAAATAGTATATTATTATGTGTTATTTAAGGTAATTCCGGGAGAGATCCCCCACCTAAGAAAACGACTTCATAACAATGGCATAAGTGATTATAAGAATGCGAAACTGCGTGATATTGAAACATTTATTGATTATGAATAGTATGTAAACAAATTTTTTTTATAAAATTTTCACCGAAAATATTAAACTTTTTCTGGATCCATGCATTTGGCCGTCTCTCCCAGTGCCCCGCCTCTGTGAAAGAGATGCCTCATTACCTTAAACTGCATTTAATCAGGAAAGCGCTTGTTAAATATAACTTAAATTCAGGATCTATTAAAACGTTTAAGTGAACTTTAAAACCTATTTTCAAGTTAATTTGCAAAAAATAATGAGGCATCTAAAACCTCGTCTAGAGGCATATAAATAGCATATTGAGGCTTGGTCATCAGTTTTTATGCGAGCGAAATCTTTTTTACTCAAAAATTGTCGTTTTAACCGGAAAAAAATTATAGCAATTTTGAGGTTTTTGTCGAAATTTCGAGGCAATAATTCTCACAGAAGATATTTTTTTATTACGAAAACATAACATATTTTTAATCTCCATTTGAGTGGGCCACTTTCGCCGGGTATAACGTTTGGATCAGAAAAAAGTGGCAAAACGCTCCACCCTTTAGTGCTTACTAAACAATACGCCATCTTTTGATCGTGCATAAAATGCATTCGACCGTGGATTTAAATTTGAATTGAAATTTAAATGTAGATTGCAAACGTTTTCTTGAATAAAGCCTTAATCAGTATCACCTTAAAGTTGAATTGATACTAATAGGGTACATATACCTAAAGATAGCACTTGGGCATCTATCCCGAGAAGAGGTCTATCCTTTCAGTTCGGGAGAGATGCCCTTACAGCCAAATGACTAGACTTTGTCCAAGATGACCAGTCACTGCACGTGCACATTAGATGAACCTATAGCTACAAGTTTTCGCCCTTTAATTCAAAATATTCAAACATTTAAACTGATGCCAACCAGAAACATTATATTCTATCTTATAAGAGGGCAGAAAAAAACAGTACCTACTTGAAATGATGTTATAAAACTGCGTAAAACGAATTAATCGCCGTGAAACTCTTGCAGATTGAAGGGTGTCTTCCAACTGACTGACGCACACCGTCCGTAGAGTAATATTGTGGTTTTCCTTAAAAGTGCTACGTCTGGGGCATCTCACCCGGAATTACCTTAATTAAATTTGTTATATTATAATGTCTTTTGAAAATAAAATAAAAGTCCTTCATTAAGTAGAATAAGAAAAAGCAAGGGCATAAGGTTAAAATTTCTAAAAGCTGAGGTACAGAGAAAAACAGTGATAGTGCAAATTTTTTATAACATTTGAAGATTGAAGGATGATTTCGTATCACCAATGGAGACTCACAAGAAAGGTGAAGGTTTGGTTTGAGAAATAAATTTGTTGGTTTCTCACAATTCTAGGCATAGACGAATACCTACTGTATAATGATGGCCTCTGCAAAAGGATTCGTGAAATGCTTGATTATTTGCATGCAAATTAGAATTAATATTCTTATTTGATTAATTATTTGTGGATGTCAGTCTTATAAAAAAGCTTTCTTTAGGGATAGAACGTCAAAGACCTTTCTTCTTGACCCTGAAAAAAGCTAAGGATTCAGTTTGAAAAAAGCTCCAAAGAGCCGTTTTTCTGCTATTTGGAGCTTTTTTAACTGTTAATGCTTAACTCAGCCTTTTTTCCCTTTTAGATAAGTCAAGGGAGTTAAGTCTCTCACAAATTTGGATATATTCATCGGTCGGTCATAATCTCAGTTCCATCTAAACACTTGACATATTGCAGTTGAATTATTTTAATAGAGTGCGCTTTCTTCTTGCGGTGTGGGGCACACTGGTGCATTCGTCTGACGATGTCAATAAAGGATTTCAGAACTGTATCGGAAGAAATTCTTGTTTGAATTTCTATTCTCGGAATATTCATACCTATATTCATAACTGTTTACTGAATAACGTGGCTACAAAGCACTCGAATGACCTTGTTGTGCCAAAAAGCCTTCCCTTTGTTCTCTGGGGTCTCCACTTTGCATGGCTCAACGAGGTCGTTAAGGACAGATCCTCAAATAAAAGTGTTGCGAAACTATAGTGTCTGGATGTTCTGCCTAACAAAAAATATAGCGTAATTGGCCAAGGAATTTTCCCAAAAATCCGGGTTCAATGTCCTGGTCTAACTTTCGTCATGACAGCTTTTCCTTGGGATTGTTCACTTGTGCACGCCTTCCCATGCAGAGCTACTTTATACCCATATCTTGTGATATACCCCAAATGTTTTCTGTGAGAGAAAGAAGGTTTTGCTTTCATTTCATGCTTTCGTCATACATTATTTGCACAACTTCAGTCCTGTTGCCCCTTATCTACGTGAATACAAGCAACTCGTGGCAACTGCTGACAAACGCCACAACCGTCAAGCTACCGTCAACATCATCCTTAATGGAAAGAATCTAAGAATGATTTGTACTTTTACCAAAAATTCTGTTTTGAACAAAAGAGATACACGACCAGTTTAGAACAATCGCAATTAATCGCCTTAGTGACTGCTAATTCGAATACATGCGCGTGATTTTGAAATACAGAATGTAGAAGCTATCCTTTTGATCCGCGAAATATGTGCAAATGTTTGCAAAGGACAGCTTCCAAAGTAATAGACGACCAAATTTGGGCGTACTATCTTTGCAGATAGTGAATTCCAGCTGTCGTGTAAGTAAATTGATTATATAAAGATACACATTGATTGGAGTTAAGGTGGGCTGTAACAGAGTATAGGAGAATCAACTGCTTGGGCCGTGACTTGGTGGTATGGATCCATCAGGAACGAAAGTGAAAATAGGTATAGTAAAAGTTATTTTCACTTTCGTTCCAGAGTATAGGAGATAAATTTGAAAGCAACGCTGACATTTTGGTTAGAGGTGAGTTCTCATTCACAAAAGACATAACTAGCGACAAATGAAGAACTTCTTCAAACAATCAATGAAATCGTAAGTCTCTGAAAACAATTACGAAAACTTAACTGTAATAAAAAAAACTTAACCATCTTCACATAAGCGCTCCTAAAAACAGTACTGGAAGGAATAGTTAAAGGGAAGAAGACATTGGTTGGATGATTCCAAGCAAATTTTGGTTTTCGAAAGAAAACTTGACGGAAAGACAACTGAGTTACTTCTCGGTATGAGACCGTAGTTTCGGCCGCGGACATTACAGCCATCATCAGGCTTCAATGATTATCTACCGAAAAAAATGTTATATTGTTTCCAAATACGTATTATTGTTTAAGTTAGGATTTAGGAGAAAACAAAGCCATTGATTGGGGATATGACGACTCGAAGAGCAGCAATGTTTGGATTGTCAAGATAGTGATGATAATGATGATTTTACGAGGGATTTAATGCGTTATTTTCCAAGTTTTCATCATAGACCTGACAAATGTCAACTCAGGGGGTAAACAGGTAAATAAAAAGAGGAACAGATGTGTACTGTTTCCGCAGATTAATTAAGCCACGACCTGTTTCAACTAAAAATTGCCATCATTAGGAACCCGGCTGTTCCTGTTTTCTTTATCTGTTATGAAGCTCCACAAAACAACGCCTTCAACAGTGAAGCAGGGGATTAAATTTGAATAAACCGTGAAAAACCTAAAAAGACACGTTGGAATAACAGGTATGATACTCGATGGCTCTCCGTGGAGAAACCCTCAAATCAATTTCCGAAATTTTTCTCCTCCGGCGATACGTTTTGCATTTCATTCACCGCGTTCTTTGGCTCTTTTGCCCCACTTCTAGAGCCAATTATTTCCGCGCAAAAGGCCCTCGCACGCCCGTCGAAACTGATTTTTCTAATCGAAAACTCTGCGTTTGGCAGCTGTTTCTACGTTGGGCGGTTGCCTAAGCACTTAAATCGACGACCTGTTTGCAAGCTTTCAACGCTAACGGAGCGTCGCGCGCTGTACATCGCTGTATCACTTTTTCCTCGGACGTTTTAATGCCTCGGCTGCGTGCTAAATGGACACGTGAAAACCATCGGAAGTGCGAGAGGGGTTTAGAGGTTCCAAATACAACACCAAACCGCTCAGGCTGAATGAAAGAGCGGAAAGTTATTTTTTGTGAACTAAAAACGTAGGTTTTCATAATATCCAGAGATGCGAAGTTTAAATTTGACCCCTGTTTTTGTACATCTTCTTAGCGTGAGAACACTCGATTATCATGTGATATATGAAAGCATAATGCTCGAATTATACGTAATGTCGCAGTAAACTTAAGTTCATTATATTTATGTGTTTGTTAATGCCGATAAAAATCCATTACAATGAAGCATAGCCGACAGTGAATCGCCTTGGAAATGTAACGAAGGCATCGTTAAAGTACATCGGTTAAAATTAAGTAGACAATATCTATAACGAGAAACGTATTCTATTATTTTTTTAATTTTCTGCATCTCTATAAAAGTGTACTGAACAGTGATGCCATCGATGAATAGAGTTTGGTTATACCTTCGTAATATTTAATTTACTAATGGAAATAATTTCACGAAATTGGAAGAGATTACGAAGATCAAAGAAACCTGCATTCCTCTAGGAGTTTGAATTCTACTCAAATTCTTAGAACCAAATAATGCTCGAGTGAATTCCTTCAGCGCTAGGAAAACAGAAGCTGTTTAAAACTTAATATTATTTTGAATGTTCTTTTACGGTATCGTATGTGGAATCTGAAAAAGATCATGAGAAGTAAATGACACACGATTTCATATCATGTTATATCAAATTATAAACCCTGCTGTAAAAATCCTGAAAAAACCGATAAAAACTATTCAAAATGATCTCCTGTTTTAAACATCTCCACGTTTTACCAACAATTTCCCGAAAAACACTTTTCCTTAACTATTACCTATGTAATTTTTCAGAAACAACTATCTTAATATTTCCGAGACTAAGTTCATGTTCCTTACTCTGGTCCTTTATTTTGATTTGGAAGAATATCGGAAGAGCAAATAATATGAGGGGAAGCAACGAAATTACAGCTCGAGCATTGATCAAAGTATTTCATAAAAACGAATTACTTGCAGGTTTTCAAATGCCTAAATGTCTTGAAATATATTATTAACTAGCTGTACCCGTTCACACGTTGTTGTGTATGAACAAAAAGGCAGTTTTGATATCTAAAACATAATTTATTAATGATCAAATTTATACAATACATCAAAATGAAAATTAACAATAAAATTATCCCTACATATATGTCATTTGAATATAACATATGTACAAAACATAGATATACATAGTTGATGGTAGGATAAACATGCTTCTTCACTTGTGATATTAAACAATATTGATAACGAATTTCAATGGAACAATAATTTTGTAATTATTAAATATCATCATGAAATTAATGATATTTTATGATTGATGGTGAATTTTATCTTAGTAGTGCTTGTAAATATACAATATTTTTTGTTTTCCTATCTGGTGCAAGAACAAATAAATTTGATGGTTTTCCAACTCGTGAACACCCAACGTACAGCTGTCCATGTGAAAAGCATGGATTTATCAAATTCAATCCGCATATTTGTAATGATTGTCCCTGTGCTTTGTTAATGGTCATTGCAAAGGCTAGTCGTACAGGAAAGTGTAGACGTTTGATTTCAAATGGAGTATCTGAAGGTATCATGGGAATGCGTGGTAGTAGTACATGATCCCCTTGGTGTTTTCCATTTAAAATGGTTGCCTCAATTATGTTATTCATAAATGCACAAATGGGATCAATTTATGTATCGTACTTCTATTTTTCCCGTAGAAAATCCATTCGCAATTTGAATGGCAGGCAGCTATTCGCGTTGCAAGGCTATTATAATGAAATCATACATACTATCTACATTACTTTCATTCGGTATATAAGAAAATATACTATCACAGTACCTTTTCAGTTCGGAGTAAGATATGCTAAATTATGTGCTACTCTACACTTCGCATCTCGCAAATCTCAAAGAGAACCCATATTCAACTGAAGAAGACCTAAAAATGAAATTCAGTCTCGTCAAAGACATAAAATAAATTGAAATGTTGAAAATAGATGAATTTTGTAATCAAAGTCGGTAACGTCATCAACTCACCAAGTTGTGCAGTACATACAATGTCTTGAATTTATCAAAATATCATTTTCATTAAATATCAAAAACCGTTTACTCCACGATAATATACGTAAATATTTACGTTTACTAAACAAACATCATTTGAATACTGGAATAAATTCTCAATGTGTTCTTCTTCCTTGAGAAATAATTTGTTTATAGCCTCAAAATTATCATTTAATTATTCAAAGTCTCGTAATTTCCGATCGTAAACTATATTGCATGACCAAAATAAGAAACTTTATTCAATTTCCCTTCTTTTGGTGCTACTTTTAAATCCATACTTGGTTATTCCTAATTTAATTTTGCAAAAGAAAGGAAGAATGCAAGTGATAAAATCGAATTTTACATGTATTTCTTATGGGAACAGTTTTTCCCTTCTGGAGTCGAACTGAGTACTCCGATTAAAAAAATAAAATAAAAACCTTCCCGGGGATATACCTAATAATTTCCTAAATTTGCATGATGATTGGATGTATGGTTTTTGAATCTATCGAGTACGGACAGACACACATTCATTTATATATATATATATATATAGATAATTATCAAGCAGTATATTCGTCGCATTGAACGAATTATTCGGATGCATTATTATCATTAGGATGCATCGCTTTCATTTCACTTGTAAAAATTAACCTCTTAAAATTGATTGCCACTAGGCTTCTTGGTCTGTATGTAATAAAGTATGGGTGTTCATGTTCTACGTTGAATATCTCTCTTCTGAAACAAACATATTGCGAGGTAAGAGTTGAAGGTACTTTGCACATAACTTGAAATAGACACGAAAAAAGTCTGGCTTTCATTCCCGGCCCTGTCAAACATATTGTGTTTTTCGGAGCATTGCTTATAATAATCACTGATATTTTTATTTTACTATGACTGATTGCGAATCTATGAGAAATCATTCGAACCGAACAAATTATGGTTACGCTAATAAAACAAAATATGCTTCAAGTTAGAATATTGTTGTTATAATGCATTTATTCAAAATATCGTTTCAAACTAAAAGCTTTAACTTCTTATTATTCTTCCCGTTATTATTGTTTTTTCTATAAAACTTTTCTTATTTTATCATCAACAATAAGCTACTGTAAATCGAAAACAGCCAATTGTGCGCCTACGACATTATTGTTCATTTTTTTTAAATATCATTACCCATTTATTTCATCGATGCTATGTTTCAGAAGCAAACAAGTTTTTTTTTGGTTTGACGGACTTTATTGGAAATTCTGATTAAATCGACGATTGATTTGTTTTGCTTCCATCATATGTAAGTCTGAGTTTCTGAAACTTACGTATAATTTTTCTGGGAAGCGCATTTCATAATCAGATGTCATACTTTTTCTATGATTTATTTATTTTTCTGTTGAACAAAGCAACGAGGAATAAAATTATGTACCAGGAAAGAAAGTATAGAAGGGAATCAAATATTAATATTTTTACTAATTTAATTAATGGTTTATAATACTGTGTACTTTATAATTTTCACGACAAAAATATAATAAAAAATACAGTATGAGTACGAAACTTATAGCGCCGAAAAACTACTCTACTCGATGTTTTTCATAGTGCTTTACTCTTAGAGACCAAAAATCTGTTCAGCGTTTTACTTGCCTAAATTTAGTGCCAACTCGTTTTGAAAGAGGAAAAATAACAACAAAAGTATTGAGCCAATTCGAGAGCTATCTGCCTCGTGTCCATCTTTTCTTATCCCATCAACAGGCTATTGTTGCACGCTGGCAACGGTAAACATTTTTCAAGAGCGCTTCATTCGATTGAGCTGCCAATCGCATTCACTTCAGACAGAGATCCACGACCGTATTCCCAAGAGCTCATTTTTGCTTCGTTAATTTTCCGCATCCGCATCCTAATCAATTTCTTTGCCCAGTCTTTTGGAACTGATTCGCGTCACGTCGAATTGAAAAGCATTGCGCAAAATTAGATGAAATAATCCATTGTGGGACTTGTATCGGTTCTATTGAAAATCAGATACGTGTGAAGACGCGGAATTCACGGAGTTCTGGGAACAGGTGCCTCGCACATTGTGGTGACCTCTTTGGTAAATGTCACTCTCGTGATTTGCAATAAAACCCACATATTATCTATGTTATTCTGCTTGTTTTTATTTCTCGCGAGTCCTGAGTAAGTCGTATGCCCGGTAGTAATTTGTGATCAATTCATCGAAAACTTTAACTTTAGAAATACCAGTTTCAAGTGATAAGTCAGCTGGATTAGGGAATTATCAGAGCACTCGAAATAATTCGTCCCTTGTGAAATAAAAATGCCGTTTTCAGGTGGTACTATTTACTTTTCTATAAAACGCTCTAAAATTCAGAAAGGTCAACCCCAAACTCTTTCTCTGATGCAGGGGTGAAAATAAACAGCAACAACGTCGTTATAAGAACTTCTCAAATTATCTTCGTGCAAAAATTAATTAATTCGTGAACAAAAAATACCTCAAAAATTTAAAACTCCAAAAAAATGGACCTTGATACGGACTTAAAAATCAAATAAAATAGGGTACTTTCACCAACTTACTTTTGTGTTAAAATGAGCTAATTACAGAAGGAAAAATTGTCTAAAGGCGTAAAATATCCCCAAAATTTGTCTCTGATGCAATGGTAAAAATGAGTTATTTAGGCGCTTTAACAACTTCTCAACATCTTTTCGCATACAATTGAATTAATAATTGACAGAAAAGTCGCCTCTAAAGCTAAAGAAGCTCAAAATGTTTGTCACCGATGCAGACTTAATAATTTCTCTTGCAAGAAAATTACTTTTTTATTGGTAAAGTAGGTGCTATTTGCTATCTTTCTCCTTGTATGTATCATTTTAGCATTTTAGTCCTTCAAATTTTTAAGTGCTCTTTTTCCATTCTGTTCCTGATTATGGATTGTGTAGCGTATCATAGCAGCGAGCAGGCACATATCGTTGCGTGAGCCTGTTGTTACTCATTTCGTGTGAAATATGTTTGTGCTTCTGCATATTGAAGAAGAAATCTATAGGAAACAGTAGGTTTATGAGGATTATTTATCATAACTTTATATTTTTAAAGCTAGCTAAGTTTGTTGCTGCAATATTCTGACAATATAATCTGACATCGAAAGAACGACCAAATTACAGCAGAAATATAAAGAACCATAATATATCGATCCCCTTCCAAAGGCTAATTTGACTAAAAAGATTCTTTTCACTAGATAGTAGATTTTAAAGTATACATTTGTGCACATTTGCACTTATTTTAGACAAATTTCTACTACCCCACGCTAGCAACTACTTCAAGAGAGAGATAATTTTAGCAATGATTGAATGCTTTTCCAAATTTCACGATTTCAATAGAATAGAAACTTTATCAAGAAGGTTTAGGAGAATAAATAGCATTCCAATGCCTTAGTCGAGACTTCATTGTACTCCATTATAAATTAATTTAATCATTTTGAAATTGATAATAATCTAATTAAAATACTAGCCGGATTGTGAATGTTTAAGTTTGAAACCGGTCGCCGTAAGAAAACCTTTACGTGGAAAATTTGCTTAGTTATTCCCATCCACGAACCTAGAAAGTATAGGACTGGAAACTGCTGAAATTTTTTGGCTCCCTTAATGTCCGCAGCCACCAGATGGCAGCACTGAAGCTCGCCCTTCGAAACCATACTCTCATATGGAGTAAATGGAAAACACAGCACGATTATGATACTTTTTCCCTCTTTTTCTTTGCGGGAGTAGTATATACCAAAGATGGAATTCAGAGTTAGTGATTTATCCATTAATAAGTACTTAAAACAATTGATTTAAATGGGCAAATTAGTAAATCCGAAGAATAAGTGCCTTCAGGGCACACCACAAGTAACTTCGTCGCTGTGAAAACATTATTCGTATATCAGCGAAGTGCAATGTATTCTGCTTGGATACACAGAAAGTAATTGATCCTTAATAAATTACCTACGCTACATCTACTTTCAACTAGGCCTTTTAAAACTAGAATCGCAGGATGCACATGGGTGGTCTGAAAAGTTTCCGACATTTCAACATTTCTTGACATGTTTTCTGAAAATGTTCTGAAGATGTCTGAGGAATCTGGGGTCGGAAACTTTTCGGACCACCCTCGTACTAAATTTCCTGAGAAAAAATCGAAGTTCCCAGAAATAGTCTCCAGGAAATTTGCGAAACTGTCTAAAACTTAATGTTTGGTCAATAAATTTTTTATACCACTCTATCCTTTATGTTTGTTTATTGTATAACCTAACTTCACATTTCAGGCACCCCAAGATGAAATGCAGTCCACGCCAGTCATTAAAAGTTGATACTCTTGGATTTATGCATGTTTCAACAATATTTGACTGTTTCCTCATTTCCTGAAGACTATTTCTGGGAACTTCGATTTGTTTTCAGGAAATGTATATACGAGGGTGGTCTGAAAAGTTTCTAACCCCAGATTCTTCAGACATCTTCAAAACATTTTCAGAAACCATGTCAAGAAATGTTGAAATGTCGGAAACTTTTCAGGCAACCCATGTGCATCCTGCGATTCTAGTTTTAAAAGGACTAGTTGAAAGTAGATGTAACGTTGGTAATTTATTAAGGATCAGTTATTTTCTGTGTATCCAAGCAGAATACATTGCACTTCGCTGATCTACGAATAATGTTTTCACAAGTCACTTGTGGTGTGCCCTGAAGGCACTTATTCTTCGGATTTACTAATTTGCCCATTTTATTCTATTGTTTTAAGTACTTATTAATGGATAAATCACTAACTCTGAATTCCATCTTTCGTATATACTACTCCCACAAAGAAAAACAGGGAAAAAGTATCATAATCGTGCTGTTTTTTTCCATTTACTCCATATGAGTGTGTGGTTCAAAGGGCGAGCTTCAGTGCTGCCATCTGGTGGCTACGGACATTAAGGGCGTCAGCCGATTGTACAGCCAGCATAGGGGAACTTCAGGGGCGTGTTCCCATCCTAAGTATAAGCAATTAATAAAGTTTTTCTCGGTAAGTAAAGAGGATGAATTTACTAACCTATTTGAAATCTGAATTCTTCTACTCATTATTGCAAGCGGTTCTTGCGTATGAGAACGACATAATGTTCTCAAGTATTTCGCAATCGAAGTTGCAAAATGTGCTTAAGAGCAAATATTTTTAGTTCACAACATTTTGCAATCGTTAAATTTTGGCGACTCGGAATATAATAAAACGGATGTCTTTTCCTCTTCTCTTTAAAATGCATGTGGAAGATAATATAGGAGCAAATCAATAGCGAAGGATTGATTGAAATTGACTTTCGGCATTATATCTGTCACATGTAACAACATCTTGCAATAGACTTCCCGTTTCAGCCTAACCCAAAAGATTTCAGCAGCTGAAATAGAACATTAAATTGACTGAAACAAACAAGCTCAGATCAATAATTCCGTATCTTATAATTAGAAGAGGCTATGGTCAGCCCGATTTCCCCTCCTTCGCAAATATTATGATTCAATTGAATTTCTATTGAACTCCATTTAAAAACCAATATGCATCTTGATTTTACTGCGTTTTAAGAGAATGCCATATCCTTCAGCGTATCCGGAAACCTTAGGTTAATTGTGACAATCGTAAATTACACGTAGACAGGCGCCATCTGCCGCAGTTTCATTAAAGGAGATTTTTATTGTTATTATCCTGATATCTCAAAACCATTACCCGGAGATTACATTAGAGGGAGTGGCCTTCAAGTGTGTGCAATCGATCCTCATAGTCATTACTGTTTGGGAGGGAGCAACAACTAGCTGAGATTTAATTACTAAACTGTTAGCTGATTAATTCTAAATGCTCACCAGACAACCATGATGTCGAAATTAACGGACTTGTCTCACACATTTGTAGTGAATTAAATTTGTCGCATAAAAAATTGGAATTTTAGAATAAAATGGTTTACAGAAATTTTTGTCCCTTAACTTGTTCTCGTGTATTATGATTGGATATAATTATTTGAGTTTTTAAAGGTATAATATAAATCAAGTTGACTTATCTATGAAAAGTAGTCTATAAGTGAATATCGACTTCTTCAGTCATATAGCTCGCTTTTGAATATAGTAAATATCTTCAGTTTTCCGTATCCTGCAGATTTTAGAATATTTAGTTAGTAAACTGTACTTTATACATCAGGAGTAGTATTTCGGAGATTATCAACTCTTTGTCTTTTCATAACATAGTCATATGATGTCGGAGGGTATCTTTGTTTAAAGTCTCTTGAAGCAGGAAGCTCCAGAAAGAGGAAATCCATACCAAAAATTACAAATGCTCCACAAATGTATTTAACACAAGACCGATTTCTGCACAAATCACCCATCATTAAGTCACCTGATGAAATTGGTCGCGCTTTAAATACATTTTTGGAAAAGCATATTTTAAATTTTATTCTTGCTACCCTATTAATACTATTAGTTTATTTTGATATGCAAAACTGGCACGTTACACAGTGGTCCGAAATCGGAAAAAGCCGGACAGAAGTCCAAATCAGCTTTTTTTAGAGATAAAAACTTGAAACTCTGCTCATATACTGCCAAATGATTGTTGATTATGTAACGGTAAGTAATTTTTCATAAATCGTATGCGTTACTTAGATACGGAGGCTCAAACATGACTAAATTTTCAAAAACACGTCCGATTTTATTTTTCTTCGAAAATTTTATAAGTTAAGCTAATAGTGGACTTGTGGAAGGAATTTAGTGGAATAAAAAACATTATATTCGATCAAAATACGCTTTTATTTGGATTCTTTACGAATTCTTGCCGCAAGTTAGGAATTTCCTTCTACTTTTGAGACAATACGTAAATTCGGATGTACGGTAATGGGTTCATGCTTTGCAGAAAAGGCAACATATGATTTTTTTCTACCGCTTACCCTTTCTACCCTCGCCGACGAGGGCCACGCGAATTGGGGCTTATATGACACCCCGCAGCCCTTAACTTCCATGTTTAAGGACCTTATTTACCAAGGTTGGCATATAATTCTAGGGATACTGGTCTACGTATAATTCGGCTGTTCTCTGGCAGTTTTGCGAAAATGCCTCTTTGTTTATTGATTGTCCGCTTGCTATTGCCTTAAGAATGATGGAAAATTGTTTTAGGTCATAATTTACCCCTCTAATGAAAATGTTATAAAGATTACATTAATGGTTATATCTACAACACCTATCAACCAGACTAGTTACTGATTTATTTAAAGTAGCTGTACGGTATAATATATGCATGTTACCTATGCATGGCTATTACTGAGAAGCTAAGTCTACACGCACAATTACCTGTTTATTTAACTGCCAGTTTTGGAGAATCGAAGAAACGATATGTTGTTTTTCCATCGTTAGTATTTCAAGATCCTGGCTTTGGTATATCCACAATTAACCTCACCCTTTCCCTGAATGCTTTCTGTAGACTTTCATTTTTCTTGGAAAGCTGTATTTTAAGATTACCACATGCCTAAGAAAGAGTCTCGCTATAATTTAGAGATTTATTTCACCGAATAGCAATCATTAAAGCCTCAGTTTTGATGCTTTCTCATCTGCCACCGTTTAAACTGCAGTCGATACGATACGTGTAAAAGGCACTCGAAAAACCGAATGTAGCGTTGACAAGCAAAAAGCATAATTTTCCACATCTACTGTTCGATCCTTCATTGCTCTTAAATCAATCATTTCTGAAACTTTAGCTGATGCAACATTTCATGCTAACACTCTCGTTCAATGCATTGCATACTTAAAAGAATTGTTT
The DNA here is from genome assembly GCA_947579665.1 of Sympetrum striolatum. Taxonomy (NCBI): domain Eukaryota; kingdom Metazoa; phylum Arthropoda; class Insecta; order Odonata; family Libellulidae; genus Sympetrum; species Sympetrum striolatum. The sequence goes on from OX388349.1 coordinate 87,482,325, forward strand.
TTTAGATTTTTAAACATTAACTACTGAGATATACTAGTCCATCATCTTTAAAATAAGCATAAGCCTTGCTTTTCCATTTATTATCGTTGGTAACATAGTAAAAGTGATGGAATAACTTCCCCAGATCAATTTCTCTAATCCATCGATCTGCATCTGTAAATAATTTATTTCAGCAATTTCCTTTGTTTCTTTGAGACACTGAAAGCGAATGGGCCGGCAAAATATGGTTGACGACGACCGAGGATTTTTCTAAATAATCTCACCTAAAGTTTTACCGGTTATTAATATTGCTAGCTTGTATTACAACCGGACTAGCCGAAGGTAAACAAAATATAATTAAACCTCTTACTCGTAGCGTCATTTAGCAAACGGAGAGGTACCAAGGATCTCATGAATGAAAATTCACATATTTCACGTATTTTCCGTATTATTCATACCTTCGGGATATGTAGGGCTATAGCTTTTAATATTTCATGATAGCTGGGATACAGATTGTGCCCGTAACTAAGAGCGGACCTTCTTAGAGCATTATACTGATTCTTTGTCAGCTCCGTGGTAATCATTAGAGATAGAGCCTCCTCTGATGACATCTCCGCCAGCGATTTCTGAAATTTCATCCATTTGGAAAGAACTCTTCTTGCTCTACTTGAGCTCGTTACTTCGGTAATAAGTTGAGCGGCTGCAATATCGCCTTCCTCCTTTAAGAGAGGTTGCTAATGCGAGCTCAGAAGCAGAAGAAGTTTAAATATTTTGAACCTTTCTTCTTTTGGATCTCTCAGAGGAAGAACTAAATTCTTTTTGTGGTCGTCCTAATGTACCTGATATGGTAATAATTTTAATAAACAAATCTCACGTGAAAAACTATACCGCTGAATCATTGCTATAGACTTTAAACAGAAAAAAATGCCAGTAGCAGTTGACGGTAGGCATAGACGGATAGTTTCAGGGAAAATGATTGACTCTGAGAGCCATTCCTTGAGACGAACTAGAAATCGCTCATTATCCCAAAAACATTCATTCGACCTTTTTTGATAGGGCACCATGGATTTTATCCTTATAAATTTACGGAGGCAATCTAGGGTAGTCTTCATGCCTCTAAATTTCAACTCTGCGGTATAAAATTAGTCAAATATACTATTTTATCACTTATGGATTTCTCCATCATCTCAATTATTATTTTGTGGAGCTCAAGACGAGTGATCTGGCATGAAGATATTTCGGCGCAGAAAAATGAAAAAAACAGCGCGAAAATCCGGCAAGTTTAAAAAATATAAAGAAAGTTAGATGATATTAGTACTTTCCTGTTAAATTTTGCAGAAAACAAGGGCTGTAAAAAAATGCAGAGTAATAAAAAACACCTACAAGCTCTTACGTACATAAAATCTGATGAATAAACACTGTTAAGTCAAACAGGAAAAAGTGCTCACCTTAAAAAACTGTATGAACTGTTGAATAATCAAGGATTCGTAGAAAAGCCAGAGCACAACAAAAACAACACTACTTCACCGATGCCAAACTAGAATTGCATGGTAAAATTCTTTTTTTAAAGGGAAAGGAAATGTATTTATGGAAATACTCAATAAATACCGTTAAGGGCTGCGCGGTGACACAAAAGCCCCTTTTCGCGTGGTCCTCGTCGGCGAGGGTGGAAAGGGTAAGTGGTAGAAACAATCATATGTTGCCTTTTCTGCAAAGCATGAACCCGTTTCCTCACATACTAACATACGTACTGTCTCAAAAGTTGAAGGAAATTCCTAACTTGCGGCAAGAATCCAAATCAAAGCGTATTTATCAGAGTACCGTGTCCATTGACTCATTCGCACGATCAAATATCCTCTTCATATCTTTGATATAGAATTTCTGAACAGTGACAGTGATAGTGACAGCATACTCAGTATAAAAACGGCGATTTTAAAGAGTTAAGGCCCAAAAAACTGAAACAATCTAACGAAGCCGCCGTACTTCCAGGCCCAACAGCGCATACCTGAATCGTGCAGGGCGATCGAAAAATCAAGTTTATTTTCGTGGTCGGCTACGTTTTTGAAATAGCTGTGCTGGATACTCTGCCATTTTGTGATGGAACACAGCACAAATATTGACCAATATCCTTGAAACTGATGGATAGTATAGATAAAGTACAGTGGCGGAAAAAATTATCGCAACACTTTGCGCGCGCACCAGTGGCTTTCACAGAAACTATTTGGAATTCTGCTTTCTGTGACTGACTGGCAACACCGAGGAAAGCCTCGAAAAGCGGTAATATTTGAGTCGGAGCCTAGAACTTAAACAAATTTCCTCTCTTTCGAACTCTTCTTAGAGCCTTCGCGCGATCTCTCCCCGAGTTCGTCATGTTTATTTCGGCGTTTCTCTTTCACATATAGTTATCGTATTTATAGAACGATAGGTTAAATATATATTTATTCTAATTTCAATCTTAAATGCAATAAAATACATGGAAAATAATTGCAATTTAATTCTTAATAATTTGAAGAATGCTATTCGGTTTTAATAATGCGTAGCAATAAGGAATAAGTGGGATTGGAGTAGAAATACGCGATGTGGCGATTCTCACCTTTAGAAAACGAGAATTTTGGAGTCTAGAGGAAAATGATGTTTTGCGAGATTATAGCGAGAACAGATGGCCTATAATGGTCTCTTTTTCTGGATAATTTGTGCGCTAATAAGGCGTTAGTTTGGTAGTTTGGTTTCTCTCTCGAACATACGTCTTACGGCTGCCTGCTGGATATTGATGTAAATGTAATTCTTCAAACGTCCAGTTCAAACATAGGATATTCATTATTTGTGATAAACATTCCGAGTAGGATTTTTGATTACAAGTCTTATGTTTTCAATTCAGCAATTAGAATTCGAGAAGTCGTTAGAGCGATTACTGAGTTACTATGACACATCGTAAAATTTGTATTTTGTCTACGGAATATAATTTTTCACCAACTTAATCATGCAGACGAAGGAAATTCGTAATATAAATTTATATACACCATTTGTCAACTAGAATACATGAAATCATTGTCCGTCCGGAGTTAAAAGGAAAAATACCAATTCCAAAGTTAAAAAAACATGATTTCATAAAAACCGAACAATTTCTGCGCATATATCGGACTTGTCTTAAATTTTGTAACAGGGAGCTCGGTGACCTTGGTCATTAGTTAATTGTGTTGCCTTCGCGCGGAGAAATTCACGTAGAAATGCATTAAGGCTTTGATAATTCGCGAGGAAAGTCTTTAACCAAAAGTTGATCCCTTCAAAGTATTGCAGGCGCCAATACAAAACAAATGTTGAAATGATATTTTCATCATTACCTCGCGCGGAAAAGCTTTAACCATATGTCGAGCACTTTCAAAGCAAGTATTGCAGATGCCAGGTATATTTTTCCTTTTCGTGCCTATATCAGCTAGACTCAGGACCCTCATTTTACAGTCGCCCAGTAGAAACTATCCTCTGGCTAATTCAAAGCTCCTTCCTCACCATGGTGCTAAGGAAATTAGATGTTATTGCAATCGTAAAAATATTCCCAAATAATATTATTGTATTAGCGTATTTTAGTAAACAAAGACTTCCTAATAAACAACCCAAGTTTTTAGTACTGATACGTATTTTATGAACGTCTGACTTTATAAAGTTAATTAATTAACCAGGATTATGCTGCCATAATAATATTATTAATAAGCTGCTAAAATGGACTTCTCAGTTTGTTGGGAAGTGTCATAACTATAACTAGTTGCTAATTAAGAGGTGATTTTGCAGCTGTCTGACACATGTTATTGGCATAGGAAGGGCATGAGCTCGAATTCCGCTTAAGTTAAATGAGTTTTTTATCTTAAACTTCTCTTGTTCGGGAAATGAACGAATGTAAGATATGGTTTCCACATATATTTATACGCCCCTGTGATTAATATATATATTTACCTGAGAGATACAATTCATTATGGAAAAATAACCATTGGATATGAAGGATTCGGAACAGATTCATCACCAATTGTCGGTCAAGAACATGTTTCGTGTGTCAGTGGACATTCCTCTTCTACCAAGGATTCGAGGTCGCTCACTGAAAGACAATGTCCTTTGACTCATTTCCACACTTATTAGAGGTATTTGACAGGGCCTCCTGATTTCTCAAAGCACGATGAACCTTTCGCTTTCAGTGCAGCCGATTTTCGAAAGCCTATGCGTCACTCGCAACAACAAACCGGTCGTAAGGCAAGGAGCTCAGGCTTACTTACTCAGGCTTATTGGTGACTATTTCTTCATTGAGGTCTTCTACTTCTATAGACGGACAACTAGCGGACCGCGCAAGCGAATCTTTTTCATTTTTAGTCTGTAAACAAAAGCCTTGAGAACTATTGACATTCTTATGCATATTATTATTCATTGTTCGTCTACAACCAGGACAATTCGCGGGTTCACACTTTCTAATTTTCTCGGCGGTAGTTCCAAACCAATTATATAGATTTAGATTTAGATATATACCCCGCGAGCCGCCAAATGGGTATGGCAGGGGTTGTAATAACACCATCATCACGTAATCTACTCCATCAACCTCTCTAATTGCCCGGGGAAATAAACGACCAAAAGTAATAATGTTTTGTGATTACCTCCCTGTAACGTTTTGTCGATGCTTCTCGGAGATCGCGTTAGGTCTTTACTTGCACTTAAATTTCATTTACTTCGTCTTTAGGTTCTGAACCGATAAAGCTTTCGAAGAGCTTCCGTCAGTTATTAGATCTTCTCACCTGGAGCGATTTCCAATAAAGAAGTGGTTAACTCTATGTCTCGGAGGCTGAATCATATGGAGGAGAATGGATATATTATTAATCATCCTATATTTTTCTTGATTCCAGAGTAATTCTCGTAGATTAATCATAATGCATATGTGCACACTGTTACCGAGTCTGAGAGAAAAACGATTACATATAAATATTTTCCACATGCTTTAAATTATGTTAAATAGTCTCCTTCTCGTAAAAACATGAAAATTGAGGAACATTACGGGGATGGAGGTCTATGTTGGAGCTGATTTTTTTTCATAATCATCCATGTGTAAGAATCTACGGATTCTATCGGATGTGGACATGAATATACAGATGATAATTAATGATTGCTTTGTCGCAGGGGCGCAGACAGGATTAGTCTATGGGGAGGAGGGTCATAGGCAGTAGAAAGAGCGAAAAAATTTCTACATTTCAGGGGCCGGTATCGCTACATGATAGAAGATATGTTAAATTCTTAGAAAAAACTGAAATGCATAGAAAACTAGGATATGTTCACGGTTATGTGACAAAATTAAAACTTTTTTGAGATTTTAGTTTGTAAAATGAATAATTGAATAATAATGATGAATAATAATCCTCAGTGATATTTGGATTTCCTGTTTTGATAGGGCCAATTTCTCTTACATTGTCATTATTTCTCTAGGTGTAAGGTTTTTATCATTGTAAATATTGATTTCGAGTGCCTTTGAGAGTTTTTTGAAATCAAAAGAAGGTTAATTAAACTTTCCTTCAACTGTTAGTGAATGTAAGAAGAAATAAATTAGTAGTAGTGATTTAGGAGATGATATTGAAACGTTAGTATTTTGGAGGTAGCACTACAATTTGGACAACCCAGTTACTTTGAAGGAAACCGAAGACCAATCGTAGCGGTGACGGATGAATTTTTCCTCTTAAATTATGTTGTTTTATAAATACGACATATTCTGATTATTGAGTTAAAATGTCGACAGCACAAAAACACCATAAAAATATGTCTATGTAAGAACCATCCAATCTGCCTTTCGGCGTGTGGCAGGGGGTGCATACAGCTTAACCCTATTTTCCTAATCGATTTCTTTCGCCTATCATCCGCGGAAAAAATGAATTCTTGATGCGATTCCTTCTAGCATTTATTTCTCTAATCTTCCTCGCAGTATCAGAGCGGCCCACATCAACAGGGAGATCACATTATATCGATTGCATCATTTGAGAATATAATTTCTCTGAACTTACTTAGTAAATTTATCCTTTGAATTAGTCTTCTATCTCTTACTATGATTACGCGTACTGATTCATCTGAGTAACACTCACCGTTTTATCATGGCAATTCTGTACAAATAGTATCGTATACAACCAATCAAACAAATACCGTACACGAACTGTAATATAAAATTAATAATCAGTATAATCGCGAAACAGTATTTTCTCGTTTGGCTAGGTTGAATAAGAGGTTATATGACTTTTTTCTTTGAAACACGATTAGCATCCCCTCAACGATCTACTAGTTAATCTTTGCATTCTATTCAATTTCCTATCGCATCTCCAATATGTTCTTTCAAAGATAAACTACAGCTAAACGTGACAATTAGATATTTTGTGTGGCGCACTAACACTAAGGGTTGTCGCGAAATTTGTTGCTGCGTGGAAATAACGTTTTTGGATGATATCTATCATCCTTACGGTTTATATACATCATTCACAAAAAACTCTAGGTGCGTCTTACAAGATTTATCTTTATGGAATCCGTCTTGGATCCGAATGATTCCTATGTTTATGGTAAGAAACTGAATAATAGAGCTTGCTATAATATGCTCCATTATTTTGCAGAAATTCGAAGTTAACGAAAATTACCCATAATAATCTGATCATTCTTAGGCCCCGGAGTGACGTTTAATTTCTTCCAGGACATTGGGACAGTACCCTCATTAATTGATTTCTGATAGAATTTCCTATCAATCTGTTGCAGTGAATTTCCACTAGCATCAACTTATATCTCTATGGAAATCATCTCCGAATCAATGCGAGAGGTAAAACCGTTAACTCGACCATCATTTAATGAGAAACATTTCTGGAAGTACGGGTTAAGTAAGTTAGCTATTTCTGCCGATTTATTTAAGGCAATTCCCTCTTCGCTTATAATGCTAGGAATAGAAAACTGACCACCACGAGTGTCACGCACTTATGACCAAAATTCTTTCTAATCGCCAACTAGTGATATTAACAGGGTTCGAGATCTATATTCCTGGTATTCTTTTCGTGATCCTTCCTCAAATATCTTTTGCACTTCTTTATAGTTTTGATCACTAAGCTCATGGATCTCATCACACGGTTTAAGTTTTCTCAATCGGAGTGAATGACTCCTATGCAACGCTTCAAACTTCTTCCTCGTCTCACCTACTGTTTAGAAGGAACATATTTAACTAAATCTACTTTGATTATTCGTCGAAACTCTACCCAACTATCTTTTACTGTATTTTCTCTCAAAAAGCGTAAAAAAAATATCCAAGCCTTCGTTCAAATAAAACCTTAAACTCAGAAATATTTGCTTTGCGAATTACACACACTTGCCTCACAGGCTTAAGAGATCTAACCGCTACTACTACATTCATCCCTACCATTATGACATCATGGTCTGACTGTACCGTCAACTACAGAGAAGCTAGTTATTATTTGTGGGTGGGAAGTGGCTAGTAAATATAAATTGATACCTTGCTTCGCACGATTCGTTCGAGTTTTCGTCATATTTACCTGATCTAAACCATGCAACGAAAAAGTAAGATGTATTTCGTGAATTGTTTTCCCACTGCTAGTGCTGGAGAATTTTAGATTATCCCAATGAATATTGGTTAGGTAAAAATCTCTTCCTACGGCGATGATTGGATCTTTTATTTTCTCACCATTTTTCTGTAGGGCATCGGATAATACAACAATACATCCTATTTTTTCATCGGGAGGACGACACAAAGAACAAACATTAATTTTACTTCCGTTTTGTCTTTGAATCGAGCACCAAATGATTTCGCTCCTGCTATTTTCTACGAACTCATCGCGCTCACTAATTAAATGAGTCCATACTGCTATAAAAAGTCTACCACTAGATCTACATAGTTATATTTTCGGTATATCATATAATCAAGGGAAATATCTCGCTTAGAGTAATATCTTCGCTTAAGCAACTATCTTCCTAGTATGATATCCGCGAAAATTCTCATCGTAACGTTAAAGAATTCCGCCTGTTTATTACGTAAGCTCTTGCAATTTACTATTATTATTTTTAGATCTCTCAGTTCGCACATTAAAACATGGTTTCCTTTTTCGAATAACCTTTATCTTTTTTAAGTGAATTTTTCTTTTTCACCATTGCAATTTTTCTATTTTTTTGGGCTAAGCTCATGCATACCCTTTTGCCTATTTAAGTGGGCGTTAATAACTATTTCTACTGCTGAATAAAAGAATAACTTTGTCTGCATATATTCGCTCTATTCTCTAATATATTCGCATCTAAACCGCAAAACTACGTAGTAAACAACATTAAAACTACGGTATTCATGGGGGGAGAGGGGGGCGGGAATTTTTTGGAAGAGTCCGTAAAGCGCACAGAAAGTTTAGTAAAATCAGCGAATGATAGCTGAGTATGGCGCCTAATATATGGATCTAAGTAGCCTTGGGAAGTATTTTTACATACGGAAATCAAGATGATCAAATTGGAAGTGGAAAATTTTATTCATCGCTACGGAGAAAGTAGAGAAGTGAATACCCGCCTCTTGGAAACTTTACTGAAGTAAAATCATACTTCAAAAAATATTTTCTGAAGGTCGCTCCGTTTCACAGCTTTAAACCCGTAGCTCGCATGTAATTCAGAGTAAGAGCGTTGATAAGCTTACTCCATGAGGCGAGAACGGTATATCTAATGCTTGTAAAAGGACAATTGAATTATCGGTTTTGATTTGCAATTCAGATTCCAACTGCTAGAATATTATGGATCCTGTTTGCGATTGCATTCAAGCTCATTAATCAATTACATTACAGCTCTGGACATATTGGATTGAAATTATCTGTTGTAGAGTAATACACTCACTGTAGATGAGATTCGTATGAGTTGTGCGATGAATGAATGAAACATCTATATATATGTGATACCGTTGCAATTTATAATATATTTTTCAGTCAGTATGGTTAAAGTGCATTGATGTCTCATGAGAAACACCATTTGTTATTACACAAATATTACTCCCTATTACATATAGCCTGATAGAGCTGAAAATTGTTGATTACTGATTCCACTATTTAAAAGCTAATAATAGTGATGACAATTCCTGTCTAAACGTTAATTGATACAAAGCTCTTCGAAAAGTTGATCACCTTCAACACACGGATTAGATAGGATTTATCGAAAGAATATTTTTAATACCTTATGCAGTCGAAAACTACACTGCTCGAGAGAAAATAGAAAGGTAAGAATAGGACACATCTTAGTGGTTTCTGAATTCGAATTTTTAAGTGTTGAATTCTCTTTGCAAGAATTCTATTCCATCACAATTCTACCATTTAGACCTTTAATTAGCGAAATAATACCTCAAAATGTTCATTTTAACGTCTGATATTCCGCTATCAAACAATCTTGTTTGTAACTATCTCCCAGTGTATTATATTAACATTCCACACAACGTTTTTATCACGGCTAACTTTAAATAATAAATGGCAAAAAATGAAGACATAGAGGCTAAGGCACTACTTGGAAATCTCGCGAAGGTGAGTCTTAAATGTCTGCATATATATACGATACTAAAAGTCTATTTCCCATTCGTAAGGATTTTGAATATTGCCGGTTTTACTGCCTCTATACAGAGTTGCCGAATTGTCGGAGTTAGAGTGATTTCAGTTAGTTTCCACGTAATCCGCGCTCTCACGCCAACTGGTGTTGCGATAATTGTTTCCCCCACTGTACCATTTTGATCAAATATAATGTTTTTTATGCCACTTAATTCCTTCCACAAGCCACTTAATTCCTTCCTTCTATTAGCTTTCTCTTATAAGATTTTCGAAGGAAAATAAAATCAGGCGAGTTTTTGGAAATTTAGTCATGTTAGAGCGTCCATATCTTAGTAAGGCATACGATTTATGACAAATAACTTACCGTTCCATGATTAGTAATTATTTAGCTGTATAAATGCAGAGTTTCAAGATTGCATCTCAAAAAAATCTATTTTGGACTTCAGTCCGGCTTTTCCGATTTCGGACCGCTGTGCGCTGCCTCTGCTAGAGAATTATGCTTTTCTGTTGGCGATCTTTTTGCTTTCGCCTTCATTATTGATCAGGAAGTGTAGAAAAAGTATTACTGCGTTATCTTGACTTTAGAAGATGATTGCTATTACTTTCTATAAATCTTCATTATTTGATTCAATTAAAACTAGTTGAACGTGACTCATTTTACAAAATATATCCTCTCTCTAAGGGAGTAATAACACAAAGTTATTGATAAATATTAATTTTTAATGCCTTGATGAAATTCATTATCATAAAGGAAAATGTAACCTGAAAACGATTCTTCAAAATCATATCCTTAAACAGCATTTTATCTGTTCCAATAAAGAAAGTATTTTAAAATAAAAATGAGCATATTGTGATTTTATTGTTTAGAATCATTAGAATGTGTGCCTAAATAAGTATATTTCTATTTCTCCAAGTTTAGATTCCGAAATAGTAGTAATAGTAGTATTGTTAAAAGTGCTTCGACAGCTTAGGTCATTTCGCACATTGGCTCCCTCCGGGAATCGAACCCAGGACCGCTTTCACCAAAGGCAAACGCGCTGTCCACATGACTATCCGGGAGCCTAGATTCCGAAATAGTTTCAGTTCTTTCGTAACAAGACTTTTAATTGGAAAGGAAATTATAATCTCTGCTACGAATCCTCGAATTATTTTTTGAAGTTACTCGCCAAATTGGAGGGAGTTTACTAAGAATATTCGACAAAACAAATCGATGTGAGCTTCTTTAACGATGAGATGGGCTATCGATTGCTTTTCGGTGCGCTCGATTCGAGACAAGGCACGCCTCTTGCCAATCGTACAAGTTGTGCCCGATGATGACGCTGGACAAGGAAAAAACCCATATTGAGATTTTTGGGACAGAGATTATCATGGAGCCATCATTTCAAAGACCCTAACGTATTTGGTCTTGATTGAAATAAAAATAATTGAACGACCTCTATGATTGCTTATTATTAAATAGACACATGTGTGATTTTCCTAGGAACCAGAATTAAATTCGCTGATATCGTATAGTCGTTTAGCGATCCTGAGGCCGAGTCCAACTGAAAAATAAGGAGAGGCAGCGATTACTGAGGGGGAGAACTGCTATGGTCGAACGTTGTTGGACTCAAGATTGCGGATGTACTGTACGCATTCACCCTTCTAAGTTATTCACTATGCAAGTTGTAAAGTGCATGTAATTCATTGACCGTAGAGACAAACATTAGTCTGGAAAAGTACGTCATCGAGAATGCCTTAATGGCGGATTATTTACGTCACAATACCTAAGTTACAATTAAAACAATCCTCTAATATCCCTAAAGTACGTTTCAATGTAATTAATTCCATTGATTAACTTTACTGATGGTATATAGTTACCTTTAGCGTAGTTTTGCTATGTATATAGCCTAGGAAGTGAATCCCTTACAACTTTAATCGATGATTTTTGGATTTTGGAGAAATAACTTCAAGAATAGGGATCTCGGTGACATACCGATAAGTTTACGAAATAGTTTAATTTCAAACTGGAAAATAATTTATCATACGTTGAATTTATATTATTGATGATTATTTATGTAAATGTATTCTAAATTATTAAATACGCTTTTAAGAACTATATGTATTAGTTATTGGAGTCATAGATGTAATTTAAACGTAGATAAAGTGACTAAACCGAGATTTGAACCCATGTATTCTATTTCAAGTAATATTCCATGAACTTAATCGGTTACAAACATATGAATAATTCAGAATTACTATTTTTTCATAATTTTGGTGATTTTTTTCTTCTGGCATAATTTATGCGTTTAAAACATTCAAATTCAATTTGATGCTTTTTTCTAATGGCTGAGGATAAACTACTTGTCATAGCTTCGTATGAAATTATAAATTTGCATACGTAGCTCTTGATTTTAGGTTCATTTATGTGACATTTGTGAAATTTTAATGGAATTATTGTTTGTCGCCTTCTTGGAAATGTTAAAAATAAAGGTTTACTTAGGTTTGCATTCTGGTTTACTTCACTGAACATCCTTAATTTGAATGCCATTTTTTTAAGCATCCTAAAAACACATTTCATTAATTCAACGTTTTTCTACTAAATTATCTTATGACACGATATCTTCTAAGTCTTTAATTGTATTGAATACGTTTTGAAATTCGAAACTATAAACTTCAATGCGATATCACGAGGATGAGATGTTGCCAAATTGCCTTTTATTTGAATTCGTACTCAATGGTGTTTCTCTCTGTTACAACGAGGTATTTTGTGGAAAACAAATGGCGCAGTTTGCAAACATCGCACAAGATTTTTCTGGTATCCAGGACAACCGCAAGGGGATTGCTCGTCCTGCGGCAATCGAATCTATTATTTATTAAGAGAGATTAATTAAAGGCAACCGGAATATATTGATTATTGTTTATCGAAACTTTTGTTAAAGGGGCAAGTCGGACGTTACCCTCCAATATTTTCGAATTTCGTGGCTCATACTTCAAATACGTCCCCTATGATATATGACGAATCTTTCATTTACATTATAATTTTGAAATGCGCCTTCTATGAATATGCATGCAATGTGGGCTACAGTTCAGCTGTAGCGTATTATATCTCTAGTCCTCCTTATATTGCTGATATTGAAATATTGATCTCGATGTATACATCAAATCAATTCCCTTTAGTAGTACTTCATCTGTCTCATATAAAAAATCTTCCAGAAAAGCTTAATTTAACAAATAATTTAAGCTAAACAAATTTTTTTTCCGTTTTCTGTTTATGATATTCCTTTATTTGGTTGCTATAGTAACGTCATATGTACGCACAATCCATGATTTCCAAAATCACACAATCCACATAAGAACACTAGACAAAATGAAGAAACAGTTAATATTTTGTTTGTGTCATTTTCATGAAAATAAAGAATATATTAATATAAGTATTGCAATTTCTGTAAATAAGTTTGCGTTATGTTTTTTCATCCCATGCAATTTACAGCCATGAGCGTCATAAGAATAATACTGAATCCGACAATTGAATAGTATCTAGTAATCTTCGGTTAATGTGACCTTTCAGTATTATCTATAAAGCATTCAAGTGGCCAAAAATCGTCTCTTTTCTTTCATTGTCAATTATTTTTGTCAATAATGCTAATTCAGGTTATGAAAATGTTGTAATGATATATCACTCTTAAGCATTTGGACTGATCGACCAAGTAATACCTAAGGCTAAGCATTAAAATGTATCGTAATTTATTTAACTTGTATTGGACATTTTTTATGAGCCTGGATATATCATTTTTATTTTATATATGTGACGATTAAGCTCACTCAAACATTATGTAATGCCACAAATTACTGTTTTCTTATCTTAAATAATAAATTACCATAGTTCCATAGGCATGGAAGAATTGAAATAAATGAAATTATATTTTTCCATCAAAAGCTGTTCACCAATGTTGGCGATGGTGAAATGTTATTATGTGAGACAGTATGCTTCTTCTTCTTTTCCCCTAAGTTGATTTTCCGTGGTGAGAGCATCTATAATTTTCTATCGAAATGAACTTCACCACGAGGAAAAAGAAAAGTACAGGGAAGCAATCAGTGGTGCGAAGTGGGAATTTGAGAGAGAAAGTGATTGGGAGGAAAAAGAAAGAGTGAGAAAGAAAGAATTCCGAGATGATTGTGTGGAGAGAGGTCAAGGCGAGGAAGGAAGAGGCTGAAGGTCGAGGAAGGGAAATGCAATCGAGAATCAATTAAAATGATTGGTCCCAACCTAAAGAGATTGTTTGGGGGCGTCAGGGGTCGTGCTTCCGGAAAGCCAAGGAAAGTGAAATGAGGCGGAGTCAAGAAAATTCACTAACAGACGAATGAAATTTTGCAGTAGCATACCATAAGTAAATATCAATTATCTACGCAAGAGGTCGTAATGGCGGTATAATATTTTACGATGCGTCATTTACAACTAATTTGGTCATCACTCTGTTTCTACGAGCTAGTCATACGGTTCGATATGCAGTTGATTTCATAAATATTTATGCTAATATGTCATTTGTGAAAATTAAGATTTTGGTGATAAATAATAATAATTATAATAATAAAGGACTTAATTAGGTAAATATATTTGAAATTTTTATTTTAATAACTTTTTAACACCGATAGAAATTGACTTTTGCTGTTTAAATTAATACATGATAATATATTTCTTTATTTCTAAATAATTTGGCAGGAATTCATGGAAAGATGTACTGGGAAAATTAAGAAAATCTTAGAAATCTTCTTCTTCTTCCTTCCAGGATTAGGCTTTAAGGCCGGCTTCACTTTACCATCTTAAACGTGGTCTTCCGACTCTCCTTTTACCTATTGGCTTATATTCCAAAGCTTGCTTTGGAAATCACTCTCTAGGCATTCGTAATACATGCTCTTTCCATCTGTTTTTGTATTCTATTAATCGCTCTGACATTGCCTGAACTCTTAGTTCCTCTCTTATAGATGTACTGCTTATTTTATATATCCTTGTACACCCCTTAGCTGCCCGAAGAAATTTTATTTCAGAGGACTCCGTTTTAATTGTTTTTGTTTTGCTGTCCAACATTCTGATCCATACATCAAAGTGGGGACTGCCATCACCTTGTAAAACTTAATTTGGGTTTCTTTTCTGGTTTTACCTTTTAATCTTCTTCTCATTGTCACGCTTATCCTCTGGAAGATGTTAATTTTATTTGTGATGTCTTTATCATCTTCATAAGTTAGATCATATCCTAAATATTGAAAATGGGTTACCTGTTCGAGTACTTGGTTTTCAATAACAATTTGTGTTCTAACTGGATAGCTTCCTAAGAATGCCATCGTTTTTATTTTAGTTGCCGAAATTTTTAAGTTATATATTTTACTCAGTTGATGTAATTTGTGAACTGCCATCTGCAGTTTATCTTCACTATCTTGTATAATATCCTGGTAGTCAGCAAATAACAGCGTGTTTAAATACTCGGAAGGTTCCAATTCTATGCCTGGCGCAACGTTATCTTCCTTCCATTTCCTTAAAAGGTCATCCATATACAAGTTAAATAAAGTTGGTGACATACTGCAACCCTGCCTAACACCTTGGTTAATAGCAATTTCTTGGGTCATCTGGTTCCCTGTATCAGTCACAATTCTGGTGTTTCTATATAGGCTCTGAGTAGTTTTTATCAAAAGTTTATGAAATCCTCTTCTTTCCATAACCAACCATAGTATGCCTCTGTTGACACGATCGAATGATTTTTCAAAGTCTACGAAAGCCAAGATGCGTCTCGAGGTTAAATTCTCTCCGTTTTTGTATAATTTGCTTTAATATAAAAACATCGTCAAAACAAGACCTCCCTTTCCTGAAGCCGGCTTAGGTAATATCCGCACTAATATAATATCTTTTGGTACATTTTTTCTTTGCCAGCGATCCTTTCAACAGATTTCTGACTCACTTTTTATTGATTTGATCAAAAAAATTAATTTTTAATTTGGTGCCTGTTGCTCCCAACGAAGTCAAAATAAGTAATCATCCTTAAGTGTGTGCAACAAGCATTGCTGAAGTGTGTAACTAATGGACTCAGTTCCAGGATGTTCAGTTTGCTTCTCATTAGCTATTACCCTTTTGGAAATCTAATCCTCTACGATGACTAACTTCCTTGTTATGGCTGAGCCTTGGTCAAATTACATCAAATACTTTAAAGAGTATCCTTTCTGAGATTAGAATGTAATGAACCGATGAACTCACTCACGGGTAGTCCCAAATATTCTTCTCTTTCGGCCGTCTTTTCCTTAACATTTTTGGCACCAAAAATTACAGTAAATGCATATTATTTAGTATTTCCTTGAGTCACATTAAATTACCGAACGAAAGCAAATTTATTTTGCTCATTATCTTTCATAGCACCAAATCTACCCAGAAGTAACGAATTACTTTACTTTCTCTCAGTATGAGTATTTATAGAAAGTTAATTACACCGTGTCTCTATTTTGCTTTATATTTTATCTTATATCTCATACTTATCGAGCCATCTTATTGGTTGTTGATTTATCATCTACCATATAAAAATTTACGCTAAAGGAAAAAAGTAAGCTGAATACTTATGGAAGTAATTGATAATAACCTCAGTGTAAATGAGCATGATTTTTTTTCTGATCCGTTCAAGCTTCAAATTATATTCCAATAGATTATATGGATGCGTTTTACCTACGAGAGAACTGAAATGATTGCAAGTGAGTAGTGTACCTTTTTTATCTCTTCCCTTACACAAAGGAATTCCTCCCTTTTGCAGCAAACACTCACAAAATAAACTAAATTTTTCGAATTCTTTTTCCTGTCACGTGACGACACAAATATTCCTTTGTCTGTTTATTTAGTAGACTTCAATCTTTCAGCCTTTTAACTACTATCCAGTGCCTTAAATTATATTTTAGCAGAAACTGTTGTGCCTGACGTATTTCCTTCATTTTTATTGGCTAAAACATTATTCATCGGTGATTAAGTTTTCATAGAAATTTAAATCTTGGATACATACAGAGTTAAAAGAATCCTTATTCTTTAATTTACATATACTATTAATTATAACTTATAGGGCTCTCAGATCTTCTTTTCAACACCTTAAAATTTTTAGGATTTTTTTATTTATTTATTGTCTAATCATTCGCCGTTATCAAGCAAAATCCCGCTACTTGGTAGTCTCAGTTGCTGTTGTCAGCCAAAGTAGAAAGTACGCGAAGTATATTTCCTGCTTCTAATATGAATTGATTCTTAATAATTAAACTTTTCGATCAATAAACACTTAATTGAATGCTTTACTGAAAAATTTCAAAATTTTTAGCAAATAAAAATAAGTCTTTTTTAGTACAATTATTTAGTGCTACTGCTTTCAATTCTGAGAAGCAGATATCTAAATACAGGAAAATCGATTAATAGATTTGTATTGCTATACTCTATTGAATGCATAAAATTTGAAATACTAGCTAGAGAGGATCTTTAGAAGTTTTAAAAACACTCTATTGAAACTATCCAACGTTTTATATTTTATACGTTATTAAAAGCACTAGAATATAAAATAATGTTTGGCCTAAAACATTTCGAAAACACAATTCAAATATTCGGACAATGGTAATGACTGATAAATGCTGGGAAAGTTTATATTTACAAACGATTATTGAGAAATGTTAATGAAAGTGATTCTTCAATGAATGTTTACTCAGGTACCTAATGACTGAATTATATTCATAAAGTACCAATCTTTGGCCTCAATCAATTTATCATTCCCATCTCATAATAGTATATAAAATGTGTTCCAAATTTCCTTGTCTAAGCCTGACATAATTGCCGTCTCCGCCTTTGAGACCCAAGCAAACATCGCTTTTGAAACATTGAAAATGAAACCCCTCGTCTGAGCATGAATATGATTTCCCTAAGGATTTATTCTTCGGTTATGTTATTTTGAGGTGCCCTTGAATTGAAGTGTTTCCCCGAAATGCATCTTATGGGACCCATAGTAAACTGCCAAGTCAAGCATAACTGAACTTGATTAAATCCAACGCCAAGCAAAGTTCATGTTCTTTCCCGAAAGTATACATTGAGAATCCAATCCCATGCAAAATTAATTTTAAAACGATAATGGCCGCTTTGAGGTAATAGGTAATTTTATGAAATTACAAGATTTAAAATTACGATAAGGCATCGCCGGGACAATCTTTCGATCATATCGGAATGATTCTTAATTAGTATCTTTTGCCCATAGAAAGTTTCAGGGTGCTATGCCGCGATAGAAGGCAAGGACTCTAAAATATCTGAAATTGTAGTAAGAGAAAATTTAATAAATTTTTTCGTCGAAATTCAAGAGGATTTTAGCAATAACGATTGATAGAAAGAAATTTTTGCACCATGAGTTCAAGTAATGCTCGCTCATTGCATAGTGTTCAACAAAATGTAATTAATTTGTTTTAGGAATTTCCCTTTTATTTATATTTATTTAAATTTCAGAACCTTCATCGATATTTATGAAAATTATTGAATAAAGAAATAATTAATTTAATCGTTGTAGACTTGTAGTTCAAGAAGACATTATTTGGAGCCATGCACGTTTACAAAAAATCCCTTAATTTCACCAAATTTTTCTCAATATCGGAAACAAAGTGATATTTTTCGACCTATCTTTATGCCAATATATTTCTTTATTCAATTTTTACTAAGAGCCTTCATTGAATATGCCTTACTTTTGGCGGTGTTCTCGATTCGCAGACCTTGATGCTCTGCGGGCAAGTTTTTTTAGACAGTTAGAAAAGGTACAGAGAAGCTACGAAATATCAAAGTGAAAACAAGTGTTACCCATTTATGTTTTTAGTATGAGAATCTGTAGAAGATAGACGATTTATAGGTTTCTCCCGGATGTATTACAACCGATTAGGGAATTGTAATCATACATTGCTAGATGAAGATGTAATTTCGGAATCCCTCATTGCTTTCCCTTTGTATACTCATGGTGGAAGTACTTCGCCTATTCAAAGGGTTTACTGCAGTTCCGAAAGTACAGCAGATAATAAACTCTTCCTTTGAGCAGTACGAATTTATACCATAGCAAACTCGTAACTCGACCCCAAGACCATGTGGAAAGCCTCCGTCCTTCAGCGGCAGTAAAAGTCGCAATCTCGGGGGAAATGGAATTGCGGTCGGCGGGAAACAAAAGAAAACCTCGGTTGAGGAAGGTGGGGCCGATTCCCTTTTCTGATGCGAATATGATGACGGTCGAAGTTTTTAACTCGGCTTCCGTCCACCGACCTCCCGCGGCGCCACATTCTCCCCTTTTTCCCGCGAGGGTATGGCGTATCGGTGAAGCGGTTCGCGAATGGAAAGAAAGACATAAATCGGAGGACGAAAGGGACATAGGTTATAATGCGTCCGGCCTAGTGTGGACAGGGATTGCCTCTTATCGATTGGCAGGGATCCCCAATCCGACTCCATTTATTCCAGCGGGTGGAGTGTGCCCTCCGAAGGGAATTCATCTCACACTACTCTTCGTTATTTCCCGCTTAATGCCGGGAAAAGATGCTATACTGTTGAGATAGCTGCCGACGGGTTTTTTTTTAACCGAAACGCTACGGAGGAAAGCTCTCATATCTCCCCGTAATTGGAATCAGAAGTACATTATCTCCTTCTGCTTGCCCCAGTATTTATTTCAACGAGAATCCCGTAAATTTATCTTCGATCAAAATATACCGCCTACCTATATCACGGAACCTATTTAACGATTTGATGTAGTATTACAATTGAATCTATAAGGCATGTCATTTGTCATTAATTGTCAATAATGAGATTTTTCAACTACGGATACCTTTTTTTTGGATAAGAAATCCATACCATTTTTTCGATCATTGAATTACCAAATGTATCTCGTAAGAGCGAAACTATAATTCATAGTCCCAATTATTGAAATATTATCCGAGAATTATCTGATGAATCGAATTCAATTCATCAATTTACAATACCAGAATAAATTATAATATTTTAGATTGGTAACAAAAGTGATCAAAGATAAATAACTCTTCTACTATGTCAACTATCAAAATGATCTTTTCGTTAATAAAGCCCTTTGTGAATCGCTTATACACGATTAATGGAGAAAGCGAAATTTTAATAATGAAAGAATTACAAATTTGGTGCAGAATTAACTAATTCGAAACGGAGGATGACCCTTTAAAGTGATAATTAATGTTAATGCGATACTTGAATTATACGATGGACGCAGAATTGGGTTTAGCTCAAAGAGTTGGAAGGTTTCTAGATCTGTCTTATCTCGAATTCACTTTTAAATGTCATTTTGTCGTTATAAATGAAGATGTAAAATGATGTGGGAAGTACTTCTGATTCTAAGTCTCTCGTCAAATACTGCAAATCTCTAATAATTTAACGATTGGATCTGCCAATAGCTGGATTGCCTCTTCAACGGGTGGGTTTCCATCGGTCGCATTTAGTATTCGACCTCTTCAAGGAAGGCCGCTTGAGCTCCGTGTTTTCCAAATTCAAACAGTTAAAGGTCGAAATCATTTTGGGGAAAATGAATTCTTACGCTGTGTAAACTGAAAGAGAATATTTTCTACTTTATCTTGCACTAGGTCTTTTTTATGAGTTTCTGAAGCAAAATGATTTAAACACATTATTTTTTTTAAAGCTAAAGACTGAGGGGTCGAAATGAACACTCAAAATGACTCATTTGGCCTGAAGTCCTGATTTTGATACCATGTCTTTTCAGTAAGCCACGCCTTCGCATTCTGGTTTCACCAAAATACGGAACTTGAATGTAATCTATCTCTTGTAATCTATCCACTACAGCAGCAGGATATTTACCTATTTCCTGGCCCCGTAAGACATTTTTCAAGTCCGTTTTTCCTTGGGATCTTACCTATTTCTTCAATACACGTTTACTTATCTAATTTAAAGATGATTCTTCTTTATATTTAGAGGCTATCAGCATTTTTAGCATTAGTATCTCTATGATTATAAATGTATTTATTTGCTGACATTTTGGTATAGATGCCCGCACATGACGTTGAACTTTTCGTTTTGACGTCATAAGCGGGAAAAGTAGGAGAAAGTCGTTCCCGAAACTGCAATCAAACGCAGAAGAGGTAGAAGTAAACACAAGTAAGCCCGTGGTTCAATGTCAGAGGTACATGCGGAAAGGGATATTATACCCGTCAGCGGTACATCACTTAACGGAGAAGGAAAACGAAATTCAATACCTACGCAGTTTTGCTCCTCTTCTTTTTGAAGGTCTATGGGTCAGATGCTCATACGTATTTCGATTTTCAAGTATGGCGCATAAACGAATGCATTGAAGACTGAAAGAAAAAAGCTTATTCAATAAGGTCTGAGACGGGACTCCTGCTTCCCACGCTTGGCGATTCTATAGAATTACATAATCGGTCATTTTTCCTTCGTGTAAATAATATATTTTATATAAGGTAATTCCGGGTGAGATAACCCACCGGGAAAGATGCCCCAGTCGTAGTACTTTTAAGGAAAACCACAAGATTGCTCTACTGACGGTGTTTGTCAGTTAGTTGGAATGCACCTATCTGCACGAGTTTCACGGCGATCAATTCTTTTTACGCAGTTTTATAACACAATTTCAAGTAGGTATTGTTTTTTCCACCCTGTTATAAGATAGAGTATAATGTTGCTGGTTGGCATCGGTTTAAATGTCTGGATATTTTTAATTAAAGGGCGAAAACTTGTAGCCATAGGTTCATCTAATATCCACGTGCAGTGACTGGCCATCTTGGACAATGTGTAGCCTCACTGGCTGTAAGGGCATCTCTTCCGAACTGAAAGGATATATCTCTTCTCGGGATAGATGCCCCAGTGCTATCTTTAGGTATATGTACCCTATTAGTATCAATTTAACTTAAACGTGATACTGATTAAGGCTTTATTCAAGAAAAAGTTTGTTGTATACATTTTAATTTCAATTTCAATTTAAATCCACGGTCGAATGCATTTCATGCACGATCAAAAGATGACGTCTTGTTTATTAAGCACAAGGGTGGAGCGTTTTGCCACTTTGAAATGTAACTCCCGGCAGAAGTGGCCCACTCGTATGGACATTACAATTATGAATATTTTTATTTTTATGAATATCTTATATGAGAATTTTTGCCTCTAAGTTACAAAGAACTCCCGTTAGGAGTTCTACCGACGGTGTTTATTCTAGCTCCCATTCATACCAATCACAAATGTCATTATAATTCTAAATGGATTTTTTTTCTCTAAATATATTTCTATTTTTGGCTAAATTTTTGCAAATAATACTTTTAAATAGGTTTTAAAGCTAACTTATACTTTTAGTTAGATGCTAATTTCAAGTTAAATTTTACAATTTTGTCATTTAACAAGCGCTTTCCAGATTAAATTCAGTTTAAGAGAATGGGCATCTCTTTCAATCTCACCCGGACACTCGGTAGAGATGGCAAAATGCAGGGATGCAGAAAAATTTTAATATTTTGGTTGATAATGTTTTTAAACAAAATTTGTTTATATACTGCTAATAATCAATAAATTTTGTATTCTATCACGCAGTTTCACATTCTTGTTATCATCTCAAGTCATTGTTATGACGTCATTTCCTCAGGTCAGGGGCATCTCTCCCGGAATTACCTTAAGTCACACGAATCCGAATCAACAGCAATTTATTGAAAAGAAAATAAAAATCATTCATGAAAAGTCTTATCATCCGTTGAGTTAAATTAAAACTAAGTTTAGTTATCCTCTAAATAAACTTGAATCATATCATATATACTAAATATTCATATCATATTCACTAAATGGTTAAGTGTCTCAAAAATAATTTTTCAGTTCCCCCTATTGATGCATTCATAATTTTCATTATTTCCATTATAAGTGTTACAGATTTTAATTTGAATATCTTTAATTCGTCATAAATTTCATCTCTGTAATCTAAGCCTTAGCGTTCTTGAGTTACTTTTATTCGAAATTTATTTCCATTAATGAAGATCCTTAGAGAACAACAACGAGGGTATTTAAATCAAATACTTCATTTATCTGCAAGAATTCAAATTTATGCCTATTTATGACTATTTTATATATGTTTTAAGATGCCTATGATTCCATTTGGTATTTTCAAATTTTATTTTTTTTGCAACTATAAATTTCCTCTCTAATTTCAAAAATATTCCTTCGTTCCCACAATTTTAATAATATTTTAAAAATTGTAGTATTATTACAAATCTTGTCACATATATAATTTGAAACAAGTTTAAGTAATTGAACGATATCTGAAATTTCTTATCAACAATCGCAAACAGCACTCTAAAAAATTAGAAACACATGATGCGTCGTTATCGAACTGTCAAGTTGTTTTCTTAATTTTCATTTGATTAATTTATCTTCTATGGATTTCTTCATTGATTATTTGTATAATTATACAGGTTTTCCGTTGTATATCGATCCCTTGGCATGACATTAATGCAATAACTATAAAAAATATTGTAATAAAATGATTTCTTATTAATTTCGCAATTTTAACGATATTTTTAGAGTTGCACTGTTCGGAATGGTATGATTTATGCCAAAAAGAGTATACCATATCTCACATGATAGGTTTTTGGTTATTCTTACACAAAACCATTCCGTATGTCATCAAAAAGCATAAGTAGCCTTTTTCTGTTGCGTTGCGTATACGTTTCAAAGTTTTGAATGTACATACTTCCAATTTTCTGAAATGTGGACTATGTTGATAGCCTTGGCGTGGCTCGGTGTGATGATTCCAATCCTTTAAGCAGAGCTGACATTGAACGACTCTTTCTGATGCTGCACAATCCCTTCACGTCGATCCTTCGCATCAAGGACGATGGACCACTTTACATAGCTTCCACCACGCAAAGAATCCGACAATTGCAGACATTCGCTTTGAAGCTGCGAGAGCGTTTAATGCACCGGATACGGTCTCCCTGACGACCAGAGAAGGAACGGCTCGAAATCCCGCAAGCCGATCATTTCTTTCACGCACTCGGACACCTAACCGCCGTCGGAGGTCGTTATCCCGCTCTCCGCAATCGCGGGGGTTCCCCTCTAATAAGAGATTGGAAGGGTCGGCTAAAAGGCCTCATCGGTCCAACTCGATCTTATCTTTAATCGCTTCGCCGTGCTCTTTATCTCCCTCTTCTTTCCTGTTGCTTTTTCAGTCGCTTTTCTGGTAATGATTGTCTCGGCGGGAGAAAACTTCTCCACTCTGGAAATAAATAGATGTGGATCCCGGAAATGGAGTTCATTCCAGCGTAATGGTTTTCGCTCGATATAATTGGATTTAGAGCAGAAACAATTTTCTAAGCATTAATAGTGTGTCATATCTTTTCGTAATATATTTTAAGTCCAAATTATATTCATTAGCCATATGTGAGAAAAGCTTGATACTTTCGTCAACATTTCAACGAGGAGATAACCTTTTACGTAGGTTAATTGCACTACTTTCGAGACAATATTACACATATCAGATTAAATATCATTATTAATGAAACTTAATGCATAATTAACTTAAGCTTTACCTAAGATAAAATCAATTTTAGAAGCCGTTTCTTTGTGAAACTGCATAATCGAGGAAATAACTTAGTTTGCTTAGTTATTTTCACCGCTTAGGCGTAGCTTTCTAAATATGTATCACTTTAAGATCGTCATATCCTCTAAAGAAAAATAGCCATACATCTCTTAAAATGATAAATATTTAAACGTCTACACATTAATTAATTATGCCTTCATACCTACTACAAGAATTTTACATGAAAGATTTTTCATTTAATTATGAAAATTTAGATCAGCAGATGGATATGGTAAGTTTAAAATGCGACTTTTTCATTTTCCATTAAGACCTAAATATTTTCAGCAAAGAAATATTAAGTAACTAATTAGATAGATTTCTCTTTGGAATTTGGAATGTTAAAATAGCTGTATTTAAAATTAATTAATATTACTCTGTATTTCCATTAAATATTGATGTGTACTTTAAATGAAGGACTTGACCTTCAACTTCTTTTACTCGCCAACTTTTCAGTACTATATATGTGACCAAAATGTTTGACGTCCCTGAACTTGTTTATTCATTTTCAAATTCGTTCCAGATAGTAAGGACATATCTGCTCAAGATATTTCCGTGCAATCATTTAAATAGATTGAACTGCATTCATCATCATTATTAGACTCAGTATCTTTAAAATTTGTAAAATATCTCAAAATTATCTGTAAAATGTTCACATGTCGAATGGCTACTGGTGGTACCCGCATCTGGATCTCTCCTGTTATTTTCTGATTAAACTGACGTAGGCATCAGCATCTTTGGGTTCGATAAAATTGGCAGAGAGTATATATTCCGGAAATGTTGTACGTTTATTATCCTATACAGGATCTGTGTTGGATCATTAATAAGAAAATTCTTATTTGGATTTAAATTTGCATACTGCGTGTATGTGTCGATTAGAGAATTAGTGGTCAACACTTTTGTTTTTAGAGAACGGATTTTTTTAAATTGGCTTTTCGAAATTCGATTAAGGTCGTGATCTGTGGGCTCAAACACGACGACATGTCATACTTCCTGTAAATACTCCTCGATCGTGCAAAGTAACTGAATTGATAGGCAATTCCAATTTATCGCACACATGTATACATGAGGTTTTTAAACTCTGAAAGGACTGGGAGCGAATAGGGGTCCTCAATTTATTTCGTGTTTTGGGCAAAGATGTGCTTGAACAAATAGGAAACTTTCTAAAGGCGTAATAAATATGTTTGAGTTCGTCGAATATTGCTTTTACTACGGATATACTTGTTATCCTAAATTATTACCTTCAATAAAAATTTACAAATATCTAAAAAGTTATACTTTCAACAAGTAAGTCATGCAATAAATTCAAAATGTAGTATTTAAAAAACCTATTGATCCGTCGTAAAATGCTCAAAGTCCTTAGTTTTAAGTTTGTTGTTTTAATATAAAATGGATGGGTTAGGAATAATGATAAGATAAGCAAGTTAGAGTCAATAAACTGAAAATTCTGACCAAACTGCACGGTTTTCGGAGTACCTTTGTAAACAGAGAAAAGAACGAAATTGTATTTCGATAAACGGAAACTTCTCGTCGAAAGCTTCAAAACGGATTCAAATTGAATTCGGTTTACCATATTTTTAAGCAAGTTAGAGTAAAAAACACAATATATAAATTATACATAGCCCTACCTTACACATCACATTAAATCTTTACCTTCTCCAATTCTTAGTATGGGTATGGTCGCAATTTTTTTTTATATCCTTTTTATTCACATTTCAAGTACAGAATATATAAATTATACATACACATCAAAATGAATCTATACAATCTCCCATTCTTAGTTTGGGTAAGGGCGAAAAGTTTTTTTATATCCACATTACATACATTTCAAGTCATGGTAAACTATACAAGTTCCGGTCTTACAATTTCTATAGTATACAAAATTGAAAATATATTTTGGCTCGGAAGAAGAAGAATGTATTTCACTTCTTATTCGTTTCTGCGGTATAGTGATGCTTTAGTTGTTAGCCCGCGTGTTCTCCATCAGCTTCGAAAGCGGAGGTCGTTGTCTGGTTGTGTAGTCCACTGTGATGCGCTCAATGTAGAAGTCCTAAATAATCCTACTTTGGAGCGACCGGATTTTTCGGGAAGGGTTGCGGAGACGCTAGAGGAGGACTTTTTAGGCCGTGTCGCCGATGTCGAATGCAGGAACCTCTGCTCCTTCCCGCGCCTGGAGGTGCTGTGCAACTTCTTCTTTCGCTTGGCCATCGAACGAGCTCTGCTGGTTCTCGAAGGGCACCATGAAGCCCTCGGTATGGAAGGAAGATTCAGGAAATGATTCATAAAAAGTGTCTAATCAATATGTTTGAATTGGGAAGTAAATATAACTATTCTTCAAAGGAAAACCATATTATTAATACGTATACTGTATCATTATATAAACAGCAGTAGATTGCAACAACTATATAACTTTCCATTAAACAAACATGTGGTATGGAATATCCTATTTCATCTCAATTCCAGGAGTTAAGAATGTGGGGATTCAGCTTACAAACAGAAATATCTAAGAATCTGAGGAAATTTTACTTATTTCACTTGTTGTATTTTTGCCTAGCAACGTCAAAAGCACGACCGGTTTCGACGAATGATTGTCATCACATCTGATCCTGTTTTTGTTACAATAAGACAAAAGTTTAATTTTTGGGAAAAATATATTTTCCTGAGAATTATTCTACCCCGACTGATTCTGGGAAGTATCGCATTTTTGTTTTAATCCTGCGACTTTGCAATCAGTTTATCAACTTTTTCTGAATTGGGAAAGTAATCGCAATAATCCATATTTATTATCCATCGGTAATCGGAACAACACGCTTGCAATTATGTCGGAAACATGTATCTTTATGGTAGATTTGGCTGAATTAATATTAGTAAACAAAACAAATACCGATTAATCTTGCGCCTGATCTCATAGGCAGCCGATATTACCTAATAGAATTAAATTTACTGGCAATGTTTAGGTACCTATGGTGCAAAACTGGTCAGGATAAATAAGGACAGCATCCTAAACCATCTCCTTTGTTTTTCATGTAAATCCAACGGATAGCCCGAGTTCTCAGAGTCTTCCTCTGGATTTCTGGACATAGCATTTAATAGAGAGAGCGATGATATTTAGAAGTGCCTCGATTTCATGTGGTCCACTCCTGATGATCGGGCTCAGTCGGTAGATGAAAGGCAATGTTTCAACAATTTAGAGTACCTCACAAAAGAAGACATTTATGGTTAGAGACGACATTACTTACTGAACGGGGCTATACGAAAGCGATTCGAAGTTGCGTGTCGGGAGATTGGATTATCCATGCCGATCAAAAGTGAAATCCCCAGTCATTTGTGTTCCAATTGGCTTCCATTAATAAGCCCAAATTTGCAATTGTAAATAAGGAAGATGTATCAACCGATATTAGATATATCATTGTGATATTAATATGTTTTTATTCATTGCTAAAAAGCAAACAGTAAGAATAGAATGAAATTGAACTGTCTGATTGCATGCTTAGCATTGCTGCTAGACAAGAATATTGATTAAGAAGTGCCAATTCGTTACTCGGGGGTGAATCGAAAAGCTTATTTCATGAGAATTAGAATCTCCTTGTATTAATTCCTTATTTTATAATTATAATGGAGGGAAAAAAGTGTGAATTTTTAATCCATCATAAATTATGCGAGAAAGCACTTCTTCATCTAATGAAATATAAAAATTGTAATTCTTCGAAATACCATAGGATGATGAAATAAAAATAATAATCTGCAAAATATGAAAGTATGGTCTGTTTACTTAACTTGGAGATCCAGCCCGCAGTTCTCCCCCGAGCCTCTTCCGTTGACGGTGGTCACTCGCAATTGAGAAGAGTGAGTCATACCGCAAAGACTAATCGAAATTTAAGTTCACTTTTTTATAACTGGAAGTGATAGAGACATCAAAATAATTAATAATTTATTAATGAATACGGTAAAATAAAGAAGAGAATAATTTAAAAATAAATTTTCCCGTGACAAAGAAATATATCGCAGGTAGCATTCAAGCACATCAATGAAGTTATATAATCCACTTCGATGTTAAAACGCTAACCATACTCATCAACACTTCTAAACACAATATGCAAGTAACTCTCACTTCTCTTTACAGAGATTTAGAATGAGACGGGAAAGCGAAACTGCATGCATATGATTCACGAAGCAAAGCACCAAGGCTAATCGGAAAAAAAGCCCATTGCTCCTGAAATGTAGCACTTAACTTTGACTAGTAAACTGGCAATAAATTAAATAAGTAATATCAATCGAGGGCACCAGGAATATTAATGCGGATGGTTCTAACATGAGAGGAAAATGAACTTACTGCATATCGTATGGAGACGAGAACACGATACTACGCAACGATGGCAGTTTAAACATCTGAATAATTGATAGCAAATAATATTAGAATTACGTAACGAAAAGATTCAGATTTACTTTCGTAGACTTTAAGACACCAAGTTCTGTCACTGCTGACATTTAGCTACATATTTCAGTTTATTTGAAACGAGATATTAAAAAATAGCTACCCACAGATATCTATCATAATTTTCCTAATAAAATTAACAAGTCCGTGGTAATTGATTTGAGGTTTCTAATAAATTCATGGAAATAAATTTCAGCTCTGAGCAAACATGCAGCAATCTGATTGGTCGAATTCTCCTTCTTAGACGCCCACCTCACAATTTGATCAATTTGAGTATTAATAATTATTATTATTTAAAAAAATATATATTTGGAGCAGTGCACAGAGATGGGATTTGGATGAAAAGACCTTCGAACGAGCTGTATCAACACACAGACAGACTTACAGATATGATCAGGAAACGCAGGCTATCATTTTATGGACACATCTAGAGAATGAACAACAACAGACTCACAAAGAAGATTTTTGATGTAGTTAACAGCTCAAGCAGAAAAACCAATTGGTATCTTGAAGTAGAAGAAGATCGAAGGCAAGCAGGGATCACCAGGCAGATGATAGGTGAAAGAGGAGAAGATAGGAACAAAGTTATGAACACAATGTTACATGGTAAGAAGAAAACAGGAGCATTGTGGGCAGAGCAAAGGAAGCAGGAGCACAGTCAAAGAATGAAGAGATTTTGGGAAGATAAGAGGAAGAAGGGAAAGAAGTGAACATGTCATGTGCAGTTCAAGTTCTAACACTGTCCTTATGGCAAAAATGATTGTAATAATAATAATTATTATTAAAAAGTCATTCAATTGTATGAAGTATAAACTCAATCGTAATTTTAATTATCTAGGTCATTAATTTTCATAAAATCCTTATTTCTACTTCGCGTTTATTTGCCTTTATCATAGAAGGGATTACTCGGAATATCGTAGTTAACGTAGAATAACGACAACTACCTTACGATTCTTATTACTGTGTAAAAATATCGCAAATTATTTGATCTTAGTTATCGCAATTAATAACTCCTACTTTGTCATAACAAAAGAATGGGATTCGCGGAATGATATAAATTATAAGGTTCGCGTTGCGGACTGATATAAATTTAAAGTAAATCAATTGTGACGGGCATCCGCTTACATTGGAGACCTTTAACGAATTAAAATTAATCTAAAAAATGTGAATTTGTTCACAAAATGACCGCACTATCGATGATCCTTCAATAGGAATTATAACAATATTAGATTCCATTCCCATTTAAATAAAGTAAATAATTCATTAATTGAATTTCAAAGGTGGATTCTTTTAAAATAAAAATCAGTGATTCTCTTTTAAGACAATTTTTTATTAAAAAAAACATAAAAGGATATTAGAGACGTTGAATTTCGATCGTGGTCAGTCTCGTCGCGAGAGGCACGGGGCCGTAAATTCAAACTTAACTGATTAAGAACCTCTGATTAATCAACGTCACTCGATACGGTAAGTAATCAAATTTGTATACATTATATTATTTAGAAGAGTGATATGCAATTTATATATTTATAGTGTTATTTGCCGACATGATAATGTGACGTATTAATGTTTATGCTTATTCAATACTGTTCTCTCAGCAGCTAGACAATTTTAAATTTAGAAGTAAGATTAAGTTGATTTGTCATACGTTATAAATTGCGTGATAAAATGAAATAATTGAAACGCGATTATATATCAGCATTACTGCAAATAGTCATCACCTATTTACATGGTTTAAGTAATATATAGATGCTGAAGTATATATATGGAGAAGTACGATATGCTATAATATCTTGCACTATGGAAACATCGCTCTACTATTACGACTATGATATTGAAGAAATTGTTTTGCCAAAGTGATTCAAACTTATGCATTGCGAGGAAAATATGAATTGCCTCAAAGGTCTATTCTGTGAATAAAATCGTATGCTTCTATTTACTGAGATTTATATTCTCCGTTAGAAAAAGAGCACGGACAGAATCCCGTATTTTCACCGTAAGAAATCTTTTGCATACATTTGAGTTGCTAGTGTCATTGAGTTAAAATTCAGGTCACATTTCGCATTATGAGACATTTACCGATATCAAATTAAAGTATACTGTTATTGTCAACGGGATACAATGAAATGTGCATTGAATTCCATGGCTCGTCCGATGCACATCACATTGAACAATGAAATCCGAAGCGAAAGAATTCAAGGTCACTGAAACAAAACATCGAGATAAACGGAACACTTTACGAAATATTGCTCGCTAACTTTGAATATTTTATAGTGTAAGGAACGCTTTTTTCCCTCCATTATAATTATAAAATAAGGAATTAATACAAGGAGATTCTAATTCTCATAAAATAAGCTTCTCGATTCACCCCCGAGCAGGAACTTAGAAAGTATAGGACTGGAAACTGCTGAATTTTTTTGGCTCCCTTAATGTCCGCATCCGCGAGATGGCAGCACTGAAGTTCGCCCTTTGAAACCATAATGTTATATGGAGTAAACGGTGAAAAAGCACGATTATGATACATTTATAATAAAGAGTAATATTTACCAAAGATGGAATTAAGAGTAATTGTTTTATCCATCAATAGGTACTTTTGAATTGAATACAAAACATTTGAATAAGACTGACAAATTAGTAAATCCGAAGAATAGGTGCCTTATGTGCAAAACACAGGTAACTTTGTTGCCGTAAAAACATTCTTCGTAAATCACTGAAATGCGCTGAACCGTACCGTAGAATATTGGCCTTTGGCCGTTTTTTAGATTATTTAAAAATATTTCTGTATTCAATTACATTCTCTATGCTCAGAAAATTTAAATTACACGAAAGTAATTCTTATTCATGCAAATCTAAATATTTTTCTTAAGCAACGGAATTTTAAAAAAAAAATAAAGAATAGCGGCCTTAGGCACCCCAACCGATGGGGTGACTTCGGCCACTAAATATGTTTCCTAAATATCGCCTATAAAATTAACTATATGAGTAATATTACGACCATCAATATATTATAAAATATTTAAATTATGATTATATTTAATCTTTGTTTAATAGGTACTGCGATAAGAAGTTATTGACTCATAATAACGTTTTTCCACTTTATTTATAAATTTTCAAAAGAAAAATAAATTTTAACATTTTTTAATTTTTTTCCTCCAAAAACAAAAAGAATAAAAAATGCTTGTAGAAAACTTCTACTCACTGTCACCCAAACCCTTTTAACATTTTTTTCAAGCCTTAGAGTCAGTGATTTGTTTCTACTAATGAATCTTCGAACCCAAACAATTACTGGAATTATTTTCAAAGCACTGAACATCTACTTTTTACTGTTTAAATACGTTTGTACTAAAATTTGGATATCACGAATACTCATAATGAATTTAACAGCACTTCCACTAATTTAATCTCTTTTTCACGAAGAAGCACTGTTTGGCCTCCAATTGTCTTCAAATGTTTCCCATCTTGCTGAGTGTTACTGAGAGAAGTTAGCAGACTGAGGTTTCGTAGACTTGTATAGAGAATACACGATTTTCAATTTAGTTCCCAATGACAATTTTACTGTCAATGTTGCAAGGAGCAAGACGGATTTGCTGGCGATATGTCAAGACAATCTAAATTCTAAAGGGCAGGAAAAAATATCTATTTTGTGAAATTTTAGATATTGTACTACAAATTTAAAATTTGTGGAGCACCCGTGGCCGAAGTCACCCCTTTCTACGGTAACGTTGATGTAAGTTGGAAAGTGCGACCACGTTGTGTGAGTTGGAGATCTTCATTGTCGTTACTGCGCTTGAAGACTTTTGATATATTTTAAGATATCCTTAAGGTATCCTTAATCTTAAAAATGCCTGGTCATCGTTGTATTGCACCAGATAAAGAAACACAGCAAGTGTGCTGTTTGCCAGGCAGCATTAATTCATCCGGGGGCATTCTCTTGTCATCCAGTAGCAAAGTTAACAAATATGAAAAGAATGGGGGGTTTGGTCCATCCTAATGTAAACCTTCATACTTTCATCCTCAAAGACGAGGAACAATTTGTAAAGCACTGTGAGTCAAATGATGTGCTTGAGTGCATAATTACAGAGTTACTTGAAGGTGAGGAAGAGATAAATTTCCCATGCTTTAAGATCGGAAGTGAAATCATAGCATATATAATAAAATAGTATGTAACTATGAGGATTAGACAGCATGCAAAGTTTATAAATTTGGAGGCTGTTAAAGAAGGTGCATCGAAAAGTCCTCCCCAAGATGAAATGCAGTCCAGGCCAGTCATTAAAATTTGATACTTTTGGATTTTTGTATGTTTCAACAATATTTGACCTTTTACTCATTTCCTGGAGACTACTTCTGGGAACTTCGATTTGTTTTCAGGAAATGTATATACGAGGGAAGTCTGAAAAGTTTCCGAGCCCAGATTTATCAGACATCTTCAGATAATTTTCAGAAATTTTCAGAAACCATGTCAAGAAATGTTGAAATGTCGGAAACTTTTAGACCACCCATGTGCATCCTGCGATTCTTGTTTTAAAAGGCCTAGTTGAAAGTAGATGTAATGTTGGTAATTTACTAAGGATCAATTATTTTCCGTGTATCCAAGCGGAATACATTGCACTTCGCTGATCTACGAATAATGTTTTCACAGCGACGAAGTTACTTGTGGTGTGCCCTGAAGGCACTTATTCTTCGGATTTACTAATTTGCCCATTTTATTCAATTGTTTTAAGTACTTATCAATGGATAAATCACTAACTCTGAATTCCATCTTTGGCATACACTACTCCCGCAAAGAAAAAGAGGAAAGAAGTATCATAATCGTGCTGTATTTTCCATTTACTCCATATGAGATTATGGTTTCAAAGGGCGAGCTTCAGTGCTGCCCTCTCGCGGCAACGGACATTAAGGGCGTCAGCCGATTGTACAGTCAGCATAGGGGAGCTTCAGGGGCGTGCCCCCGAGTAACGAATTGGCACTTCTAAATCAATATTCTTGTCTAGCAGCAATGCTAAGCATGCAATCAGACAGTTCAATTTCATTCTATTCTTACTGTTTGCTTTTTAGCAATGAATAAAAACATATTAATATCACAATGATATATCTAATATCGGTTGATACATCTTCCTTATTTACAATTGCAAATTTGGGCTTATTAATGGAAGCCAATTGGAACACAAATGACTGGGGATTTCACTTTTGATCGGCATGGATAATCCAATCTCCCGACTCGCAACTTCGAATCGCTTTCGTATAGCCCCGTTCAGTAAGTAATGTCGTCTCTAACCATAAATGTCTTCTTTTGTGAGGTACTCTAAATTGTTGAAACATTGCCTTTCATCTACCGACTGAGCCCGATCATCAGGAGTGGACCACATGAAATCGAGGCACTTCTAAATATCATCGCTCTCTCTATTAAATGCTATGTCCAGAAATCCAAAGGAAGACTCTGAGAACTCGGGCTATCCGTTGGATTTACATGAAAAACAAAGGAGATGGTTTAGGATGCTGTCCTTATTTATCCTGACCAGTTTTGCACCATAGGTACCTAAACATTGCCAGTAAATTTAATTCTATTAGGTAATATCGGCTGCCTATGAGATCAGGCGCAAGATTAATCGGTATTTGTTTTGTTTACTAATATTAATTCATCCAAATCTACCATAAAGATACATTTTTCCGACATAATTGCAAGCGTGTTGTTCCGATTACCGATGGATAAATATGGATTATTGTGATTACTTTCCCAATTCAGAAAAAGTTGATAAACTGATTGCAAAGTCGCAGGATTAAAACAAAAATGCGATACTTCCCAGAATCAGTCGGGGTAGAATAATTCTCAGGAAAATATATTTTTCCCAAAAATTAAACTTTTGTCTTATTGTAACAAAAACAGGATCAGATGTGATGACAGTCATTCGTCGAAACCGGTCGTGCTTTGATGTTGCTAGGCAAAAATACAACAAGTGAAATAAGTAAAATTTCCTCAGATTCTTAGATATTTCTGTTTGTAAGCTGAATCCCCACATTCTTAACTCCTGGAATTGAGATGAAATAGGATATTCCATACCACATGTTTGTTTAATGGAAAGTTATATAGTTGTTGCAATCTACTGCTGTTTATATAATGATACAGTATACGTATTAATAATATGGTTTTCCTTTGAAGAATAGTTCCCAATTCATACATATTGATTAGACACTTTTTATGAATCATTTCCTGAATCTTCCTTCCATACCGAGGGCTTCATGGTGCCCTTCAAGAACCAGCAGAACTCGTTCGAATGCCAAGCGAAAGAAGAAGTTGCACTGCACCTCCAGGCGCGGGAAGGAGCAGAGCAGAGGGAAGGGGTCCCGGGGAGGGAAGGGGCCCCGGTAGGGAAAGGGTCCCGGGTATGTAAGGGGTCCCGGGGAGGTAAGAGGTCCATGGCAGCGAAGGGGTCTGGGCTAGGGAAGTGGTTTCGGGGAGGGAAAATCGAAATCGACTGATCTCGCTCGACAGGCATTTTCACACTGAATACTTCATGTTTCACGGCTCCCAGAGACTACTCTGATGAACGTAAATATCGTTTTAGTAGGGTACATTGTAGACCACATCCAGTAAAATCGGAATACACCATTCACAACTTCTTCGCCGAAAGTCTAAAAAATGACTTTTGGCCAGATTTTTTCGATTTGGGATCATTGTGCGGCGCTACCTGTCGACAAATTTCTCAACTAAGAAGATCGTAATCGAAAACAAGCTCCGAGACTGCTCTAATCCATGGGTCGTCAAACTACAGCCTCTCATCCGGCTAATTGGACACCTTTTTATCAACGAAAAAAAATTACAGGAAAATATGTCTATCGTGCGTGGCCAAGATCAGCCGCCACTTACGTGGACGTAACGGTTTTACCAAATTTATATAGAATAATTATTATATTTAATAATATAAAATTAGTAATTAAAAACATCTATGCTTTGATACTTTTTTACTTGGACCTCGAGTGTGTAGTGGGCCCCCAAACAACTATTTGATACTTAATGCGGCCCTCAGCCTGAAAGATCGGAGACCCCTGGGTTGGAGGAATAATCCATAAATATTATATACAGAATATATAAATATGTACATTATCGCATTATCATTTATAATACATAAATCACTTTGTGTAACTTTCAAAAATATTATGTATATTTTGTAAAATAATTAGCCTTTTATTGTATTCAGCTTTTCCTACAATGCCGGTAACTACCAGTGATCTTAGGAAAATCACTTTCTTTTGTTTATGAACTCTCAAAATAAACTGAAGATGAAAGTGATAAATACTAACCACACATTGTATATATTTATATATTTATACATAGTATATATTTATATATGTATGCATTTATTAATATTGTGCACAAATGTTTACCAAATCCATTATTCTTCAATTCTACCATGTTCATTTATACCTTATTTCTCATCATTTTCATTTATTCTTTTCAAATCTTATTGAAGCCACAAGTTTATTCGTCCACCCATATTTCAGATAGATCATATCAAATAAGGTATCTAAAACTTTCTTTTTCAATAGTCAGTACTTTTGAAGAAGAAGTTTTATGACTATTTAAAATACTTGCAATTAATTTTCTAAGACAGGCCCCCGGTCAATTCTTTCGATTTATTCACCTTTTTCAAAAACTTTCCTTTTAATTCGGGAACATCAATTAAGGACTTTTTGTATTCAAACCACTTCTACTCGTACACTCTACTAGTTTTACCTTTTGGAAGACATTTGATGAATTGAATTGAATAGTTAGTGAAGTAATGAATTGCTTTGGAGTCAAAATTAATTCTGTTTTCGCTCAATTTGTTTGTTTTAATTTATTTTGTAATAGTAATACTCCACGTCGAATATTACACTCCTACGATCAATTTGGTATGGAATTCAAAATCTCATTGTATTCGAACGCGATTTGAATACAATGGAATTATCACTCGATTTTAGCAAAATGTTAAAAAAAAACTTTCTGCATACTTTCAGTCTTAGGGAAATTTAAAAAAATCGTACAATGAAAGTAAGGGACTCGTCATGATCTGAAGGAGTACAGGTGCAGCCTCTGTTTTCCAGTTTGGCATTCATTGATCACCTGCCTGTCCGCGCAAGATTTCATCTGAGTGATTTTTTAGATACATTGATATAATAATCGTGGTCAAAAGCGCCCTAACAGACTGAGCGGCATCATAGAGGCTGACATGTTGCCATCGCCCCACGTGCACTATATGATTGGCTATTCTGAATCGGATGGATTGTTAAGAGTTTGGCAAAAGTTTAACCGGTCTCCCAGCAACTAGGACGGTTCAAGTGTATATACATTCCGCGAATCTGATTTATTTAATTTTTGAGTAAGTTAAACTCTTGAGTATGCCTTAAGTAAATGATAGTATATTTTTACGAATAGGTTACCCAACGGATACTTAATAAAGCTAGAATACGAATAAAAATTGTAATATTTTTCGAGCTATTACTCATTGCCTAAAATTCAGAGTGATCTGTTAAGGAAAAATGTTCTTTCAACGTTTTTCAGTTTTATGTCTCCAATGCTTTAAGACAAAAAGCGGGTTCTTGACTCGTCTACTTTTTTGAGAAGAAATTTTCGCTTATTATAAGTGTTTGTTAGCGAACTCCGATATTTCGTTTTAAAAAGTAACGTTCTCATTTTCTTACAGCCATTTAAGATTTTTCCATTAAATGTCTCGGCTTTTTATATAAAGTATCGGATTTTCCTGCAATTAAATCCGAGTGATACTTTACAAACCTTTCCAAATATTTAGAATGCATTCAGCTCTCCCGTGGGCAATTATTCAGGGATTTAAAATCGTGGAGCCCAAGATAAAAAATAAACGCAAATACGAGACAAATCCCTTAATCCGACGAGGTAATTAAGCCCCAAAGGAGTTCATATGAGTCTTAAAGTTGATAACTTTCTGATATAATATCTCTCTGCAATTTTAATAGCGCAGGATATTTTAACATAATGAACTATAAAATTTAATTATGAAGAAAAACATAAAACAGTCTTCAGAAAATGCAAGTTTAGAAACTTCAGGTATTACTCATATAATACACGTATATAACAGTATCTGCACGATGAATTATTGTAAATTAACATATAAATAAAACTATAGACACCTGAAAATTAATTATTGAAAATGGAATACTCGAGAATTTCGAGTAAAATTAGATATTATTCTCATTCGAAGTCATCTCCGCTACAAGCAACATCATTTTTATCTTTATTTTATTTATTTAACTTATCTTATTCTTTTAATTTATTAGGGTTGATAAAACTATTATTATAATTGCTTCCAACTAACACCAGGTTAAAACGTATTTTTTTAAGATCATACATAATTTCAGAACACATATTAAATCAGCAAATGGTTTTAATGGAACATCTACATTTCAACCTGTTTATGTCAGAATATATCACAGAAGTGGTATGAATTTCCTAAGACTCTTAAGGATACGATGAAAATATCAATATACAATCAAGGGTATACGATAAAGATAGTAATCTTAAAATTACTAACATTTTAAGAAAACTGGAGAAATATACGCTTATAAAACAGTCTTTCCCAGATTTACGCCACAACTAGAACAAATCGTTAATTATATCCTAAAACCCGCTTTCTATGTGAATAAAAACAGACACTTCATGTAAAATACACAGATTAAATCATTTGAGACGACAGTATCGACTTATAACTGAGGTTTAGAAGAGCGGTATTTGCCTTTCCTTTCTTCTCGAATACTTTTTCCTCTTCCTTATTAAAAAAAAACGCATGAAATGGTTTCTTCGGTCTCTTGGGACGCATGACCCTGATTCCTGCCCCTCGGAGGTTAAGAATGGGGTTAAAGAAAGGATATAGGCCAAGGGAAGCAGAAAAAGAGACCAAGACGCCTTAGTTAATTTTCCATGCGTCTTTGATAAGGCCTTTGCAATTCCCAAATCAAATACCACTGTCCTTGGTCGTCACTCGCCTTGTGAAAGGTTAAAATTAGCTACTATGCTTATATCATATCAAGGAACGCAGACGCTCAAAATTAGGTTTCTGAATTTTCTGTACATAATTTTTGCTAGAAAATCGTTAGTGTTTTTCGAAATGGAAGCCTGGTTTGGCTAGAGTCGAATTTTATTCAAATAGTGAATTCTTAGAAAAAGTCGGATGTCTGAATTACAGTGATGCAATATTCTTTTCAAGGATTGATCTTCTGACAATCTTCATATACCTATTTATGATTCATATGCACATGGCAAGTCTTATAATTCTCTCGTTAAATCCTTTTCCTTAAAATGGATTTCCTTAAATTCTTGACTAACCTCGCCCTTTATATCACACTGCAAATCTTACCTTTCTTTTCTACTCTCCCTTGCATTTGTATTTTCTAAGAATATTTATCCTCGAAATTTTACTTGACCATTTCCCTTTAATTCTTTTTCAAAGGCTTATCTCTCCCAACATCTAGAGTACTTTCGCCTCCATTTTCAATCAACCACCTCGATCAAATCTACTTTTTCCATCCTACAACGCACCCACATCTCAAAACCCTACAAAATTTTGATATCCCCCTTTCTAGAATATTTTTTCTCACAATTCCCTTTTAATTCCTATTATCTTATCTCTTATTTTTTGTCTCGTATTTGAATTTTATCGAATTTTTATTAAACATATTTTGAGTCGTACTTAAAAAAATTGCGTTGTTTTCCATTAAATTCAAAAGACTTGAAGTATCTGTTACTTCACGATCAGGTAAGGATGCTTACCTTATGCATTCCT
Organism: Sympetrum striolatum; assembly: GCA_947579665.1. Taxonomy (NCBI): domain Eukaryota; kingdom Metazoa; phylum Arthropoda; class Insecta; order Odonata; family Libellulidae; genus Sympetrum; species Sympetrum striolatum. The sequence goes on from OX388349.1 coordinate 87,521,689, forward strand.
GTACAAATACCTTTTTCTTAAATCTTCCCCTCCGTATTTCAAATTGCATCTTACTTTCGTTATCTTTATAATCTCACAGCGATAGGCCTTCTTCCACTATCGCTCGTTATGTCCCCTTCTCCTCCATCGACTCCAGTTGCTCCAACTCCCAGTTGGTTTTTATGCCAACTTAGCTTTCTTCCTTCTTTAGCCATTTGCATATCTCATAATCCTCCAATCTTTTAACATTTCCCCTAATTAAGGTACAACTTTTACCAAATTCCCTTTTTAATGCGACTACAAAACCAATGTAGATTATATTAAAGTGATGGAAATCTTATCTAATGTTGCAAAATAGCTGTAAGAATGGAATTAATCGCTTTAAAATAGGATTATTCAGTCCAAAATGCATTCCGTCCTTTAAGTATAATTAGTCTCCTTCAAAATTGAAGTTTTATCTCCGCTTTCATTGCTATAAAATCAATATGTTCGGGCGTTACTCTGTGGAAGGTCGTATCACAAAAGAGAAAGCGTTATCACGGGTAGCCTGAAATTAAAATAATCGACGCCATACTTTCTAAGCGATTCTTGGGACTTTCTCTTATGTCACTTTGCAGACGTGCATACTCATCAAGTGACAGTTATTCCCCCAGCATCAATTCTGGCTACGCACGAAACGAGATGACAGATTGATAGCGAAAGAAATTATCTGTGTGATTCAACCGGTTAAGTCTGTGATAGATAACGAACTTTTAATGCATTTTAAGATTAGCGGAGGTGGATACTTTGATCATCTGCTGATGATCCACACCTGTTTTGATTGAAGAACTGAACTGGACGAAATTTTATTTGGTTCCGTCAAGTTTAGCATAGCTACCAAATTTCTTAAAATTTCGATGAAATTTTAACCAATATTTCTTTCGAGTAATCTATACTCCTCCATATTTGTGAAATTGAGATAGTACTCAATAATCTTGTGTATGTAAGTCTGTAGAATGTTGAAGTGAAATATTTATCTATGTTCTATATTCGTTGCTTGAATTCTAAACTATTTGAACCATCCATATCGATTTCTTATATAATTCACGTTCAAGCATTGTGAAGGAATCTTATCCCCATTTTATTTGGGATTCGTGCTTTTTCGTGAGAGGCGGGATTGAAGCATTTCTAAGCTTTTATGAAGATCCTCGTAAAAATAGTGAAATGTTTTCGCTCATTTTTCTCTTTCAGTCGATAGGTTCTAATCCAATAGCAGATTTCAAGTAGTGTCGCACGTTTCCTGTTTGTTTTCCATTTACACCAGACATTTTCTGATCCTGGAATACAATGGATCTGAAACAGTAGGAAAGATATTCCCCGAGGCATTCAACGCATTTTGAACTTCTGTCGCCTATTCTGCTTAGGAAATTGCGAACAAAAAGAAGCATCTTGCATGAACGATATCGTCTTCTTTTCTTATTTATCATGATAACTTCAACATAATCATCTAAAGGTATTCAGTTCAAACATATGTAACTTCCCAACCCCCCAGTTCCTTCCCAGTTCAAACATTTGTAACCAACTCGTATGACCCTTTTTTCTCTTGGTTTCATTTCCACAGCATCCACGTACTCCGATTCCTTACGTACAGCCTCCACCAACTCAACACCCTAAAACCGAAATACTAATTCGAATTTATGCCTGAAAAAGCTTTATGTACTCACTTGCCTACTAGGACTTCGGTTATCATAAAACAAATGCATTTTCTTTCTTCGTAATACGAACGAGGCTTTCCACATCCCGTTGCCCCAATGTCTTAATCGAATATTATGTATCTACACATGGACTCATCCATAATTCTTACAAGGCCGTTTCCCTGCATATATGTTGCAAGAGGAATTAAAAGGCTCTTCCTGGCCTGAATACATGTGGAAAGGGACATTCTAACTCATTAACGGTCCTGTTTTAACACTATTCAATTCTACTCATTCACTTCAACGACAGTTCTGTGAATATTATGGAAGGAAAGAGAGATAGTAATCGGAAAATTATTGCAGTGAATAAGATTACCTGGCTCCACGAGATAATGCATTACACAATGCATGCTGTGGTCAATAACATTGGAAAAAACACTTTAAGTGACCGTGTATTATTATGATTATTTGGTGAGTTGATCTCTGATTTGGATAATTTTGCTATTTATGACTATTTTCTTCACATTTTAGTTACTAACCTTTGAAAATATTGTGTCATAAAACCCGTTTTTAGTATTACGAATTAAGTTTCTAAATAATAAAACGTCAAAATGAACACGGAAGAACTCTAAAATCCTTTTTTGAAAAAACATTTCACTCTTTCCTATTATTTTATTAAAATTGTAAACATTTGTTTCTAATTTGAAACATTTTTCGCTTAATGAATTATTCTAAGTCATATTTCATAGATGCAACGCATTCATGTCCGTTGAAAGTAGATTGAGTGTGTTATGCATATTTTATACTTCCTCTTCACGCCTTACGTCATTTTTGGACTAAAATCAGAAAATTATCCAATGCTTCTCATTAAATTAATTAACAATGTGATTAACTATTTCCTCTAATATGGTAATATTCCTCATATAAAAGGTGTGAACATCTTTCCGAGTAATGATTCAATTTGTGGTGATAATCAAATGCAATCAATGTATTTACTTCATCTACATAGGAATTAAGAGTAAACATATGCCCTTTTAATGACTCCCTGAATCCAATTGAAATGTGTGAAGAACTTCAACATAGAGTATGCACCCGTATGAATATTAGGTTGCAGTGCTACTTGACAAGCCATTTCAAAATCGCACTTCAAACATGGCACAAACTGTTGGATGTCATTATTTTCGGTTCAATGTTCCTACTGTCAATATTTTTTCAGATACAGGTTTTTCAACGTAGGATTATGGATGCTCAAGAACGCAAGAGAATTTCACTCACAACAAAATTTTATATGACAATACTAGCTGAAGCGCCCGTTGATTCTCAACGGGGAATATAGAAGTAGATTAAATTCAAGTTGCCAGTCGTGCAATGCGTAAATTTCTTTTAGAATACAGTCTAAAATCCCAAGCTATTCTTACTATACAGGAAGATTCATGAGCTTGGCTCAACAATCGCATTGATCGTGAGGAGGATTGGCTTTTTACAACCTCAACAATTTTTGATAATTCACGCGTATTTTATCAAATTTCTCGAAATTCCGATTCGGAAACAATATTCCACAATCAAAATTAGAACATCCATTTAATTTCCGTTCTTTTGCTTCTTGTTTCGACTCCGCACGACTATTTTTCTATTTTAATTCTTCAAAAGAAATATAGCCTGCTACCGATTAAAGTGAAGATTAGATTTATTCTTTATGGAAAACCATCTGAGCGATCTTGGTTCGAACCCAGCAAAATTATCGAATAAAATTGAGACAGTACGCCCTTCCTGGTCCCAGAAAACACGTACGCAAAGTTGGACGCGAATCTGGCAAACGTTTTGTACTAAAATCGAAGACACACAATCTCCTGACTGTAATTACGTACCTGCAATTACTGGTTACCTTCTTACAGAAAATTTCTCGTTATCCATGTAATATATCGTCCTCTTCAATCATCAGCTTTATGGGCCTAAAGTCCACGAGTATTTTTACGGGATAAAGCATGAGCTCGGATTCAACAATGGGATCGGTCGTCAGGGGGATGAGTTGTTTACAGCCTCGAATTTTCACGAAATTTTTGTATATTTTACCAATATTCTCGCAAATTCTAATCAAAAGTAAGATTCCACGACCAAAATAAGAATCTTTATCCAGTTTTCTTTCTTTCGGTGTTCGTCTCGACTCTGTACGACTATTCCTTCTAATTTAATTCTTCAAAAGAAATAAAGCCTGCAACCGATAAAAGTGGAGTTTACGTGTATTCCTTATGAAAATCTATCTGAGCGATCTTGGTTCGAACCCAACAAAATTCTTGAATAAAAATGCGACAGTACTTCCTTCCTGATAAAAATGGACACGTATGCAAATTTTGAGACAAATCGGGCAAACGGGGTAGACTCCAATCCAAGACAAACAAACCCACAAACACACAAACCCACAGAATTTTTGCTTTATATATACAGATAGATTAACACCTTTTATTAGAAATGTTGTATCATCACGACTTCAAACAAACTTGTAGCAATTTTTCAGATGCAATGAAAGTGATTTATCCTAAATATCTCACTTTTACAGCGTTAATTATTAAAGCAATAAATATCTGAACCTTCTCCCGGAAAGATTCGTAATCACGCTTGTCAATTTGTTTCCCTTCACTTAGGGTATAAAAAATTGAGTTCAGTATTGCATTCCTCGGTCGAGACTGAACGGATTTTTCAGCTTATTTTCTTTTCATTTTTGCTACCCATGGCGTATTTTTCTTTCTTTCTCCCCTCGATATCCCCACGTTCTAACAAACGATCGACCCTCGATTCCACCTGACGATGGAAATTGATTTCTCGATACTGACCTATTCGCTCATCCATAGAGTTTTATATCGCCGCACACCATTTGCGCTCCGTATTCCACTTGAAGGAGGATCATCCGACGCTTTCTTCGGCAATATTTGGGAGACCAGCGATGTTCTCCCCTCAGCCCTTCTACTGTTAACCACCGAAAGAAGTTAAAGGGGAAAATTATCCCATCGATATTCTTTCCTTCTCTCGTTTGAGAGGAGTTGTGAACATTCCACACCATATTTGCACTAAAGTAATGCTACACCGATGAAGTTCCGAGTTATAAATGCCCTATAGATATTTTTCCTTTGATAGATTTAAATGAACTATTATATTTACTTCTTTTTTTGAGCTATGTTTCCTTACTTTTTGAAGCACATACAGAGATTTTATGCTCAAACCTTAATTGGCCTACATAAAATTATGTTAAATCAAGTAATACACGATATTGCTTTTCCCAACCCAAAAATATTCGTGGCACATTGATTTATTTCTTCGCCTCTCTTCGCAATCCCTAAGCATAAACATTCAATCAACGAAACTCAGGGCACTGAATTTACCCGATACTAGTTTACAAAGCATGTGATTCATAAAAAAACAGGCAATTCACAAAATAGCAGATTTCTTCAACCTGTTATAACTAGATAAATCTTATTATTCAATTTCAAACCCCTAATGATCATTTTGCCTTCACAACGGCTATGTTATTTTAGAAAAGGTGAAAAGTAAGTTTTCCCGCCTTTTTCTCTGTTTATTAAATTGATAATGTTTGTCACGACAATGCGCTCAGTTCCCCATCAGAAGAAACCAGGATCTTCCTCTCTTTTCATGACGCCGAGAAAGTTCGAGATTATCATTAAAAACAAACCTCATTTTTATGATCGGAGCAGTACTTTCTTCGTTTCAAGTAATATCGTAAAATTTTCATCATCGATATATTCTTATTTCCCCTTAAAAACTATTACGTAGCAGACTTATTCCTATATTTAGCATGAAAGCATAATCTTCGTACCATGAAATTCATTCCCTATATATTATTGCAGGTACTTGATTTCTGTTGTGTACAGTATTTTATACGGACCCCGAAAAAATTAAATCAAATTGATTTCGTAATGGGGTGTGTATCTCGTTGTAAAAGCTTTAATTTAGACGACAGTTATTTCATCCATTGTCTTCACGTATTTAGGAAATCTAAAGATTAGTGATGATAAAAGAAATGTATTTATTTTCAAACATTGCAACAATTTGACTCAAGTTTTGTAGCTTAACCATATCCTGTATGCAATAATTAATATTATAGTAATATTATATGCACAAAATACGCAATTGCTTTAGTAAAACATTAGGGTGAAAATAACGGTATACAATAATCAATGGAATTGCCATGCAGTCTAAGTCGTCATTTTGTCAATGCTCATTATAAAATTCTTTCAAATTTTTAAATATGCATTGAAAAGTCTTTGAGTGCAATAAAGTTTTTACGCATCTGCTTCAAATTTGATTGAGCAAACGTCGCTTTTCTCTTTCAAATATATGACATAGAATGATAATATAAGAGAAATCTTTATCGTTTAACAGCTGCAATAGTAGTTCGTATTGATAAATATTGACGAAGGAGTACTTAACGAGAAAACTGATCGGAATAAATAATATTTAATGAGCTCTTTGATTCGATGGATTCCATCGGAAGGAATATTCAGGAATCCACTGGGAAAATGGCAAATAATAAAGTTATTGTTTCTGAGAGGGAATTTGAAGCTAGGCTTGGCTCTTTCGATAAGCGGACTAGTTAAAGAAAAACATTTTGATTCGTGAATGTAGCTATAATAATAAATACAATTTTCGGTTAATATATTCTAGTAGGGGGAAGTAAGTGCCCGTAAACCGGATCTTCGGGATATCTACCGAATTTTCTATAAATACTTTCCTTAAAAACTTTTAGAATATTTACGTATATTCATACTTGCGACGTAAGTATAATTTAAATGAAAGATTTAATTATAACGTAAAGAAGTTTTAGAAAAGTTGGAAATTGTCAGTGTCATTTGAAAATAGCAATCGGACTATGTCTGACTAGATAAAACATGTTTCCCATTAAACTACGCCTATTTTCCCGCCAGTCTTACTTGTATATATTATGCTTTACGATTTTGCTTGGTCACTTGATGATGGAGATCAATCTCTGAAACAAGACACGACTAGTTTCCATTTATTGTTTATAATAAATACTGTGGAAAAAGTACAATTTTTTATTTTCATCACTTCAAATTACGCCTATATTCCGTCAAAAGAATATGCAGAAAATCAAGTATAGAGATAATTCTTTTGAGCCGGAATTTATGTGAGTTGAAAATGACTTGCATTGGTCCACTCACACACAATAACACTGAAGCCTCCAATGGCGCTCAGGGCGTTTATGGATAATACACTGATATTATATCACGGTGCCCATAAAAGAAATTTGTCGGATTAAGACAGTCAAAATTATACTAAAGTAAAACAATTAATTTTAATTGTATGCCAAATCTTTGTGTTCCTTGAACCAAGCGAGGATATCTTTATTTAATTGAAACATTCGAAATCCTTTTCAGCGATTTATCGATGTCATCCTTTGACCTTTCTATAGTCTCTCAGGAAGATGTCGTGCCAAGTTTTCATCACATGATTCCGAACACTCCCAAGTCACTCAACTTCCGACTCTCACCTGCCACTCTCTCTACACTGGGGGTCGCCCGTGGGGACGTTTATGGTCCCTCGAGGGGCCTCAATGGTCTTTGGCTAGGGTCACACTCCCATGCCAAGTGATGCCATTCCAGGAGTCCGAAAGGAGAAATAGCTCGTAATCGGGGATCAGTCGTCCTCTATCTTATTCTTCCCACTCCATTTCCATCATCTGCGGTCGTGACCTCTTGGCTCTCGTACTTGATGGCCTTTCCTTGTAGCAAGGCCCTTCCCTTATCTTCCCTTTACAAACGCTATTTCCTTTGATTTCTCTCACCTCGATCTTGGATCTGAGCGAATAAGGACAGGTTGTATCGTTTACTCCGAGTTTATTTACTCTCTCAAACAATTACTTAAATAATTTCAGTTGTTGATAACTGAATGATATTGTTGTTTATTATTATTTTTACCGATCAGAAGAAACGAGTTCCTAACTTCGTTCAAATTTAGAGCATTTGCGCTAGTCACAGTTCTCTTTTATATTAGAAGAAGGTCAGTCACGAAAGATAATAACATTAAAACAAGAAGAGAATTTCGTAAACATCTCATAAATGAAGTAGAAAGTTTGTGTGTGTGTTTTGTGTGTATGTTCGCGAGATCCAGAAATAGGACTGTTTTTAGACTTAAAAGATTTTCTTCCCAGATAATAGGCTTTAAATTAATTTATTAAAAATCTTTTTGCCTAATCGTCCGCTTTGAGCCCAGCCGAGGCAAAGCGTACCAATTATAAAATGCATGTTAAGTTAATTTTTATCGTTCGCAAAGGTTATTTATGTTTAAAATGTAAGTAGAATTAACAGTTGCACGAAATCAAGACAAGCACCAAACGAACAGAAATTGAATAGTGATTGATATTTGGGTCTTATTTTAGATTGTTTTTATTTGAAATTGCAAATTGTCATTATGAAATAATTTATAATCAGCCGGTCGTTTTGACTACCAACGCCATTTTTAAAGCCGAGCTCATACATTTTTCTATGAGAGCTCGTGGTACAGTAAGAAGATTTGGAAAAGAACGCAAGTTGTTATGATTCTAGGATTTTCTGTTAAGATAAACAAACTGTTGGGTCAAACTTACGCTCATATTGAAATTTTTATTAATCGACACAACACTGACGCTGGACCTTTCAATGTTCTTTTTCCCGATCAAGGAGGAGTTAACAAGATGTTTGACAGTGTAAGTTCAGAATAAGAAAAACTTTGGGAGAATTCGGGAGATTTTTACCAGCCCCTTGTTCAAATCATTATAATGTAATTAATTTCTCAAAAATAAGTTTGGGTCATTCTCGCTTCGTTGGTTAATTTTTCTAAAAATATTAATTGTTGCACTTCCCTGTTAAAATTGACATAATGGCCTTGTTTGCAGCATTTGATAACTAATAATCACGTTGTTATTCTTGAAGATTCCATAACTATGTCATTGAAAAATCTTAAGTGAAACTCTTTATTAACTCCATCGATTATTAATTGATTCCTTGTTAATCATTATAGATGGTCACCTACACAAAAACAATTTATGAACGATAAAAGATGGAATATTTATGGAATCAATGGAATATTAATTTAGATTAATATTAGACCCCTAGGCATTCGTTATGGCCTTTTCTTCCTTATGAATTCATGTGTGTACCTATTTTAAGTATGCCTATGGTCATCAAGGAGGCGATTTTTCAGAGCCTCAAAATTACACCAAAAATCCGTTTATCAGATTTTCCGCGACGTAATGAGATTGGAAGAGGCGAGCGATGTCAGAGAGGCACGTGCTCTCTGGGCATTGGATGACGCACTATGGACTTGCGTCATGTAGCCAGCGGAACTTATAATCGAAGTCCTAACGCAATGAAACTGGAGCCAAGGGAGTAAATCGTGACCAAATTTTGGCCGTCAAAAATTGAAGAGGAGGACTATATACGATTATTCGGTTGGAATGAGTCTTTAGAAGGAGGTACAGGATGAAGACAAAAGAGATGCCTTTTCCTAAAGATGACCTCAATGACAGCTGTGACGAGGGGCATAGTACGATGTTTGGTAATTGTGGGGTTTAGCGTCCGAAATGCAACTAAATTATTTTTATCAAATATTTACATAGCCCGAATATCTTTAGCTAAAATAAGATCCTTCAATCTTTAGTTTCTTGATTGAAATCATTATCATTTTAATATTTTGTTTTTTCCGTGGAAAAATGTTCTTAGGCAACCTTGTATAGTATATGATTCTGTATATTTAAGTGAACAGGAATAATTTGATTTTTTACGATATTTTCTATCTGGGGTCTCTATATGGTCTCATTTCCTGGGGTCTCTAATAGTGTAAATGTTCTTTAATGTATACGTTATTATATATTTATGCGATATCATTAAATTCGCTGCAAAATAACCTCAATAAACGTGATAATTTGGATTTATTGACAAGAATAAAGTTTCATATAAGAGGTTCCATCACTGAATGTCATCGTTAGTGAAAAATCTGGAATATCGCAAGATGGCATACGTAAGTATTCCAAACAGGAAAATTAATTGAGTTTTGCCTTAGTTTTTAAATCCTTGTCTTCAACTTGATTACAATGAGTGTCGATATTAGACGCTTCATCAGCCATGAGATATTAAGTATATATGACAAATTATAGTAAAAGCGATACATAATAATAAATGTCAGACGCTGACTCTACCGATCCACATCTCATCGAAAAGATAAAAGTAACATAAAGGAGCATAGGGATGCAAAAGTGTTGAGGAAGTGAATAAGCTGTACATAAGAATGAACAAGTTAAAATGATGATCTGTTGTCATTTGCCGAATCCGTAGATTTGTTGTGGATGATGATTTGAAAGCTGTCCCTTTCAGTTACATAGAAAGGGGTTCTATAAAGCGAAAAGGGCAAGTCTGATGAACCTCCTAAGGTGTACATCCTTCAGAATATGGAGTTGGAGCTTTATCAATTAATTCGAGGAAACTTGATGGTATTTATTCATACGTTCCAAATCTTTAAAATGTTGACCAAATATGTAGAATCACTAACTTTGTATCACAATTGAAATTAAAGAGAGTTCTGGATATTATTACTGGTCTTGAGTTGAGCCTTTTTCTCCGATGAAAATCCAAAATGTGCAATCAGTAATTTTCGCCCATTGATCAAACGAATACGGGTGTTTTAGCCTTTACATTTTGAGAAACGACCTAATTTGTTTTATACTACATTTACTAAACAAAAACAACGTTAAACGAAACGAATATTTTTTTTTAATTGTTGCGTAATAAATTATTAGCCTTCCTTATTTAATAGAGATCAAAATTGTCATTTGAATGCTGTATGATACATTTTCTTTCTTAAACTAGAACGATTTTCATAAGCAGATTTCTTTTTCATACTTCTACGACATTATGTCAAAAAGTCAGGAGCATAGCAACCCTTTATTTTGGAGAAAATGACTGGAGCACCGTGGTTTAGAGGGAATTCATACGTTTTAATCAAGTTAAAGCATATGAATCCACAGACAAAATATTTTGTGAGATTAAAGCAAAACTGACTATAAAACTTTATTAATCACTTCCACTTTTCCAAAATTGCCAAATGATTATGAAAATCGTCTGGAAGAAGTTATAGGAATCCCAGGAATTGCCAGGAGGAACAGAAGGCGAGAAAGACCTAAGTTCGCTTCTACAAATGGTTATGATCCAATTCGCCCAGAATATATGCCTATGCAATCAAAACCCAAAGCTAAGTGTTGAAGTGATAACAATCATAGTGCACGCGAGCTCGTATTCCTTCTAGCTAATTTGATACACGGTCAGATTTAGTTTAATTGTGGAATTTTTCGGAACCAGAAGCGGATTCATGCGAAGACTTAAATAATTACCAAATTGTTTGACCGCGTGATGATAATACTGTTTATTTAAAGCAGTTTTCTTAGTAGCTTAGCTTAGTTTCAAAAAGTTGAAAATTTTGTAGTTTGATTGTTTTTCTGAATCTGTTCAAATTTGTGACTGTTCCAGGATTTTTGTAGAAAATGTTGAATATCACAAAATTATGGAATTTTTCAGACTTTACTTGCTGGAGGGAGTCTTTAATTGAAATTGGATAAAATTTTATCCCAGTGTTACACCGAAATCCACTTTGCATTGTGCCAACGCCTGATTGCGAACCCTTCCTCCACATCAGATTCTTTGAAGGGGCGTTGGATGGTCCTCCAACGCCAGAGATGCTGTAATCAATACTCTCTAATGAGATTCCTTTTTCCTGATGACTACGATATGTTTTTATATAAGGACCATAGATTACACCTCCGTAAACAGCCCAGGTATATTTGTAATCGTAATCCTCTCCTATAACAATGTTTGAAGCATGTTGCAGCCACGTAGAGTGTATTAGAAATCCATTAGATTACCCTCCTGGTATCTTATGTATGTACGAGAAAAAGTTCGAAAATCATCGAAATTCTCTTTTAGGGAGATTACTTCAATGGAAAAATAAATTAGTATTGATATATCTTTAGTATACTTTTCTTCAGTTGAGCATTCTGGAATTACATCCTGCAGAGTTATTTTAATTTACTCTTAAAAACATGAAAATAAACTTTGAAATAAATTTCGCAAATGTAAATTTAGTTCAACTGTAGCTCATTTCCGTACTCAAAAAATTCATAGAGTGTTTATCTTAGAATTCAGTCAAAGTCACTTGCGGAAAATCATAATTTTGGGTAAAGTAGGGGGAAAGTTTCTCAAAATTAAACAAAATAACATATAGACTTTCAGTGTCTTTGTACCAGAGCAACAATAAATACCAACTTTGTTACAGATAGAAGTATTTCAAGTAGTTAATACTACCTCATTAATTAGAAATTTCAATATCTTAAGAATGGATAGCATTCCATTTCTCCTATGTACTAATTTTAGATGTTTTTACAACCTATAAATTCAAAACCTTTTCTTTACAAGCCATAAGATCTTTCAGCACAATGGATGCTAAGCTCAAAAGAACCTACAAAAGTACAAAATGTAATTACCGTATTTGACGGCATATAAGACGCACCTTTTTTCCTAAATTATATCTCTAAAAATTTCCCTGCGTCTTATATGAGAAGGATCAACCTCCACAGGTTAACTTTCAATACTGAATGCTATTTTTAGCCCAGATGGTCTATACTACCTATTTCATAATTGCATTCAATTATTGTGTTAATATTTGGCTTTTACGAAATTTTAAACTGGCCACTCACTTCTATTCCCAACTTTGGCTATTTATTCTCATCCTCTTGCATTCTTTTCAAACAGTATCCTTGAATGATCTAATGTCTAATTTGTGCCAAATGTTCTCCTATCTCCTAAGTTTCACATTGCCAAGCTGCTCCTGCTTTGGATCACCACTTATATAATATGGAATCTAATAAATCACACTCAAATCAATCAATAAAGAATAAATAATAACATTTCATCAGAAAAATAGTTAACAGAAATTATACCAAAATTGGATGAGAAATCGTCATTGAGTAAATGAAACAAATTGATTTTTTTATGAGGAAAGTCTGGATTGAGACATCAAAAATGGAAACATTTGTCTAGAAATAGACTGATTGCAGAAAGGAATAGTACAGTTAATGTGATAATCTCTCTGTTTCATCTACACCTTGGTCTTCTTATTGATCTCTTCACATCTATCAGTTCCATATGTTATAAACTAATAATGTCCAATTGTTAATTCTTCTCACCACTTTGTCTCTGGTCTGCATCCTTTACAGCGATCTGATTTTAACAATAGTGTCAATCACTCCTGTGTCGTTATCCAAGTGTGGGATTTTCTGTTTCTACAGGTCTCATTATTTCATATATCTTTGAATTGTCTATAATTGCTGGATTGTGAAATTCAGCCTTTAAGTTTCACATCCATATGCCAATACTGGCAAATGAATTGGTTAAATAATTTCCTCTTCAAGATCAATGGGCAACATGGGCTTCTGAATGTAAGCATTCTGAAGGAACTGATGTTTAATTCTCTTTTTAAAATATCAATTTTGATGAGAGAACAGGACAACAAGTTTTATTTCTTCAACAGGACAAGTTTTATTACTTCAATTTGGATTTATTTTAATCTAACTTCACATTTGCCCATCACTAATTGTTTAACCCAGGAATATCGGTTATAATTCTAAAATCTTTCAAATTTACTGATTTTTCTATGCTTCGAATAAAAACTCCCACATACCCCAAGTCATTTCCTTAAGAGTTTTAATATCTCCAAAAGCCGTAATAGTCAGTATTCCTGCTCTTACTTCCCAGTAGTCAGAGAAAGCAAGAAAGGAATTGCTTTCTCCAACCGACAGCCGACAAAGATGGCTTTTGTAGATTTTAAACCTCTAATTCATTAACAGCCATGTTCCAATATTTCTTTCTTTACTTCATTCTTTAATGAGGTTGTTGATATTTTATGTTCAATTAATTAACCTGCCTGCAACCAACTCTTTTATAATCACTGGTATTGAATGCAAAATTGCTTCCTTAATTAATTTAGTTCATTGCGCAATTCAATAATATTAGCCATTGCAATAGCAATCGTGGTTTGAAGGTGCATTGTCCTTGAGGAAAAGAATCTTTATTTTGCCAGAGGTGGTGGTTTTTTCTCTGTGAAATGTATCCCATAAAATGGCATAATATAGGCCTGTGATTTCTTCTTTTCCTTTTTCCAGGTCAAACATAAATAACACGCCATGTAAATCTCAAAAACACTATTGCCATAATTTTTCCAGCTGATGGGAAAGTTTTTTCTTTGAAGCTTTATTGCTGGGGCTAATTCACCATCAGGTTGGAAGTGATGTATCCAAGTATCATCAACCGTGATATAGTACTTCAAAATCTCACCTGGATTATGCTTGGACATGTCCTAAAACCACTAGGAAATGGTCTCATGATTCTGTTTTTGCTCAACTGTAAGCAATTGTGGTAACATTCTTGCTGACTGCTTCCTCATACTCATAGGGAAATGCCCTAAAACTTCAAATAGTCCTTTAGCAACGACGAACTATTCAAGGTCCAAAGGCTTATCTACCAAAAGTAAGTTAGGAAAACCAACAGGTTCTCTGTTTATAATTTTTATTCCTTCATTTAAGTAATTCCCTAATTTTCAAATAATTAATTAGTAATAAATTATCTTCTTCCATTCAAGGCATAACCAAAACAATCAATTCTGTAGAATGGGGTGAATAGCAGCACTGGGGGGAATACCAACAAAACTTTGTCTTTTCAATTTCCTAGAGAAAATTTGGAAAGCACTGGAAAAATGGGGGATTTTAAGTGATTTTTTATCTTGGCAGATACATTCCTACTAGATTTGTTTATATTTCCAAGCATTTGCTCAGGAAGTCATTTTTTTTAAGTCTTTTGCTTGGTTAGAAAAACATGTTGTTTTGTATGCCTCAAAGCTTATAATTTTTAGCAAAGAAGATGATTGTATCTAATACAAGTTTCCACATAAATATACAAGTAAGTTATTAATAATTATTTATTAACAACTATCTTTTCGAAATTTAACAAATTTTTGGATGTAGGCAATTAATCTTCAACAATTGCATTTTTTTCTGGTGAAGAGGGGTGAACAGTAACAGAGATGCAACATGTCTACAAGCTTGATCCACATGGGAAAATTTACAAGAACGTCGATGTAGTTTAAATGGAAGAAGCCAAACAGGTGGTGAGAGATGGAATAAGGCTATGGGAAGCAGGGAAAAAGTATGATATCCATCAATTGAGCATGCACATGAAAGTGTGCGGCTTGACCCAAAGTTATACAAGAAGGACGTGGCTTGGTAATTCAGTGGTTATAATACCTGCCTGGAAAGTGGGACTCCCAGCCAAGTCACTATTTTTCAACTTTGGCTTAAGCAGCACACGTTCATGTGCAAAGTCAATTCTTTCCATACATCATTTTCTCTTAATGCCATACTATGGTGAAATTTTTTGATTATTGAATTATTTACAGTTAGATTATTTTAGATATTTTATATGTTAATTAATGTGCCTATGTTCCTTTTAAATTTTTATGTTCCTCACATCACAAATCTCACACACTTCAAAAAATATTGTAATTAGATTCCCACTGTCATTTTTGTTTCCCACCTGATGAACTATCTAAAAACATATCATTTAAGAATTGAATATTGAATGAGTGCATACATATTCTGTTAATTTTGTTACCATCCACCCCCTGTATGGTTTGAATTGTTGCTGTTGCTATTCAGGGCCATGCACAGGATTTGCTTGTGGGAGGGATTTTTCAGTCAGGTGCGCGCTGGTAGTGTGGGCTTCACTTGGCCCCTCTGCTCGTGAAACTCAATTTCTGATTAGTGCAGAAGTGTGACTCATCGCGACGAAAGAAGGAGTCCTGACACATGAAAGTTGAAAGAGGCACTACATTTTGGAAGAAAGAGTCTACTAAAGGAAACATCATTTTATCCTATCTTCAATTCATCATTCTTGGAACATTTTGTACGAAGGATGGGGGAGTTCGAACCCCCAAAACCCCCCCATGCGCATGGGCCTGTTGCTATTCACCACATCCAGCAGGTGAATAGCAACAAATTGCCATTTGGAGGTCAGTAAATACACATCTAGACACATATTTTAGCTTTAAAAAATGACAAGTTTTTTTTTAAGATGCTGTGGACTGCACAAAATTGAAAATGTTGCTATTCACCCCATTCTACGGTAACCTTCAAAATTCCATATTCCAAGTTGGAATCCTTTAATTTATTTTTAATCGCTGTTGCCTTGCTCCTATAATATAACTTGAGTAATTTTGTTAGTGGTGATCTTAATCTTATTACAGTGGCGCAGCCAGGATTTGCCAATGGGAGGGTCCAAGGCTGCCGATAAAACGAAAAAATGCCTACCTTACAGGGGCAAGTATATTCATACCACTACTTACTACGATATATGTCATTTTTTTCAAAACCTAAATGCATTGCAAACTAGAGGATTTTAATGCTTACGTAGCCAACTTATTACACTTTCCAAGATAGTAGTTTACAAAAGCGAACAATTGGAAACTTATCATGAGTGTTGTTTGGATTTCTGGTTTGGATATGTCCAATATCTATGAAGAAGTAATTCTTTTCTATACTGAAGTTTTTAGTGTTATAGATATAAACTTCTCGAATCTTTGAGAGTTCTTTCTTCTAAGAGGTTGCAAAGCATGGGAAGGAAAACGTTAGTTACCATTATTAGGCAATCGATATAAAACGTAATATCCACTCATTAGATCCCCACATTGGCATGCCCATGCTTATTTGATTAGCTTTCATTATTAGACTATATCATCAGCAGAATTTGGAATGTAATTGAAATTTCACCTACCCATAAAACAGCATCAATGTATACAAAAATGATATGAAGTATATATACAGCTTATTGCACAAGGTGCAGTGCCAGAATTTTGCTACAGGAATCTGAAGTTAATTAGACTTGATAAGTAAGATATTTTATCAAAAAGGGAATCTTTCAATTCAGTAAATACCTAAACTCAAAAATAATGTTAAAGAGTTCTCAAAAACTATGATTTTTATTTTAAAACCAAGAATGAAAAATTTTGAATAAGAAAATCACAAAATCACAGAAAAAGTTTCCATGGATTGCTCAGAATCTCCATTTTAGCTGTGTTATCAATCTAGGACATTAAAATAAAGAATAAAATCTAATACGTAAAAAATCATTTTCTTCTTTCTTTTTCCATTATTGCAGGAATAATAAAATGTGCTCGTGTCCTTCAATATACTTCTGAGAACAGTTTGAGAATTCGGTTTCTTATCTATTATCAAATGAATAATCCAATATCCAAGCCAGATGACTGACTTGAGTGAAACTGGTTCGCACCATTGCACAAATCATTCACTCGAGCTTTCTTAGGAGTGACCTCATTCATTGTTTTTAAAATTGCCTCCTTTTCTATGAAACAAAAAATCATTTATATCAGAAGAAATTTTCTGGTAGGACTACAATTAAGCCTGACTTCATTATTTATGTATAAGCTAAATATTACACAAAATATGTCACATGCTGAACATTAAACATTCGGCTGCTTTAAAAAATACAGTAGACTCTTGCTTATAGTTGATATTATAATTGAATTTGCTAGGTTAAAGTTGCATACCAAGGTGAAAAAAATTAAGACGTCAACTTATTTAGACTAAGTAATAGTTAGGTAGTTTGACCTGTAGAGAGGTAGTTAGACCTAACCCATACCCAATCTTATACATTGAGTTTTCAAAGAAAACAGAAATCTTCCATGAATTGAAATTTTCAATGGGCATTGCATGGCCACGTGGTTGATAGTCATGAGATTCATGGGATTCTATCACCATAGAAAAAATTAGCTACATCGAAAAGGAAACTAAAGAATTTAAGTCACAGTTCCAATAAATATGTGTGTAACTGAAGCCCAAAATACCTTTCAGCTGAATGATTTTCTTCCAAAATGGTATATTATTAGTAATATCATCAAAAATTACTTTTTACTGGTATCTTGTATTGTTCCAATACTTTTTAAATTTCTACGGAAATTTGGTTATCGAATAATTGTCGCAAATATACATCAAATTACTAGGTAATCATTAAATAAAGTCAGTATATTTTCTATCATCCCGAGTAATGAAGAGTCTACTGTGCAGACTTTTAATTGTCCAGAATGCTTAATGAATGAACCTTTTGAATTGTCGCTAAATTCATCTTGAGATGTGCCCTCCGATAACAGCCCTAAATTAAGGCAATCCTAATTTATGCATCTAATAATGGTTATTTCACAAAAAACCACTTAGCCATTAACTTACGCTTTTCCAATATAGGCCTTGAGCTATTAGTGGACTGTGAAAAGAATTTTTGGATGTCCATCTGTACCTTATGAAATCCAAACTAAACTCTCCTTCGAACTGTTCACTGTGAATTTCTCAAAAGCATTACTCACAAGCCTAGCTTTGCATCCACACCCTTAAATAAGTCACAGGCAGAAGATCTGAGCGTCTCTAAAACATAATCTTTATCTCTGTTTTCAGGGTGTAAGTTTCAAATTACTTCTCGAATGTTCCCTTGTATTTTTGTGAAGAGTAAACAAATCAGCACTTTCGAATCTTTCTTATGGGAATCTAATCTTATGGTGTGAGTCATCTAACAAAAGGATAGGCTTTAGAAGTGCTCGTGTTGAACAATGTGTGCGAAACACTCTTATCATAGTGTCCCATAGATAACGATGTCGGCTCTAGGGCTGCTCTGTTACCGAAAACTTCACCTTAGCTGAAATCTGAGTCATATTTACAGTCATGCGGAGCTTTCACTGAATTTATCAAGCAAACACATGACTAGAAGTGTATCTTTAAGACTTGCATGATGATTGGGGTTTTGTACTCTTCAGCAGAAAAAAGCACAAAGCTAGTCATGGGACTTGACTCTTGGGGGGGGAGGTTTGAACCCCTATACCCCCGCTGACATAATAATAATTATTTTTATTCATCAATAAACTATGATAGAGTTGGGTTTCATCAGTACAATCATATATAAGTAAGCATATGTACATACATACATATACAAGTAGAGGTGAACCAAATGAAAATAATCAAATATTAAGATTTTTCCTTTCCATCGAATAAATCGAATAAAATGTTTCAATTTTCCATGTTTCAACCAAATCATTACATTTCATGGATTTGGTTTGTCACAATCTTCATGCCATAAGAAAACCAAATGATTTTATTTTATAGAATCGATTTTCACCCATTTACTAAAAGAAAGGAAAATTAAATTAAGAACTAGTATGTGAAAATGAATTATTTACTTATAAATTTAGTTCAATTTATTAATTTTGGTTTGACTATGATTATATTCTGTTCTCCTTTGCTTGATGTAATATTTTCCAATAATGAAGTGATAGTTTACCTTGCTCCCTTCACAAAGTGCTAAGAACAAACATTATTGGATTCTGTCAATGGCGTCCAAGACACAATGATGAAGTATCAAAATGGATTCAATAGACCATGAATTCATTTTAATAAAAACAATTGAATAAATGTTAAAACAATTGAATATATTATTGGTTATCCGATTATTTCTTTTAATCAATTTTCCCATCTCTGTATACGCTATATACTATAAAATACTATATACTATAGTGTATAAGAGTTAATTCAACAGTAGTATAAAACATTTATTGAGTAAAAAAAACTTATGACCCTATATTTGGAAGAAGAAAAAGACTTCATACTCTTTATCTCTTCTAGAATTATAAAGCGTAAAATCCCTGCAAATAGGCTGAACACAAATGAGAACAGGATATGCAGACATATGGTACTTGCAGGTTTTTGCAGCGGCCAATGTGATTTTGTGCTCCAGCATTTGTCAACAAATTCTTTAAATTAATTTGTACAGACAACTGCAGTGAAAATGAAAATGCAAGGAAGCAATCTAAATTGCTTGAAGAACAGAAGGTTGGATGTATGTAGACAGGGATTCTCAATCAGTCTTAAAACCTTAATTTGTGGTTTAAAGATTTTTATGGCATAGATAAATCCCCAAAATTGTACTATATATACAATATGAGAATAGAAAAAATCATGTTAGATTTACAGAATGATTTCAGTAGAGACAGTGGAAAGAATGTTACAGATAAGGAAGCGGAGAGGACAGAGTTAGTTCCTAAACATATCAATGAGGGTATCCAGGAAAGTTTCTAGTTTATATGAACTCCAGGAAATTTGGAAGTCTTCCTGAGTTTGTCTTCAATATCATTATTGCAGATGGTGCAAACTTTTCAAATTCATCATTGTAATTTTCTTTATCTGCCTGCTTCATTAACTTTTTCCTCTTACCGCTAATTTCTTTGTAATTTAACAACAAAAATTACTAATTTCATTGTAAATTTTATTCCTGGATACCTTTTTAATTCTAAATAATGTACATGGTTAATTTTTTTAGCAAAGTTAAGATCCCTACTTATGTTACCACTAAAGTAAATTTTCCTTTTATAAAAGTTGAATCTCTAAATTCTTCTACCTAACTGAATGGCTCAATCCAATATCTTTGTTAATTCCTCAGTTGGTACCTCAGATCTTCTCATTTAGTATTTGCTAATTTTATGAAGAATACTACTATATTATCCTTAAGTGAAATGGATTTTAATTGTCTTACATTTCTTATAAAAGATCTGAGCAGTCAAAAAAGAGTTTTCTTTTTAACTGAAAAACAAAAGAAGAGATTTTATACTGATCATGGTAGTCCCATAATCTCCACATTTCTTATTAATTCATTGTTTTTTCGATATCAAAGACTAATTCAAATATTATCTTCAATTATAATTAAAGATATTATTTAAATTAGCTGATCTGATGGCTTAGATATATCTAAACCATCAGAAGATCTTCAAGTCTTTATTTGATTTTATCCTTATAGAGTAGTGATCATCCAATTAGTAATGTAAAACCTCTATTATCCTTGCTATTCTATTAAATTTGATTCAATTAACTGCACTAATCCTTCAATTTTTCACTGTATTTAAAGTTATTGATTATCATTCATGACCTCGAGGTGAACATAAAACAATGGTTTTTATTGAACTTTACCCAAGTGGGTAATATCTCTGCTATTTTTACCGGATTATCAAGTATGATAGCTTTCAAGGACTAAAATAGAAACAAAAATTTAGATCATGGACGACTGATTTAAAATCTCACTTACAGTGCCACTGAATCACATTGAAAATTACTTAACATTTTAGAATAAGAGGAGTATACCTACTAGTTTGATTGATATCTTTCCTCTTGACAAAAATCATGCATAAATCTAACTACAGAAGTGGAATGAAGCAAGTCAGATATACTCCCATTTAAAATGAATTGTGACGATTTTTAAGACTTTTAAGATTTTTTTAACCCTTTCCAGATAACATAGAAACTTAAAACATGGCATGTAGATAGACATCATGAATATATTCTATGTTTGCTGTATAACGTTCCACTGATGGTCCTTGGTTCGATCCCAGTGTGTTAATTACATTCCTCAATGCATTTCTTATGGAGATAACGGAAACCAGTTTTAGGTACTTCCCGGCATAATATCGACTTCAAACTTTGCATTAAATAATATTAAGTTCTAACAAGTCATAATGTGTATTCACATGTGCCAATAGGTCCTGGGTTCGACACCAGGCGTCTCTAAAATTGGTAACTGACATGATTTTTAAGATTTTTTTTAAACCCTCTCAAATAACATAGAAACTTAAAACTTGACATGTGAATAAAGATCATATATATATATATTATGTAAGATGTTTAATGTTTCCCATATCGTCCTTGGTTCGAACCCAGAGAGTCATTTACATTATCCTATGCATTTCAAATGGGGATAACGAAGTCATATTTTAGGTTCATCCCGAAAAGGTATTTTCTTCAAAATTTAAAAATAAATAAGTTTTATATCTATCAGGGCGTTATATGTATTCACATCTTACAAAAGATCCTGGGTTCGACAGCAGGCGTCTCTAATATTTGAAACGTATGGCGCGAACTTAAAATTATTTATGTTTCATCTACCGATAAGGTGGACATTCTACGGCCAGGCATGTGAACAGAAGTAATACATGATCATTCTTTTTTGATTAATACTTTGAAAAGTATAGTACTTTAAACATATGCTTGTAGAATGCAAGCAACTTTTACTTGTGTGTGTATGTATATAATCTGTTTATAAACCGATTCTCAAATTTCTGCGCGGAAATTATATTTGCAAATATATGTATACTTGGGCGTAAACTAGAATTAGATCATACTTAATGGTAAGTTTGGGCAAATATATCTTATCTACAAAAATGAAATCTTAAATCCATTTTATTTCACCTTTTTTTCCTTTCTAAAAATTCAGTTGTAGATATTCAGAGTACCGGATTGAATTACTACCCTCTCACAAACCATATTAGAGGTAAATACGTAAGAGGTATTGTCATCAGATATTATTTCAATAATCTCTTTTTAAGACAAATATGTATAACAAGCGTTAATTTTATTTACTTAGATCATGCCAAAGATTTTCTTAAAATACAACGAATTCGCGAGTTTATCGCTCCTACGATTTCTGAATCTTCTGAATTTGTAATACAAAACAGATGCGGAAACAAATTATCATGAAATGTAATGATTTCTCTTCCACGGTCTATTGCAGGGTTGACGAACCTTTGCGGTAAGAGCCATATTTGATGAATATATGTGGTGCCGAACCATGTTTAAACACACAATTTCAACAGTGAAATTGTGATTTTATTAATTTTTTATGTCAACGATGCGATTAAGATCTTTTACAAGACTTTAATGGTCGTTAGTTATCACTACAAATAAACAGAATCCACATTTATTTACTGTGCAGCTTCATTTCTTAAGTGAATAATGCAAAAAAGATAAAGTCGTAGGAGTTTCGCCTGCCGAAAAAATTCTCTCGTGTTCCACTTTGGGCACGCCAGACCTAGTGTGGCGAGTTAATTAAAATAACTTTCATTAATCTCCAAAAGCATTTCCTTCCGTAACTCAACATAAATTGTCCTAATGTGCTCAGTAAATACAACTGAGAAGATTTAAATATCTCTTTCTAAAACTGTCATGTAACTTGTTATACTCATAGGAAAGGAATCTAGGAAAGTAATCATATCCATGCATTTTTTTGATGTTGCATAATGGAAACTTAAGTATTTAAATGGTAAGTATAAAGGGTTAATACTTATATAAGAATATATCTTCAACTTTATTTTAGATGATAACATTATTTTTTCCACGATATAACGCCAAACTCTGTCGATTAGTAGCTAAAGTTTGACTCTCGCGCCGAGGCCTAAGGAAAACACCGAGTCACCGATGCGCATTTCGTATCTTGAACTTTCTAAACTAAAGAAGAAGCTCATTGCACTACCTTCCGGATTGTCGCTTGAGGACTTCTGTCATAATGGTGAGTGAGCAAAAATTCCTTTATTTGATATTTGAGAATTAATATGAACATATATGTTATCTGGTATCGGTATTTATAACTATATTAAGTAAACTTCTTATCACTTAATTTTAAACGAACCCTAGCTCCAGAAAATGGAACAAACCTAATTACCATGATGTCAACAGTTCGCAAACTAGTTAATTTTGTGTTTCCATTCTTCACTTTTACAGTATATCAAGATATTTTGTATAAATCTATCCAGAAGTTGTTTAACTTAGCTAATGGACCATAATATTTGTCAATAGTATAATTCTTTTACGTAATTTATTGCTTTCTAAGTATATTATAGTTATAATCTACGTTTCCCATTTTAGTTCCGCAATCAATATGACAGTGATGTTACGGTATGGAGCCCCCAAGGGCGACTCCACCAAGTAAGTATATGCTTAGTATTTAATAATAACAACCGTTGACATAAAAGCCGGTATTTGCGGAACGTAGAACTTTGACGTAGTGCCATGTAAATTACAGAAATAATTTCCTTCATTTTATTGCTGTAGACAAATGCAATCCTCTATTCTTCAACTAGTACTAACCATTCATTTTATAGGTTGAATATGCTATGGAAGCTGTCAAATTAGGATCTGCTACAGTGGGCTTAAAAAATAAAACACATGCTATATTAATAGCTCTGAAACGTGCATCATCTGAACTGTCTGCCCATCAGAAGAAAGTGATACCAATCGATGATCACTTAGGAATCAGTATTGCCGGACTCACTGCCGATGCTAGAATTTTAAGGTAAATAGTTTTCTTGAAGCAGCTCTAGAATCTTCATATAATGTTTTCTGTTGGAAAGACTTTTCTCCGTAAAAACAGTTTCCCATTCCAGACTTATCTCACAGTTAGATCCAAGTTATCTCATACTTGTTTTCCCGTTAACCTACATAATTGGAATGATGATGATTTTGTATTGTGAGAATTTAGGCCCACTTTTTATTTTTATCTTGGAATGGAATCATCAGTAATTTAATTTGTGACTCCCTTAGATTTATTCTACATTCAACAACTCTATACAACTTGTTAGTGACTATATAGTTAGAGCAATTTATGGTGTAATTTAAGGTCAACATCTATACAAAGGTAAAATGACGAATGCAAGTGCCAGAAATATATTGTGAGTTAGATATATCTATTTCAAACGTCATTAGTGTTAGTGTAAATTAAGGTTTGTAGACTTTTTCTTACATTTTCGTTCCTTTCTCTTTCAGTCGCTACATGAGAACAGAATGTCTGAATCACAGATACTCCCACGATGCTGCGCTACCCATAGCTCGCTTAATTTCAAATCTTGGAAATAAAATGCAAGTTTGCACTCAACGATATGACAGGAGACCATATGGAGTTGGCCTTTTAGTTTGTGGTTATGATGTGAGTACCTCAATTCTATTATTTCTTTATCTGTTAGCTTCTTTCCTAGCTTTTAGCAATCTATTGTCCAGGTTTTACATTATTAGTTGTAAATTGGTTTTATGTTATTAAATGTAAAGGCTTACATTAATTCTGAATCCGAGCTCAAAACTTTTAATCTTACCAAGTTACTACAAGAAATGATGATTGATTCAATTGAAAGAATGGACGAATGCATAATCGAACTCTAATTAAATCATGTTGACTGAATTAGAAAGCAGAACAATTTTATATCTCATGTTTCTCTAATTGCTCATCAACTGTAGAATATTCAATCAAATCGTGTTAAAGTAATTAGCTATGTTATTTTACATGAAGAAGTCGCTTCAATTATTAATGTAATTAACTTTCTATCTCCTTCAAAACTCAAAACTTGCCACTAAAACAATTTTTTGAAATCACCAGGCTCTTCAAAATAGCCTCATTGAACACAACAAAACTTCTGTATTTTAAATCAGAACTTTTTCACAAGCAAAACTAGTATAAGTAATATGTGGTTTTTATTAGAGTGGAGATTAATTACCTGCAATAATAATCCAAGGTTGATCTGAGAATAGCATGACATTTGTTAATTCTCCAATGGAAAACTATCTTTCATCATAGAATGATAAATTTAATTTTCTTGTGCAATCAGTATGATCTATCCTAACTTGGTGGAACATCATTATGAAATAAATATGAAATTACTTAGTAGTTTCTTATTTATTTCATTAATTTTCTGTCTTTTTACAAAATGTTCTATTGTCTTGTGATAATATTTATTGATTCTTGAATGCAATTTGTTTATTTTCAGGATCAAGGTCCACACATCTATCAAACTTGTCCTTCGGCCAATTACTTTGATTGCAAAGCCATGGCAATCGGCTCACGTTCGCAGAGTGCGAGGACATACCTCGAGAAGAACTTGGATAAGTTCATGGAGAGCAGTTTGGATGAGCTGGTGAAGCACGGCTTGAGGGCTCTAAGAGATACACTTCCCAATGAAACGGAGCTCAACACCAAGGTATTCAATTTGATTGGATCTTAGTTGCTTTATTTTTACTAACGTTGGCAGGCTGAGGTATTAGTAATCATAAGTTGTTCCTTATGATTTCATAATTGAATTTCTATTTCCCCTTTGTTGGCATGTAAGATAATCTTGTTGCCTAATTGTAATCATAATGTAAATGGCATGTTGTCAAACCTTTTTTTAGTGAAAAATCATACCTTTGGACTGAAACTTGTTGTGTTCTTAAGCTTATTGCTCCTTTAGCTAGTCGTTCTCTTTGTGACATAGTTGATTATAATTTGCAACTTTAGAAATTTTGCAATACCTTATAAATTTATAGTTATTTAATTCTTTGAAATCGATGTGTTTTGTTACTTCGTGGGAGGCCATCGCTGAAGATAGTAGGGAAGTTAAAAGAATAAGAAAAAATGATTCTTTTCCTTTACGCAATTCTTATGAAAACGAGATATCCAGGGTATTTCTATTTCTTTTCAAATTTTATTAACAAACTGATTCTTTGTCAATGTCATACTTGGAGAAGATGGAATAATTTTACTAATGAGAATGATTATCTTGCTTGAAACTTACTGCTATTTTATTTCGTCATACCCTATTATTCAATTCCTTAAAAATCAAGACTTTGCTAATTAAATGTAATTTGATTTCTTATGTGTGGAAACTGAAATTGTTTTGCATTTCCATTCATGATGAATTAAATTACTTGGTTCCAGAAAGATGGCCGTGAGGTAGTCAGTTCTATAGTTACTATATTGTCTTAATGACTCAAATTATGTACTCTTTCATTTTATGTACTTTAAATTGGTTTTACCCCGTGAGTAAAGCAACCTCTTGTCATTTACAAATATCTTAACAGCAAGGGATTGATACTCACCTGGATGTTACCATGCAGGTCCTTGGGAAATAATTATCAGACAGTAATTCCTTTGTCGAGAACTCTTAGCTGATTGCTAAAGTAATTATGCATAGAACCTCATTCAATTCATGCATTCTCTTTATTATGCTTATCAGATTGCTTTAGCCTAAACAGGAGCGTTCGAAATTCCAAATATTAATTTCACTTATTGTAATTTTAAAAGATTTTTGTATTAATTAAACTACCGTATTTCCCGGCCTATAAGACGCACCGGCACATAAGACGCACCTCGATTTTTCAGGTAAGAATTTACAAAAAACTCATACTTTGTTACATAAGGTTGAATGCCGGTAAACTCTTTATCACGAGAGATACAATGTATTAGCCTAGGGATGACTTCTCCGTTAGCCCAATGTGTATAAGTTTTGCAGCAGCACCACATGCGAGATTAAACTAAACGTGCTACATTGTATGCATTTCCGATTTACCTGGGAATTTTTTAAAGGAAATTCTGTCATCGCAATATTAAAACTGAATTCCTTACTACTTAATGAAAAGGGTGGTATTGTCGAAATTTGTAATTAACTGAACTATTTTCAATGGTGAAAAATACTTAATGGTATGCATTTATCCCGGCGAATCGGCTTGATTATTATGCGACGGAGTTGTACCCGTATACCATCAGCGCATAAGATGCAGACTGAGTTTAGAGCAAATTTTGGAGTAAAAAAAGTGCGTCCTATAGGCCAGGAAATACAGTATTTTAAATGTTTTTCCTCGTCAATTTTCCTATGGTTTGTGATACTTTCCTCTTCTGTGATAGAATGTGTCCATTGGAGTGGTTGGCAAGGGAAACGAGTTCACCATCTTTGATGAGGAGGAAACTGGCCGTTACTTGTCCTCGATTGTGGGAGAAGAGAAGCGAGGAGGCAGTGGAGGCAGCAGCGGAGGAGATTCTGAGCCTCCACC
Organism: Sympetrum striolatum; assembly: GCA_947579665.1. Lineage (NCBI taxonomy): Eukaryota > Metazoa > Arthropoda > Insecta > Odonata > Libellulidae > Sympetrum > Sympetrum striolatum. The sequence continues at coordinate 87,549,118 of OX388349.1, forward strand.
CACAGCTCGGCTTGTTCTAAAGCCAGCAGATGAGAAGCCTGAACCACAACCTGCTGTTGCTATGGAGACAGAATAAATATAAATTGACTACACTTAATCCATTTAAAATGAAGCTGAGACTGAGCAAAGTGTCAACAGCATTTTCTCTCTTGAAAACAAAATTAATTCTTCAATTGTTTTGGATGCTGACTTTGTTAATAAAGTCCTAAAGTATCTCCTCTATTTAAAGTTATTTGATGTATGGTTGATTTTCTGTAATGATACCATAATATGTAAACCTATTCTTGAAATGAAGGTTTGTCAGATGATTCACTGCCCAGAAGTGCCATCTGACTGAACTATTTTGTCTCCTAAATTGTGATGTGAATCCTGAATTATGCCGAGTCTCAATCAATGTTTTGCATAACAAATAATGGAACGTGAGTTGATCTGTTTCGAGACCCCTTGAGGATGCCTATTTCAATGAAATCTGACTAAATGCGGGTAAATTCAGAAACAAGGGAATCTCATGTCACAATTACAAATAAAATGCATAAAAATGTTTCATAAAACTTTTCTCAGATGTAAACAACTTCAGTAATAGTATTTGCACTGCTTGAGGTCAGACAGTTTCAATCTTACTTTATATCTTGCTCCACTTAAAACGTTATTAAGCTCTTTCCTTCTCAAATTTGAAGTTTATAAGTTCGAGGGACCTCTACTCAGTACTGTAGGGGTCCTATTGATGTTACTCACTCTCATAGATATTATTATAATTATTTGAAAGAAAGACATGTTTGAACTGCCCAGAATTAGAGCAAGTAGGCTACCAATGCTGGAACAAAATCATTTCCAAATTTAGGTTTATGGGAAATCTTTTTAGATTTCAATCAATTGACCAGAATTTCATTAATAAAGGACACCAATTACCACATTTGCCCACTCGAAGCAGATGTCTTGTATTCAAGGCATATTTGCTCCAAAAAATGTATTTAGGCTTTAATTAATTCTAAATAAGTTTCAAAGTGGCTATACATTAGAAAACTATGAAATAAACAAGCAGGTAAACAATAATTTATGAGTAAGGGATCTATTTACTCAATTATACCAGCATTAAGTGGCTTGAACAGTTGCTTCATCTCTGGTAAGAAGAGCTAGGTTTCTACATCGAATGTGTTTCCTTTAGTACTATTTATTTTAGGATTAACTGTTATCATTCACTCAAGATGATAAATGAACTAGGAAGAGAAGCAAACAAAAGGTGGATATTTTTTAAAGGAAGAAAACTCAGTTCCATCATTCACAGGTTCAGTAACGTTATTAATATTTATGGCTTTGGCAGGTTTATTCCTTAAACAGGATCGATCTTAGCAGACATGTTTTTCAGTACTTAAAGCTGTATCAAAATATGAAGTATGTGATGACTGAAATGTTTATAAATACCTTTGAACCAATATTGTTATATTTTCCTGCAGTTTTCACTGTCAATATTGATAGGAGAATTTTATTAAAAAGATCACTATGAGAAGTTAGTTATATGTATTTTGTTGAACCTCTCGTATTTTCAGTGTATTTTGGATCATCATTGTATTTCTGTCTCCGGGCATGTCTCAATGGAACAGCTTTTTCCAGGCATCTCTATCCTGAGCATCCTTTTTCAGAGCTTGATATTCCTTTCCTCTCTTCAAATCTGTTAGCATTCCAAATTTCCTTCAAAAATCTTCTTCTGTAGGGATTCTGCTCATAGTATATCCATCTTGCTTTCCTTATGTTTTCCAATGAGTACCTCATCAGTTTTTATCTTATCTGCCCAACTTATTCTCTCCATCCTTCACCATAGCCACATTTCAAAGTTCTCCAAGTATTTTTCATCTTTCTTTTTCAATATAGTTTCGGATCCATATAGCACAATACTCCAGATAAAGCACTTAGCAAATCTTTTCCTTAATTCCATCTTGATATTCTTTGCTGTCAAAAGTTCTTTTATCTTTTGGAACGTTGCCTTTCCCTGGGCTATTCTACTTCTTATTTCCTCTGTACAGCTGCCATTAGATGCAATGGTGCTTCTCAAATATTTAAAATTTTCAACCTGCTCCAATTCCTTTCCATTCAACTTAATTTGTTCTGTACATACTTATATTTTTCCTGTGGTGATTTAATTATATTTGTAAAACAATTGTTGATAGGCTATGAGTCTAGTGGCAAACTTTTATACATATAATTTAATTTTCGTATACAACATGCAGAAATAGCTTTCGCTTCATTCACTTGGTTCTCAATTTTTTTGGAAATCAGAGTACTTTGAGGTTTCTGGTAGGATCTTTGCTATGCTATGAAGATAATGGACATAGTTATTGCTAATTTTTTACCTTTAGCTGGTCATAATGTCAGTAACTGCTACAATCAGCTGCATTGCTTACATTTTTGAAAGGTTTTACTATAGTTAACTATCTCAAATACTGAAGAAGAAGACCATAGTTCACACAAGAGTTCATATGTACATGTATGAAGATGTTTGATTACCTAATCAGTTTTTATAGCAGGAAAAAGCTCAAAAAGGGAAGTCAAAACAAATATAAAAGATATGCTGGAATTCTGTACTGCAGTTTTATATTGTTCATTCGCAATACTTACACAATGAATAAATATTATATGAAGAGCCAATAATGACATAAAACTACCTAAAGCTGTGATTGACTGATGCATCTTTTTCTGTCCTTGCAAAGGAAGTTGACAATATATACTTGCTTCATCTTTCACCTCTAAAAGATGGAAAGGGTGTCAAAATATAAGTCAATTAGTACAAATAATCTGCCTGGCATTCTTTAGCATGGAAGTACAAGTGCCTGATCTTAAATCTATGCTATATGATGAGACATATTCTCTTGGGATTTAATCTATTGAAACTCTTGTTGAAGAATGTTAGCAGTGGCTTCAGATTCATTTTAGATGGGCGAAGAAATTATGCTTCGGAGATTTACTATTTACCTTTAAAATGATAAGAAAAATTTGAGAAGACACAAAAGATGCCAACCTCTGATAGAAAAGGGAAGCAGAAGGGGTTTTATCCATCTAAAAATTCAATGCTTTGCCAATTTTATATTTTATTCCCTTTAAAATTCAATCTGTCGAAAGAGTTTCATAGTTTCGTGAGGTAAATAGTGATAATATTCCTGTGAAACTACCGTGTTAACCGGTAGAACGAAAAAGTTAACATTAAATGGTTGGTAGGTTGAGTTGAGAAATATTATCAGATGGCAGCCCTGTTTGTGTCTGTTTCTATCGTATATATGGTATATATCCATGCTGCCAATCTGAACAAGGTTTTCCGTGTGTATGTTGGTGTCTTCCTCAGGAATTACTCTTTATATCTATTATTTTGAGAGTATTTTTCAATTATGGGCAAAAGATATTATTGCGATTATTGTGAGCGCACGTTTATCGATGATATCCAAGCCAGGAAGAAACATCTATTAGGTTTACAGCACAATCTTCGTGTTAAAAAGCACTATGATTCCTTCAAAGGTAAACTTCGGTTATGTAAATGGTGTGAGAACTGGTAGGATTATTAGTTTTATTTATTTCATACTCGCGTTTTGGTCCTATTCCTTTCATGAATTTAGATGCGAAAACAATCCTAGATGAAGAACTTAAGAAGACTCCGTGCCATAAATTTCAAAGAATGGGCGACTGTTCATTTGGTCTAAATTGTAGGCATTCTCACTTGACGCCGGAAAGACTGAATGAACTTTCTCAGGAAGGTAAGATTTTTGAGATTCGGAATCAGTAGAATATTTCTTCTTTTCATTGTAAAGTTTTGTTCGTGGTGACTTCATTTATGGAGAATTTCTCGCAGTCTATAGAGCTGAGGAGATAGAACGAATGAAAAAATTCGAGGAAGAAAAGAAACTTGCGGAAAAACTTTCTCAAGAAATAGTACTACCGCCGTGGCTTCTTAAGAAAAAACTTAATTTGAAAGATTCAGGTATGTTGTGTAATCACTCTAGATGAGACTGGGAAGGATTGTAAAGAGTATGTCAACATGCCTAAGTAATTATCTTTTCAGAATCTGCACCAAAAGAATCTAATGAGGACCTTTACATAGACTCACTGGCTGGTTCTGAAGATGCTGTTTTAGCAAATATAATCTTAGGAGATGATTCTCATTCAGCATTTCAAAATGAAATGAGTCATACGCATCTTCCCCCATCCTTGCGACCAATGTCAGTGGATTATTTGATGAATGCTGCCTGGGAAGAATGGGGATGATATTGAAAGTTGTAAGTTTAAATAAGGCTTTAGATATGTAGCATACCTTTATTCATATTTTAAATATTGCCGTTTTTATAACATGGTCTAATTCCAAATCTTTCATGTTTTTGCTCAGTATTATAAATCTATATTTCTGAAATTAATGGAAAGAGAATATTTCATTACTGAATCCGTCGAAAATAACATAATTTTATGTTTAGTGTTCAATTTTTGAAAAGAAAACAGGGAACAAGTATTGCTACTGTTTGGTTGGACAGTAAGTTTCTTAAATTAACACATATTGCCTCATCAAAATTTTGATGCTGTAAGAATATTTAGCTGTTTCAATACTTGGAGATGAATGAATGAAAATCCATGTCTTACATCTTCAGAATGTGCCTCAAAAGATAAATTCCTAACAGTTTCTCTAGTTTGCATTGCTAAGCAAGACCCAGATTGTAAACTATTTTTAATCTTTAAGGATCTTGAATTTAATCATACAGGACTACTGGCTTATAATGATTCAAGAAGCAAGTAACAGGTTACACATCAAATAATTAAAATGCATCAGAGAAATTTGTTTGATTTGCTAGTGAAGGTGATGTATTAAAATTATATGAAGCCAGATGATATTAGATATGGAGTCAGGTTCAAGATTGTCCTCTTGGATGTGCGTTTTTTAATACCTCTGTAGAATCATAAGAGCTGAAATTATTTAGCCTCCACGAATATATGTTTCTCATTCAGTGAGCCTGTTTGTTTGATCTTTTCTGTGTTAAAATTAATTGGAATACTTCAAGTAGAAATTCTTATTGCTTTAATGATCGTGTTGAATTTTTTTATATTTTGGAATCTACTTCTTTATTAATCTCTTAGTATCCTTCGTTTTTTGCAGTTAAACTTGGACATAAAATGCTTAACATTTTCACAGCGTAATGGCTTACTATGCATACTTCCTGTGTGAGCTATCTTTAAGTTGAACTACAAGTGGTAACTGTTGAATGAGAATTACTGCAATGGTGGATAATAACTCAAGTTTTCCAGTAGAAAGAGCTCTAGAGCAGGTTGATAACCCAAGAATAAGAAAGTGGAATTGATGAAATCCTTGTGATATTTTCTCATGTAACAATGTTTATTTTAGTAAAAAATTGCCCATGTGATGCCAAAATACATCTGTAAATTAAGCTGACAAACCCCTAAGAGATAATCAAAATCTACTGAGAGATTTTAGTGGAAATCCTTTGAATAAAATGGAGATTTTACACAATATCCATTGTTTTATGCCAAGGTAATGGACTCCATGGTTAAAAAATTCTTTTGAATGACATGAAAAATTCAGAAAGCCAAGTTTTTTTTGTTAACTCTTATGAATATATTTTCAACAAACTTACAATTATTTCTTATATATTTGTCTCAGCTTTGGAAGAGTATAAGTGAAAAGCTACTAAGGCTGCAACTGACCGACCGGTCAGTCGGTCGTTCCCTGTACAAGAAATAGCCACGAAGACTGCACTACCTTAAAAATGTCATCTGTTGATCCCTTTGAAAGTGATCTGACTTTTAAAGTACTGGATAGTTAACTATGACAACTTAAGACCACTTAAGTCCAACAGCATTATTTAACTGAAAAATAGGATCTTTTTTAAGGAAAACATTGTAGTTGCAATAGTGAGAACATAGAATAAGACTGTAACAAATTTTTTTTCAATATAATTGATACTATGGTCAACATTCTTTTGATGTTTAAAATTTCTCTTATAACTTACCTAATAAAATGATTTAATCACAGCAGTCAGCTGATCTCTTACTCTTTTACCGTAATGGCTTTTAGTAAAAACACCCTTGATGATATTGTTATGGAGTCATTTTCATGACCAAAAGGAATTTCATCCCTGAGTTCTGAGTCACCATCATTTAAATGTTATGCAATGTTGTGATTTACAACACAAGCCACTATAATTTTGGAATATTTACCAACTTTAACCCACAAACATACTAGTAAATTTGAAACTCCCAGTTTAGTTGACCTAACAACGCTATTGTAACTAATTTTTTTAATAGTTTATCAGAGTTTATTTGAGAAGCTGTGCTATTTTGCAGCAGAACTATTACATTCAATGTATTCTGATGAAACTAATTTAGCCTATATGTTATTTCTAAGTTCTATTTCATCAGAAATTCAACAGGTGAATAAATCTTATGAAGCTAGGAATGCTGACCCAACTAAATTGCTGAAAGACTTAACTTTACTAATAAACTCCATTGGAAAAAACTGATATTACCATCATGCAGATTAGCTCCCTTAAAAGGGTGAGATTGAAGGTTTTTTTGATCCTAATCCATACTTAGGGTATAGATTTGAAAATAAAGTTCAAGAACTACAACGTGCAAATCAAATTACAACGTCAGAAGAACAGGAATTGAGAGAAATGTGCCGACAATTTTTATTTCAATTATTCATTCAGCTGAAACAGAGATTGCCTGAAAACATCAAAACTTTTGAAAAAATAAAAACTCATTTTCAGTGGTCAATATATTTAGAGCTGTTAAAGAATAACACCAATTTTAGAAGAAATGAAAATTCCAGCAAATGTCATAGAATTAATCGTACAACAGTACAGCAAAATAAATCTAGTTGACTGGTCAGAGAAGCAGGACACTGTTATGTTTTGGAATGAAGTTCGTTCCTTCAAAGACTACTCTAGAAAATAAAGAAATCTCAGAAATAGCATTGAGACTACTTATTTTACCATGGTCCAACGCTGAGGGGGAATGAATATTCAGCCAACTCAACTTATTAAAAAACAAAACAAGAAATTGTCTTGGAATTAAAATTATTAATTCCATCATGTCTGTCCGGTATGGACTACAGCGTCATGGGAAATGCTGCAAAGATTATGTTTTGCCAGATTCTGTTTTAGCAATAATCGGAACAAAGAAAGCATACTCTGATGATTGTCACGATGTTGGTGATGTATTTTGTAATATGCTAACAGAATAAATGCTTTTTAATACTATTATTATTGATATTTTTTATGTATATTTTTATACATATATGTAGATTTATAGATTGTATTTTATAGATTATTGTACTTTTATAGACCTTTTTCCTGACTCTAATGTTATCTTTTGTGATATTATCATTGTTATATATATATATATATATATGTATACATATATGGTGATATAAATTATATTTTGTATTAATATTAATTTAAATTGAATTCATCCCATAGGAATTAAATAAATAAATTCGATTATAGTAGACCTCTGGACACCAATGGAGATATTGACATTGGTGAATACTAGGGAGAAAAACATTACTAACACCCTAAGAAATTTGTACAAAAGATATTTTGTTTTCAAAATACAAGCATTTGAAAATTTCACTTCGGTCAAAACGTAATTCGCACCACCACCATCTTGAATGACATCAGGTACCACATCCATGCTTTTGGTACGTATGTTTATGTGTGTTTCATTGGTGTATGAAGAAGTTTTTGTGTATCGATAACTGCAAATTCTGGTAAACAGAACACTTCAAAATGCCAAAGTGTAACATTACGTTTTGCATTGTGCCCAAATGCATTAATACGACGAGAAGTGGCCAGGATAAATATTTCTCTACAATTCCAAAAAATACTGCCGATTTTCCCGATGTCCCGATTTTTCCCATTTAATAGCATTGCTTTGATTTACAGGAATTTTAAAACGATACTTCCAGGATAGGTAGAGAATCAAAACACAAGGAACATATGGTCATGATCTATCGAAAAAATAAATGATTTTTATAGAAAATATCCTGGGTTCAACGCTTGGACGATGCAACAATTTGCCCTTTAAAATGAATTGTGGTAGTTTTTCATTATTTTTTTGATAATCTTATGGAAATGATAGGAAGTTCTCGCTTTGCTTAAAGATGTATATTAAGATTTAGTTTAAGAAAAAAATTAGATACGGCGATACTGTTCCTAGGTTTGATGCCAGAGTACATTAAAATTTCTCACATAAGGAATATATGGGAAAAGTAGGACGTCGTTTGAGGCAGTTGCAACCAATATTTCTGCTTGAATTTTCACACATAGTTAGAGATGGTGATCTTCTTTTGTGCTGTACAGAAAGTATTACCATTGAGACCTGGGTTTGATGCCGGGCGGTAAATATATCTCCCATATAAATTACATAGGGGTAGCTTTTCATTATTTTTTTATGCATTTATCGAAATGATAGGAAGTTCTTACTTAGCTAAAAGATTTATATTCAGAATCCGTTTAAGAAAAAAATTTAGATAAGACCATGGTTTTCCTGGGTTCAATGCCTGAGCACATTGAATTTTCTCACATAAGGAATAAAATGGAAAAGTAGGACGTTGTTTAAGGCAGTTGCAACCAATATTTCTGCTTGAATTTTCACACATAGTTGGAGATGGTGATTTTCTATTGTGCTGCATAGAAAGAATAGCCTGAAAGTCACGGGTTCGATGCTGGCCGGTAAATATATCCCCCATATAAAATACATAGGGGTAGCTTTTCATTATTGTTTATGCATTTTTCGAAATGATAGGAAGTTCTTGCTTAGGAAGAAGATGTATATCAAGACTCCTTTTAAGAAAAAAAAAAGGAAAGACCAGAGTTTTCTTGGGTTCGATGCCAGAGCACATTAAATTTTCTCACATAAGGAATATAAGGGAAAAGTAGGACGTCGTTTAAGGCAGTTGCAGCTAATATTTCTGCTTGAGTTTTCACACATAGTTAGAGATTGTGAACTGCTGTTTTGCTGCATATTAAGTATCACCAGGAAGACCAGGGTTCGATGCTGGTCGGATAAAGTGCAGCGAATTAAAGAATATTTTCATATTATTTTTTTCTATTAAGGACCGTCTCGATATGATGCAGACTTGAAATTAGTGTAATGGATATGCTTGCAGTATGCAAGCAACATTTAACTTGTATCTATTATAGACGATTGGTGTGGATGACGATGTGTCGACGGAAGGATGTTCTGTCGCAAAAATCATCCGTTTGCGTCTGTGAAGATCATTTTGACGTAAGCAAACACGATGAATATAACAATATTCGCTACACTACGCCAATTACCATTTAATACAACTTAGCATTCGTACTTAGTAATTGCTATATGTTCACGAGGGCGGAAACATGTATGTTTTGTATATATTACATTTTTGAGAGTTGAATACATCTTTATTAACTAAAGACGTATTTTGCATCCTTAGTTAATAAATGGTCGATAAGAACATATTTAATTTGCATAGTTAAAATGCGAATTTAATATGTTTTATTCATGTTTTTTGAGAAGCAGGTGAATGCTCAGTCGTGTACGCTTCTTTGAAGCGCACCATGTATGTGATGTCATCATAGCGTTATGTAGTTTTAATTATTTAGATCCTATTTATAAATTCATAAATATTTATAAAGCCTAAGATTCATACAATAAATATAATTTTTCATTTTTGTATTTTATTAATTAATGATGTTCACTGTAGTTACACAGACATAAAATAAGGAATTGACCGTACCGCATGGAACTAAAGGTACTAAAGGGCCGTGCAGATGTGGTAGCTGACGTCACATTTTTGTCAGCCAATAGAAATACGTATTGAGGTGGGGGTGTCTGCTGAGCAAGATTGCTTCCTTTTCTTGGGGTTAAAAAAAAAATACATGGCAAATTATTACATAAAATATACGTTTTACGTATGTATTTACCCTTTTTGATATTTTAAAATATGTTTGAAGGCTAATTAAAAGTTTGTCCAGAGGTCTATTAATATTGTTTCTTTTACCATCTTCTCTATTTTTGTAAAAGGTAACTTTCTAAGTTAGAGGATGTAATAATATTACCTACTCTTCCATGGTCATGGTTTTCTGATTATACATAAATGAGAAAAAGTACCTCCTTTTGGAGGGTGTTTTGTGTTAATGTGTAACCCTTATGGAAATAAACAGGAATTAAAATATTGAATATAAGGGGTGAGTAGGAAGCTTTAAGGATTGCAGAGGATTTAGGACTTATGGAAGCCTGTTATTTATATGTGATAAATGTGGAACTGGTATATGAAATATAGAGAATGACAGAAAAGGAATAGACATGAGGTGTATATGCAATAAGAATGATTGCAATAATATAGAGTCCCTCTTCATAAAGATCACACATATTTCATTATACAAAAATACCTATTTTGAAAATCTTTGAACTCTTCTGTTATTACTGTGATAAAAGAGATGCATCAGTTGAAAGTTGATGTTCTAGGAAAACTGGACATGTGTGTTAAAGGAAGCTTGATGCTGTTGTTTTTTTTGGGGCAACAAAAAATCAACTTGGTGGAAGGGATTATTAGATTGATGAAATGTATTTAAAAGGAAAAACAGAGTTAGAATCTATTTAATCGAAGCTACTGGGTTGTAGGTGCAATATGCAGAGAAACTGATAAGATAAGTCTACTGATCTCTCATCATCGAAATTGATTTACTCTTCACTCCTATATTAGTAATATCAGGTAAAACAATAATTACTGCTGGATGGAAAGGATATTTAGGAATTGAAAACATTGGACTTATACACTGCTAGGTATTACATCATAATGAAATTTTGTTTCTTTAGATGATAAAAATCAACAGTATCAAAAGGGTAAGGTGTACTTTAGAAGAGAATGTCAGAAATACAGTAAATTTTAAAAACCTAGAGACAAAATCAGAAAATATTGAAAATTTTTATAACAAAAGAACCAATGAATTGCCAATGAAAGATTTTTTGAAATTATATATGCAATTGAATCATATAAGCTTTATTTCTTATATGTTTCATATTTTATTCCGCTATTTTTTCCCTTTCAACATTTTTACCTTGAAAAATATACTTTTGTATTCTCCCATATTGGTTACACTTATCAAAAAATTACGTAACTTATGTTTTGTTATTACTTAATTCATCTCTTACATAATACCAAATTGAAATGAAACTATTTTAGGAGCAAACAAAATAATGTTACACTTAAACATGGTTTCTGAGGCAGATGGCTGGTGCAAAATATATATCTAATTACATCTTTATCTTTTCAAATTAGTTTTTCAGTTTTATGTGTGTTCATACAGAAACAGAAATTAGCAGTGGAATTTTGCAGATCTGTGGTTAAATATAAAAATGATCTAGCGGAATCTAGCTTATTTTTTCAGCAGTTCTAGCAGAATCTAGCTTATTTTTTCAGCAGTTCTAGCGGAATTGTGTTTATGGGTGTTGGCAACTCTGCACACTCTAAAAACAGTCACATGCTGAGCATTTTATTAATCTTGTCCCTCAAGCGTAATCTTAATCTCTATTTTCAGGGTGTGAGTTTCGAAGTACTTCTCCAATGTTGCCTTGTGTTTTTGCGAGGAGTAAATGAATCAGCACTTTCAAATTTTTCTCATCGGAATCTTATCTTATGGCATGAGTCATCTAACTAAAGGATAGTGCACGCGTTGAACATTGTGAGTGAAACACCCGTATCGTAGCATTCCATTGATATCAATGTTGGCTCTAGGCCTGCTCTGCTACCAAAAACATCACCTTAGCTGAAATCTGAGCCATATTTATGGGTATGCAAAGCTTTCGCTGAATTTATCTAGCAAACACATGACTAGCAGTGTGTCTGGAAGACTTGCGTGATGATTGGGGTTTTGTACTCTTCAGCAGAAAAAAGCACAGAGCTAATCATAGGACTTGACTCTTGGGGGGTTTGAACCCCTAAAGCCTAGAACACACTAGTAGACTATGTTGTGCGATTTATCTATAGTGTCGCTAGACAGTCTATAGACATGGTCTGTAGACACTGTTCTTTGTCTCGTCTAGCGTCCACACTACGATGTGAATTTCTTAGTTACATCTTTTCAGCCCACCATGCAGGACATTGTTTTGTGTGGAATGAGTTCCTGCTTACAATTAGTGCTAATTACAAGTGAAAGAATGTGAAAACCTAAACGTTGGTGGATGTGCGAAGTGCCCATAGTAGGACCTGGGTTCGGTAAAGCATTATTAAATAAATTAAGGCTGGAAGATGCTGTGGCTTTTGGGATTTTCACCCGGCTGATGCTTACTGGTTTTGAAGATTTGCTTCTGATGGTAGTATAGGATAATAATGATGCAAGACACGAAATTTAGAGAAGCCATCCCAACTTCTCTTCGATTGGCAGTCAAACTGCATTTCCTAGAAAGTGGAGACTCATTCACAAGTCTCCTGTACGACTTCAGAACATCTATTTTTTATTTTCATTTTTATTTATTCAGAATTGCATTTTTTTTTTCGCTCACGGTTGAATGATGTTTCTAAATTATCAATTTTCTTTTCCATCTCCGCCACTGTCACATTGAGCTTTGCAGCCAGAGATTCCAGGGCCACTTTTCTTTTTACCCGGTTTATTGAGTCGGGACACGTAACATCCCACAAACAATAAGATGCATATTAGTTTTAAAACTTTCTTGTTAGACCACGACATGGTTCCAAAATGTTTTGGAAAATAACGGAATATATACTGAAAATACAGAACTGTACAGCCAAACCACACCACTCCGTAGCTGAAAACAGACTGGAACGTGGCTCTATACAAGAGTGACGTCCACACTTCCAAATTGTTGCCCGAAATGTCTAACATTGCATGCTGTCTAGTCTCCCATTCCAATCGGGAGACTTTAGATTACCTGCGATTTTTGGTCTCTCAACAGCCCCGTAGACGGAGATTGGTCTATAGACATGTCTATGGAGACAACCTGAGACACGTCTCAGAGACCAAAATCGCGCAACATGTCTACTAGTGTGTACTAGGCTTTAAACCCCCCCTTTGCTGCGCCACTGAGAAGCACTAATAGGATCACTATACTATGTCTTTGGCTGCAGTTCTATTCCATTGCCATCATCCCCAATAATCGCTGTGCTCTTTGTTTTATACATAGTTTCTCTAACAGTTGAATGTTTCCGTATGCAGGCATCATGAACAATTTAGACCAACGTGCGTTGATACTAGTAAAAATTTCTCGATTGTCACAAGTTGCCAGAACATTTTTTAAGCACTAATTCTGTGATTAACACGCTCACCCCCATGCATTCTAGGTTTTTCAATGCTTATATGGGTACAGTCCAATACCCGAATAGCAGCTGAAAAATGAAACCTTCTCTGCCTTTGCTTCCATTATCTCTTCATCTGGTGCTGGAATTTTAACCACTCTGTCCACAATACTGGACACAGTTTGCAATACAGTGCTTTGATCCACTCCTAGCTCCTTGCCAACGCCTTTATGAAGCCCTGGGTCCAAGAGTTTCCTTACAAATATTTTTATCTTATGTGGAGGAGTCTGTGTTCCACCTCAAGGTGGACTCCCCCTAAGAAAGTCTCTGCCAGCCACTTCCAATTGATGTGGAATAAATTTTTAAAGTCCTTATCAAGTGGACTTGAACTAGTATTGTAAACATATGCACTCCACATGTTTGCTATGTCTACCATGACGCAGAACAACCTTTTACTCGGCCTATAAGTCAGACTGACTAGAAGCATCAGATTTGAAACATTTGCTTTTTACTATGGGTAAAAGGTAAATTTTATGCATAACCTTTTACTTCACTGATGAGCAAAATTTCAGCAGAATATGTAATAAGCATTTGCTTATTACAAAAATAAAAAGCTTTTACTTCAATTTTTGTACATATTTGTTGAAGCATTTGCTCGAAATTTTGGAAGTAAAAGGTTTTGCCTCCTTTTATCCATGCAGCCCATAAAAGGAAGCAGAACCTTTTACTTTTTGTTCTGTTTCAAGGAGGAAAACATGAAGTGGCCAGCAGAGATCTTTCTTTCAGAGGGGAGTAGTCAAACATCGAGGTGGAGCACTGACTCCCTTGCAATAGATGAAAATTATTTTTAAGGAATTTCTCAAATCGAGGGTTACAAAAAGGCATCGGTGAGGGACTAGGAGTAATATTTTTCATGACTGATCTACCAATTATATCTTTACCAAACAATGCTTTATATTTACAAATGATCTTTTCAATGGATTCTTCTTGCTCGCTAAAATCTGTAGATGGTTATTTGCATCAATGCTTCCTGATTCCTCATCACTAGATTGCATTGTAACTGTAAACATTTGTGTCTGAGACAAGTTAGTCAAATGGAATCAAGTCCACACTATAGTGGTTTTTATCTGGATAGTGCAAGGTAAGGGAGAAAAAGGATTTGAAATGTTTGAGAGACAGATTAAAAAGCGATGGGAATGTCAAAGTAATTGAAAAATCATCGATCAAATATACTTTACTTACAGTTTGGTGCTCTTTAGAAAAAAGGGTGGAGGCTTAATGTAATGGAAGAGGATAAGATTAATAAAGTGAAGGACTCTATCATTGTTAATGAATATCTTTTTCCAATTGCTGGGAATTGTTAAATTAATTTTCAACCATTAATAAATTATATTCTAGCCTCCATTGTTTTCAACTTCATTCCTATTACCTACCCACCACCACTTCTTTGACCCTTCCTCTTTTAGTTCTTGAATGTGATTAACCAATTGTCTATCACTTACATCTTATTTTGCAATGCCCTTTGTTTGGCCCTCAAACCCTCTCAACTTCCTCCTCTCCCCCAATTAACATTCCAATTGCAAGAGTTTGGTGAAGCTGGTGACACTTAACAACTGGTCATTTATGAAAAATAATGCTTGAATTACAGGAAAATTGTATCTCATGAACAATATAGTTCTTAATACAGCAATTAAATGTGATGTATATAAACTCAGGTGTTCTGGCCTTATATTTTTTAATATATAAATAAATCAACAAAAGTTCTTTGTAGTTTTTCACAAATTGAATTTTTCTCTATAACCGGTTTTGACTTTACAATGAAGATGAATTTAAGGTCGAAACTGTTCCTTTCAAAAATTAAATTTGTAGAAAACTATGAAGAACTTTTGATGATTTATTTATTGAGATGCATATGTTTAAAAAAATTCAGAAATTATTAGGAATAGTAACAAGAAATTTTATTAAACTCTGTACTAGCAAATACTCTGTTGAGTAGAAAAATATTGTGGTTTCAGAACTTATACTATTTTGAAAAGAAACTTTCATTTTGTCACAGTGAATCTTAACCACCTCAGCTCTATATTAGCACATCCTTACTAGTGGTTGATTTATCTTACACAAACACCACAGTTATTTATAATTGAATGTAATTCAAACTGAAATTTGGTATGAAAATATTTCTCACAGTTTCTACTGTTCTAAAATTTTGTCATACCACTCATATTTCCTGAGATGTTCAAAAATGTTTTTGTTTCATCTGTGAACACAATACTTAAAATTGAAGATTTGGTAGTGTTGGAAGATGCGTGCTATTTGTCATCGTGAGGTAAAACACATCTGCTTTCATTGGATCAATTAATTACTTAATAATATTATTTAAGTGCGGTCATTACTTATTGGTAATATTAATTAAAGGTTATTGTATCTGACTGGGATACAAGTGAGGGCAATGCGAACATCAAACTGATTGCTTACAAAAAATTTCTTAGTTAAAACTAAAATCAAAGCTTTAAAAGTTATACATGATTCACTTTAATGCAATTTCAGATCCTTAATCTAGGACACACTTGATTTTGGATGCTCAAAACTCAAAGAAGATTCGAGAATATACATTATTACACATTAAAATAAAATTTTTTTAAAGGGATTTATATTAAAAAACAAACTTACAAAAATAATTTATTTCCTTTAAACCCCTCTCTTTTACATGTTTTTATCTTCAACCATACTTTCATGATCAGAATGATTTTCTATTGACCAGCGGCATCTCAGATTCCTTACAGATCTCCTCAATCAAAGACCAACTATGGGCTGATTATAAAATATTTTTCCAATTCCCATTCTACCAGATCCTTGTACCAAGCAGGATAAGTAGGTACTAATTACTTGAATTCAATCTACGTTTTTCCTTTACTTAGGATAAAATGTACCGCCATTTTTTTGCAGATCATTTCTCCAACCATAAGAAAGGGTGTATGTCTTCAGGTGGGAGTTCTCCATCTCTTGTTCTCACTAATATAATAATTTATTAACCAGAAAACTCATTTACAAGTAACGATTACTGAGAAGGATTTGCTTTTACTTCTACCTTTTACTTTTGAGGAAATGCCTCTTTTTATGCCTAAGGCCCTATGTTTGGTTACTCCACCTAATAATGTCTCTGCTAGCCACTTCACGTTGTATTCCTTTAAACTGAACAAATTTTTGGTCTTTGTCAAGTGGGCATGAACGAGTTTTGTAAACTATCAAGCTCTGCACATTCACTATGTCTGTCACAACCAGGCACAACATTTTACTTAGCCATTAAGTCATTGACTGACTAGAAGTGTTTGCTTTTCATTGGGAGTTAAAGGTAAACTTCATGCATAACCTTTTATTTCACTGATGAGCTAAATGTCAACAAAAGAAGCATATGCTTCTTAAAAAAGTAAAAGCTTTAACTTCAATTTTTATGCATACATTTTGAAGCATTTGCTCAAAGTTTTGGAAGCATAAGGTTTTCATTCCATGTAGGCTGGTTATCCACTGGAAGCAACTACGAGTGACTAACAGATCAGGCGTAGTCGGCCGTCAAGGCACGACTGATCCCAATTCATGCAAAGTAACTAAATGTTGTCCACCGCAGGCAACCATGAGCTACATCTGACTACAGGTGCCTTTAGATACATGGATTACTTTCTTTGTGGACTGATCCCACTGATTCAGGATACACCCTAAAGTAGTCTTGAAACACTAACCCACTCAATGCTACTGTATATTAAGCAAATTGATGCCGGATGCAGAATTTTATTTTGCATTAGTTTATAATTTTCAGTTATATTAACATTTTAAAACTATTTCTGATTTAATTAAAGGAAAATTCAGTTTTTATACCAAATTTAAGTCATGCCTTGAATTCAAGGCATCAATGGCTGGAGGTAATTTGGTTATGCAACCCCCAATACAAAAAGTTGTTTTTATACTAAACAGTAGTAAAGAAATATTAGCTATCTGTGAAAAAATAAGAAGAGGATCAATTTTAAAAAACAAAATAAATTGATCATTATTTTATTCCAAAAAAACAGTCGATGCATAATCCAGGACCATCCTTACAATCAGGACACATCTAAGCAACTATGTGCATCTATATAGCTAAAACCACAAACAAACCAGTCTCACTGCTGCTTTGAAGGGAAGAAACTGCGCAAAAGAGAGAATTTATCCTGGGTGGCTTGGCTCCGCAATTGGCCAGCAATTGTAACCTTGAATTCAAGGCATCAGTGTCTATTCCAAGGAAGCCATTCCTTGAATTCAAGGCATCCACATTGAGTGGGCTAAGGACCATGGGACTTATTTGTCCCATGAGCAAAATCTTGTTTGTTTATTTTTTTTCATATTCTAATGATGTATTACTTTAATTTTATATGCTTAAGCAGTAGCAGTTTTTGATTTCCTCAATGTCCAAAGTTTTAAAGATTAACTGTAATACATTAATCATGTTTTTTGCTTAAATGAAGAAGTCTATGTAGAGACATATTAAATAAATTAAATTATTATTCATGATCAATATCCAAGTCTTATTGAAAATTTAAACGTTTTGGACAAATATGCCCCTATGGGCTGCATTGCCGAATTTTTTAAAATTTGTTTCCCCTCCCATAAAAACGCTACAAATTTACCGAGACTCTACATCCATGCTCCACATTGATATTTTAAGACTTACTTATTTTTTATGAATAAATGTGTCAGTTTCCTAAGATTTGAGTAGAATCCCACTTTTGAAGCCTCTTCATAAGTGGAATTCAGAATTTCGAATTTTTCTCATCGGAATCTTATCTTATGGTGTGAGTCATCTAACTAAAGGATAACTTTAAGAAGTGCTCGCATTGAACATTGTGTGCAAAACACTCGTATCATAGCTTCCCATTGACATCAATGTCGGCTCTAGGCCTGTTCTGCTTCCAAAAACATCACCTTAGCTGAAATCTGAGCCACATTTATGTGTGTGCAAAGCTTTCGCTGAATTTATCAAGCAAACGCATGACTAGCAGTATATCTGTAAGACTTGGCAAGATGATTGGGGTTTTGTACTCTTCAGCAGAAAAAATCACAGAGCTAATCATAGGACTTGACTCTTGTGGGGGAGGGTTTGAACCCCTAAAACCCTTCCCCTTGCTGCACCCCTGAATTATGTTATAATTGTTACAAATGTATGTATATAGAAAAAACTGCCATCCGGCTTACAGTCTACCTCCAGTTTGTTTAATTACAACAATAAAAGAAAATTTACATGTTAAAAATGGTCACATTTCAAAAATTGGACACCAACCACAGAAAGAGAAATGAGGCTATTTCGATGTTTCGAGGTGTAATTAAATTACCATTCCAACAATGGTCATGGGCAAAATGCCGAATTCTTTGTGTACCATTTTTTCCCCAACTTATGGCCCAGGAAAGGTTCCTTCTATTATTGCATTTCCTTCATTTTTTCAAACAAAAAGGAAAGTATAGTCAACTATCCAAACCCTAAGTTAGTGAAGTTTTATGAAGTGATGGATCACTTGTTTGGCAGATTTCGTGATCTGTACATTCTAAAACAAACTCTTAAGTCTGAATAAGATATTCCAGAAGGATTTAGTAAACAGAAGGTGGAGATGGGAAACATTGTAGCATATCAAAGGGGAAAAGTCATGGCTATGAAATGGCAAGACAAAAACACTGTTAGCCCCACGAGCACAATGCATAATGCAAAAGTTACCAAAACCAGAATGGGATTACAATGACACCATTTGTTGATAGTTGTGATCAGGAGCTTTCTTATTACCCATCTATTAGAAAATAGCAAAAAAGAATATTATAAGAAAATTTTTAGACAATTTTAAAATCAGGCAATGTGGAATGCATATTTTTTATACTAGAGCCCTCTCGTAAGTCCCTTCAGTTCATTGAGTTCAGACTTCTACTAATCAAGGACTCAATTTTATTTTTTAATTAATCCATATATCCCACAAACATCCATTTTCTGGACCCTTACAGTGAAAGGTAATTAACAATAACAATCCCACACAACCATTCCCTAATTGGAAAAATTTGACTAGCCAGGATGCAAACCTGGTACATGTGGTTGGGGCGATAATGTGCAAGTATGCTAACCACTCAGCCACCACGGCCAGTAAATTGAAAAATATCATGATTCAAATTTCAAGTCATTAAAAGGAAGACCTAGCAAAGTCCCATCACGGCTTAGACTAAAAGCATCTCATTTTCCAAGACATGCACCACCTAATCCAATCAAAATAGAGCATAGAAGACAATGTGCAGTATGCTGCTCCAAGAAAGATGAAAATGGCAAATGAAAGCAGGAGGAAACTAGGTTTTGGTGTGAAGACTTAAGAGTGGGTCTTTGCGTGGAGCCCTGCTTCATAATTTATCACACCAAAAAATCATTTTGAGTCATCAGTTGGTTGGAATGGCTCTGGTTTGATCACAGAGAGCCATTTACATTCCTCTATGCATTTCACATAGGGATAAGTGTTAGTACACAAATAACGTAACACTCCACCCATGAAGGAGGACCGTAACGCCAGGCAGGACCCCTCCCCACTCTGTTACGTAATGAGTGCTTTCTGATAAGTTTTGGGCTTATCTTCAGGAAAGAAAGATATTTATTCACCAATAATAATTCACTTTTTAATAAACAATTTCAATTTTAAAGGCCTTTTAAACATTTCTCCTAAATTTGACGCTATGACCTGTAGATAATCGCATAAAACACAGAAGGGAATACCCATGCAGCGTATCACACTCCACTCGCACTCTCTCCATTTGACACTCATGCTCACTCTGATCAGAGCTGTCAATTTACCCCAGTAAATTGCGTGTGAGTTTTAAATTCAAACTTAAAACATGCAAAACTATTGCTTTTTCTTGCAGTTCTAAAACCGTGATATAATGCAAACCTTGATACCCCTCCCCTAGACTGTAATGCCTGGCTGACCCCCTCCCCCAAAATTGCATTACATAACTTGTGTACCACCCCTAACGGAGGCTGATTTTAGGACCTTCCCGGTATGATATTGACTTAAAAATTTGAAATAAATAAGTTTTATTTCTACCAGGGTGTTATACGTATTCACATCTTCCAAATGGTTTGACACCAGGCAGCTCTACTATTTGAAACGTATGGCGGGAATTTCAAATTATTTATGAATCATTTACCGAGAAGGTGGAAATTATATGGCCAGACATGTGAACAGACATAACGAATGCTTTATAAACACAGTTTATTTTACTGTGTTGGCAACATTTGCAAACTATGAAACATAAATAGTTGGTACAAAATGACAGCCATAATGTGGAGTTTTTAGGAGAATATTTTAAGCGTCATCTTGGTAGAATAGAATAGAATAGATTTGACACATTTGTAGTAAGGAGCGGGCATTTATAAACTAGCCCCTGTAAGTTAGGCATTTTTTTCATTTTAACAGGCAGCTTGCCCCCCCCCTAGCCAACACCACCTAGAGTAGATTTACTTTAGGTGGCGTTGCCCTAGCCCAGTGACTGGTGACGCCCTTGACCAGAAAGTCTGTTGTGGGTGCTCATTCCAAAGGTATGATGAAAATCACTTATAAAAGGCATAAGATAAAGTGAAGAGAGGGAATATAACCGTTCGAAAGACAGTGAAAAGTTTCAGGTCCCAAGGAGCACTCTGCCTCACCAGGAAACATCTGAAGAAAATTGGAGGCCAAAAAGCGCTTCATCATGAAGAAGAGATGATATTAGTGGAAGGGGTGTTGAAGTGTGTCGAGTGAGGGTTTCCTATAAGTGTCAATTTATATTCAAGTTTCGTGATATTCAAATTTTAGTGCAATTTTATTTGAACAACAAGAAAGTAAATGTCCAGAGCTTTGACAATAATTTTCTAGGAATCGATTGGGTTCAGGGATTCCTTACTAGGAACAAAACACTTACTCTAAGGCTTGGGGAAAATTTTAAAAGGGTTTGAATGGCTGTGAATAGAAGTCTTATACAAGAATTTTTCATTCTTTTACAGAAATCCTTAGATGGTGTCCCCCCTGAAAATATTTTTAACTATGACGAAGCTAATTTTGTGGGCAATCCAGGAAAAACCAGAGTCATTGTCAAAAAAGAAAAACAGCACCCAGAAGTTGTGAAAGACAAATCCAAAGTGAGTAGGTCTGTCATGATGGCTGCTTCTGCTAGTGGGGTATTTTACCCCTATATACTGTATATAAGGCAGGAAATCCTACTTGGATTGAAGGAGGAATTTCTGGTGCTTGATACAACAAAAATACATCTGGATGGTTTGACATGGCAACATTTGAGGATTATGGTTTGTCAATACATGTTTACCGTAATTAGAACACCTTCCCGGCCCCAAAGTATTGCTCCGAGACAATTTGTCGAGTCATTTACCAGTGTAGGTTTTAAATATGAGTGAGGACTTCAATATTAGGTTTGTACTCCTACCTCTACTCATCTCTGCTAGCCATTGGATGTGGCATCTTTCAGGTCCCTAAAGGCTGCTTGGAGAAAATGCCTAGATGACTGGAAAAAAAACATAATTTTGGTGTAATACCTAAAAATGAGTTCCTAAGAATGCTGAAATCAGCATTAGAGCCATTAAACATTCCCTTAAAGATAACATTAAGGCCAAGTTTAGAGCTGCTGGTATAGTGCCTTTCAATCCGAGAAAAGTCATCAACAAACTTCCGAATTTTGAATATTCTTAGAGCGAGGGCTCTGATAAATTGTGGACGGATGCATTTGTACAAATTTTGCAATATGCTTGGCAAAGAAAAGTTCCTGAAAAAGAGAATCAAAGAGAATGCCTGTAGCAGCACGGAGAAGTATTTATGCACATGACATTGGAGCAAACTCTGATGAAGGCAGTGAGGATGCTGCGGTGGGTATATATATCCTGTTGCCATCAACATCTAGGACGGAAACAACATATATTGTAGAAGGGCCATTTTTGTTGCTGATTTTGGGTTAGTGCAGTTTGTGACTAACAAAAGAAACAATTATTGTGGGTAAAGTAATATCTATGCCAAAAAATGGTTTAGTTGAGGTTTCCTTTTTAAGAAAACAAGATAATGTGAAAAACACTTACCATGTCTATCCAGAAATAGAAGATATCCTTGAATCAGGTTGCTCATCAGCTAAAAAAGCCTAGGGACATTCAAAGAGGCTGCTTGTTTTCTCTGAAGTGCAGCCCGAGTTTGCATAGTAAAAATGTTTTGTTTTTTCTTATGGAAATTTTTATATAAAGTGTCTTACTCCTTACCTGTAACATTTTTTACATAACACCTCTCTTACCTTATTCTGTAACATTTCTTCTTCTCTCAGTACCTATTAAACAATAAATTAATGTTAATGATAATTTAAAAATTAAATGATTTTGTGGGTGATATTTTGGAAATAAATTTAGTGACCTAAGTCATCCCATAGGTTATGGCTGATATTCTTTAATTTTTTAAACAAATTCTGTTGCTTTAAGAAAAACTTTTAAACACTATTTGCAGAAAGAAGGTTAATTTAATTAAATTAACTGTTTAATTAAAATTTAGTCAATGAAGTCACCCCATTCTATGGTAATTGAAGAGTTGTTTATAAGGCCTAGATAGATTTTATTTTTAGCAATAGTGTTGTTGCAATTCAACATCAAAGTTTAATAAAGCTTTGACATCCTTTGCACAGTCTTTTTTTTATGAATATTCCTGTAAGAGTTACTGACATGAAATAAATTTATATACACACATGATTATTATAGTAGATATTTTGTAACACCAATTTTTTCATCACATTTTGTTTTATTTGTCTAAAATAAATAAACATTCTAGTACTAAAGGTAGATAAAATAAAAATGTACTTTGCAATCAATTAGGCACAGGTCTGTAAGTAAAATTATGTTATATTATTGTGCATTATAAGTAGGATATTTAAAATTTACATTCTTATTGTCTCATATATAATTTGGAAACATCAATTTTAATTTTTATATCCTTATTCCCATTATTTCATATCCTGTGTATAAAATGGGACAGCTGTTCCAGTACTTGATTTTGTATGACAGGTATTGTTCTCATTAGATGACCTCCTAAGAAATTCTTATTTTTTATTTCAGTTCTTGAAAATTTAAGAGTATACACGTTTCTCAGTTGTTGTCCTTAGGAAGGCTGGCTATTTATCTCCTATTTCATTTATAAATACTTGTGATTTTTCTTTATTCTTCCTTTTTGCTTTTAATTTGGCCTTACATCTTCCAAATGAGATAATTAACTTTGGTGGTACATTTTATGTAACTTGGGCAAGTATTTGATTATTTCCACTCTCCTCTAACTTTTGCAAGCTAAGATTTTGTAAACAATATTTAAGTTCCTGGTTCAAATCAAAAGGGTCTGCTTTGTGTTTGCAGATAAAGGCTTAATTAAAAGAGTGTCCTCATAAATGAGGATTTGCCCAATGAAGTCAAAATTATTTTTATTATATGATATGAAAAAAATCTTTTAAAAGATTATTTGGAAGGATTTACATCCTTTTTATTGCACCTGTTTGCTTGATATTGAAAATGTATCTTTCACTCAGTTTCCTCTACATACATTCTCATGCCATTTATTTTTAATTATTGTCAGGAAAAATTCATCTCTAAGTCAAAGGTTGCATGTGCAAGAAGTGAAAGATAGCAACATACCTTGTACTCAAACGCAGTTCTCCCACTTCCCAGATAGTTTAGCTGGTAAGAATTCCTGCCTGGAAAGTGGGGGACCTGTGTTCGAGTACAAGGCATGTTGCCTTCTTTCACTTCTATTACATACAACCTTTGACTTAGAGATGAATTTTTCCAGTTCCAGTCATCTATTTTTCACTTCTTCCTCACATAGTGCCCTCATGAAAGCATTTCCTCTCAATGTAAAAATAAGTATTTTGGATGATTGCAATATATAAATATCCTTATCCAAGTGCATACACAGTAAATTTTTATTTTTAATCTTATTAAATCTATATTCTAGAGAATTAATGTTTAATTGTCAGCATTAAATGGATTCTCATATTCGGGTCTACTATATAACTTGTCAATTTTTATATATTATTTAATTTCTTAGGTTGGTTGCCTATCTTTGGAAAACAGTAATTGCAATTTTTTTGGTAATGCCTAGTTTGAAGTGGAAAATTATGTTTCCAAAGCCATAATGGCCCTGAAAAGTACTTAGATCAAATGGGGAAAGAACTTTGCCCAAGTGGAATGGCCTTGAAGGTTACGTTAGTTATCCTTGAAGTAGTTCACCAAAATGAAATACTTTCGATTCTAGGTGGTCAAGCGACCTGTCTACATTGCTGAAGGAGCGAGCGTTACTCCGTGATTCTGGCAGCGAAATCTCTATTGGGCGCCTTTGTTCTCCTGTTGTAGGTGTGATCTTGTGGTCCCCTTTGCTTCTGCGTCCATAATAGCGCGATCGGCCCTGAGGCCTCTTACCGCGGCACGTTTTGTGCAGAAAAGAACTGGTTACACAGGGCCTGTTGGCCCAATTCTTTAACCTTATGCGTGCCAACCCCAAGAAAATTAGAGTAGTAAAAGATAGGAGAAAGTAAAAATGGAGGAACGATGAACTATTTCTCAGTTTTTCTTCGGTCTCCTTCATCAAATTTTCGGAATACCGGCGAATACTGAAAAATAGCTCTTTGGCCACCCGCATCAAAGACATGATAAACGGATTCACACTTTGGGAGACATCCCAGCATTTGCGCTGAAAATTTACCTCTTTGCCTGTGAGTGTTGTTACAGACGTAATTGTGTTTAAATTCCGAGACCATTCTATTTGATATTGGTTGTATCTTGAAATTCATTAGTTCTTCCCAAGCGATCGATGCCGTTTACCCTCACCATAGAACGCTAATCACCTACAAATAGGCATTCTAATTGCGTTGTTTTTAAATCCAAGCCACCGCCGTGTGCCAAGAGAAGATGAACAGGGGAGAACGATTCGTATTTTTGACCAATTTGATGTTTTGGGAAATTTCCCAACAGCCCGAGAAATTCTCCCGTAATCTCTCGCACAGAATTGCATGGACAATTGCATTTAATGGTGCCTTCGTGACGGACCGAGCTGCAGATTAGGTCTCTTTCTATTAGTTGAGCACTCTTTACACAATTAATTTATATTAATTTCAAATTAAATGCAAAACTCTTATATTAAATGTATTTATTATTTCAAATGACAAAATAAAACCTGGTTATTAATATCAAATCTCATAATCCTGCAGAAATAATTAATAAATCCTGAGACCGAGTTGAAGGTATTAAAACCAAGAGAGCGACTCTAGTTGCATCTAGGCTGCTTCGTTAACACGATTTTATCCACGATACTGTCGTTCATCAAGTTTTATCACTTAAATTAAAATTATTTATATACAAAAGCTAATAATAAAATGTGTGACTCTTAAATAAGAGTAATATACAAAAGCATTTGGTAAAATTATTTGAAACCTCCCAAATGCTTCTTTTCAGAAAAAAATCTGAATTATGCAATGCATAAGTTCAGATTATAATGTAAGTAAAGTAAGGTATCGTGGCAACTAATTAGGTTCAGCCGTCATTTAGTTCTTTCTATTGGTAGGTCATAGTTGATCAATATCCCAGTCAACGTGAAAGACTACTTGCAGTTCACCACATAGTTTCTTTCGTTAAAAATATTCCTTGAACAAAGAATAATTGAAAATGTAGAAATGTACACCACTAGGAAACAATTATTTTGATGGCCAAATGTATTTGAGATTTTCATATTTTACCTCCTTACGAATGTAACCTTTTGGCGTCGCTAAATGTAGTCCACCGTAGCATATATGTGCAAAGTAGTTTTTCCTCAGAATTACGAAAGAGAATATCGTAACTATCGCTATCTTGATCAGTGAGCCTTAGCATCATATTTCAATAGCAAGAATTTCGAAAGATATGAGACGCAGACAACAAGTGGACCAGGGATGTCTTCATGAGACATTGATTCAATAACTGAGTGTCATTCAGATATTTCGTTTGAAAATACAGAGCGAGGTATCAAAAGCAGTCAGCTTCTCGAAAACGCATTTCTGGATGTCTATTAGTGCGTAAGCACGGAACTGAAATCAGCGATCTTATCAATTACTCAGCATGAGGTTGTTATCTGTCAGAGTCACGCGGCGACCTCGAGCCGACAACGATATTGGAGAGGAGAAAATTAGCGGCGGAAATATTTTGCTGGTGAAGCTTTCCTTCAACAAAGTTGCACTCTTTGCTGTGTTTCTTCGCTATAACATATTTTTAAGATTCATGGCAATGGGTATTCAAAGACTTTTTGAGATGTTTTGGAAAGTTAAAGAACTCTGGAGGAATCCTTGAGTTGGTCTCACGAGTGTACTCAACGTTTCTCGAAATTGTAGACAAGAATCAGGTCGGGAGGATTACCTAATCACATCTTTCATGCGCATGATTAGATACTTTTCTCAATCTTCCTTTTAAGATAAAAGAATACATCGAGATTAAAAGTTCACTCACTCCATAATTGAAGTTTCTTAAGTAAGTTTCATACGGGAAGCAGTTGCTATTTGGTGACGAATGCGTGTTTTTTACAGGCGTTGAAAATCTGTCTCTTAAATAAATTTTCCGTTAATCAATACGTGTAAGTGTCATTTATAAAAAGGGAATCTTGAATAGTTTCTTACTATTAATCTTCTTTGTATACGTGATATTTAGTTTTGAGGGTCTCGTCCAATATGGTGTGTTGTCCATTGATGGGTCTCAATGAAGATTCCATGTATAAACTCCCATGTAGTAAGATGTCGGTCAAAATACCGGGACATGGTTGGTCGACATGAGTTTATGGCTCGTCTCTCCGAATTGAGGGGGGCACCGTGCTCTTCTGCTTTCGGTGGTCCATTTTTACGGCCCGTATTATAAATAGGCAGATTCCTGATTTTGTAGAATGCAATGCCAATAAAAAATGGAATGCATCCAGTATCGCTTTCTTCATAAGCCACTATGTATCGCTTGGGCATACGAAGTGCGAAAAGGGCGTAAATCTATACCCGGGCCACCCATTGAAGAAGGAGGACACTTCTCCTTCTTCCATGGGCCACCCTTGCTCTGGTGCTGCTACACGGCGGCTTCCTCGAAAAAGACAAATCACATTGTTGTCATAAATCGAAGACCTTTCCACATGGTTAGGTCTTTGAAACCGAGCACGTGGCCAGAATTGAGGCGCCCACAGAAATATCTTGAAAAGAGTCGTCCGCTTACTTTTCGTTAATCCGCGATGTTTGTCTGGAGACACCCCAGCAGTGGGAATCCCAACCACGTGGGCTATGAGGCTGAAAAAGAACATTTCCTTTCCACATTATTGCGAAAAGGAGACAATTTTTCAGTTCAATGTTACTGTTATTCCGCTCTGCGAATAAGCATGAATGTGTAGATGACCTCATTCTAGCTTAAAAACAGAAATTTTTCATAAAAAGTCAGTGAGGCTTGTTCCGTTATTTTCTGAATTATTAACACCGATAAAAAGAGTTTCAGAGAAAGTTCCGTTTTTTATGAAGGATCGAATTAGTATATTTTATCATATTTTGAATAGTATATAATAGAGATTAAAGAAGTTTGCTGATTTACTTTAACTTAATGTGGAAGAATTCGTAATTATGCGATTACCGTTTTAATCGTGTTTATGAAGTTGTAGAAGTGGTCATCAACAACGCGCTATAAGTTAGAGAAACGTTCACTAAGTTGACTAGTAAGACTAATTTGTCATAAAAATTAGGACACGAAAATCCGGTACAAGATCATTAAAAAAATATGCTGTATAATATTTTGATTAATTTTATTAATGGTATATATTTTTAATTACAAAATTTAGCTTCTCTTTGCAAGATAAGTATTAACTGCAGTTACTTTTAACTATCCTTAATAAATTTCTTGAGAAAAGCTTGAACTCGGAGCAGGAAAAGGAAGAAAATTGAAGTGGGGAAAAACAATAGAAAATAATTATATAATAAAACGTTTAAACGCAAATTATTCTCTCATCTCAAGGATGTCTTCTGTTTACATACATGTGAAAATTAAATCAACCCATTTCTTTCTGCCTTTATGAATTTAGAATTCCATATCAAATTTGAAATCTCCCACGGAAATTCAGCAGCGACTTCGTCATGGACTTCCCAAAGTCTGAAATGGCCCGTTTCGAGACAATTTGATGTGATTCAAAACAGCTATTTCTGTTGGATATATTTTAAAGAAACGTTGACGTTTCTCGTGTTGTCAGTATTACGTTTCCTCAATTAATTAGAATATAGCGAAGAGCAACTTAGAGAAGACACTGATCCTCATTTACTCCATTGTATCCTGGCTATACTTTAGAAACCTTGTGCTGTGACCGGAATAATTAATTATGTCCACAGTCTTAATGGTTATGATTATATTTTGTGGAGAACATTACGATTACTAGTCTACTAAAATTTCAATTCAATTTTATTAATTTCCTTTGAATGATAGTGGAAGTAAATTATCAACTGGAAATTAAGTGAATGCTTAAAGTTGTATAAATGAATTTATGTTTGTTTAAATTTGATACAAGTAAAGGCCGTTTTATCTCATATATGAAATACGTGATAATGAACACTACACTTCTTCTATGTAAGATGTATAAAGAACAAAATTTTCTATATATTTTCAATTCGATTAATTATTCACTTTAATTAGTAATTGAAAAAAAATGTTCCTGTTTCTTATTTGATCAGCACCGAAGACCTTCTGGAGTATCTGTTGGATCAGAAATGTTTGGTTTAATTAATGCTAGAATGAATTTTACGTCGCTCATGATAGTTAAGTAATTTATGCTTGACATTGCACATTGATTTTAAAAGTTTCCGTAAAAATAATTTATTTAAAGTTTCGAAGTGGAATTGGTAATGAGAAAATCGTTTTTCGATCCAAGAAGCATTTTCAATTGCTGTTGGTTTGTCGTAAGCAAGCAAAGATAGCTCTTATTTTCTCCGTAAATGAATTATGTAATGTTAACTAGATTATTCAGCTTCAAATGCGTACCATATTTAATGTTATTTAAAGGAGAAGAAATGCGATGAAACAAAAAATCGCAAAAAATATTCTTATCTTTTATATTTATTATATTAGGAGGAATAAAAATCCACTGATGTTAAAAATATTATGAATCATGCTTTCGAAATTTTAATTGAAAAATGTTATCTATATCTCTTAAAAGAACGGATATCTAAGAAGGCTCCAAATAAATTTCACAAAAGAACCGAAATTATGCTGTCTGGCGAAGATAATCTCGGTTTAACACGCAGGTGGTGTCTAGTTTGCAGCAAGCCATTGGTATAATCCCTATTAGTTCAGAGAGAGTGTTGTGTTTTTCCTATCGAGGCGTTGAATTGGTTATTGAAATCCACGCAAGGAAAAATACCGCACTTGTTGAACCGTTTTAATTCTTTTATAAACTATCTAGTTGCCTCTGAAAGTACAATTGTAACTTAGGAATAGCTACAATATGAAAGAAATTAGGTATGTGTACCATGTTGTGTAATAAGAATCTTTTTCTTAAGAATAAGAATAATTTATATTCTATAAACGACACTCAATGAACCGTCTTTCGAATTTCAAAGTTCTCTCGTAATTAATAAGGTTAATAAGGAAAATGTCAGAATTCTATATTGATGATATAATAATTGTTTATGCCGTTAATTTCAAATCTTAGGATATTTTTTTATGCATTGCTTTGAATTTTGTTTCAATCGTGTACACTCCTCAGGAAAGGTTTTCTGCAAGTCACGCTACGGAAAATTCTGATATTGAGCTGACGCATAATATCTGGGAAAAATCGTCATTATTATCTTGGAAGTACACCAAGGGAAATACGCTTTACTCGAGCGTCGAGTAAAGATTTTCTTCAGATTAAATAAAGTAAATAAGCGTCCTCTCTGAAATCCACGAAAGCGTAGGCTGTTTTTTTTCACATTTGCAGTCAGCAGAGCCATAAATCGCAGCAGAAAATTGAGAGGCAAAGTGACTCACGCCACGCAATGCGAATGCCAATGAAGACGAAAACTTGAAGCAGAATTTCGCAACTCTCCGCAGAATTCATAGACCAAATATCCACAGCGGTTGAATGCAAGTTGCGCTGGTCAGTAGAACAGTTTGACGCACCACGCCAAGGTCATCTTGACAAGGCATCAGCGCTCTTGAATAATAGAGAGTATGTCTTGGTCAGCATAAAGGCATTGGTCAGCATAAAGGCAGATTTCAAGCGTTCGTCCAAGAAATTAAATACGCATTGCGCAGTGTGTATGCATGATGTAATGGCCAAAGGCATCGGAACAGCCGAGTTATCTAAAGAATTTGAACGCTCGATAGCTCATAATATTTACGTTAAGAAACAATTAAAACAAATGCATTAAACAATTACATTACGAGTTCTTGTAAAGAGGTCACTTGATCATGGGACGTGAGAAAACAATTAACTGAGCCTATATTTTCCATATCCATCCTCATTAACCCATTCGGATCGGAGGCCGCCGATCGGCGGCCCAGCCAACGCGTGGAGGACGCCTATGGGCGGCCTCCGCTTGAAGGGATTATATGTTTTCCTCCTACCGCAGACTTCTTTGAGAGAGCTTAAATTTCGCCCAGCTTATCATTAATGTTTGTGCAGCTGAGGAGTTAAGCCGTTTCTGTCTTCCTAAATTTTTTCTTTACTTTGCGTAGCAGTTGGAAGTGCGATTTTTAATTTCTCTCTATATGAGTTGGTCGGGATAATTATTTTTAATTTTTCTTTGTTGTTATTCACTATAAAATATATAAATCTACTAGAAAACAGAAAAATTAGATTCAGTTTCTGACGAAAGTATTAAAATTGCTATCCGATCTGAATGGGTTAAGGGGGTCCTCTACTCTCGAGGCCTGAAATTGAGCGGTTTTTGGGGAATAAATTGCGAAGGATCTACTGAATAGATTTTGAAAAAGTTTTTTTTATTTCAAAGATACATGTTTTGAATTTTCAATTTTACTTTTAAAGACAAAAAAAATGACTCGCGACCTTGAATCGTCATTGATGACATTGATGTTGAAATTGCATGGGTCCCGCTTAAGTAAAGTTTTGTCCAATCGGGTAATCTTTAATCAAAATGTTGATATTCTTTATAATCATAGTTACGTTGGCTATGTTTTCCCGAGGCAGATTTTTTTTATTTTGCAATTTGTAAAATTTATGCAACTATTTGTAAAAAATTCCAATTTTTACTTCATTTTTTGACCTATTAGAGGCTGTAAAAATGGAACAAAATAAAATTTTGCAAATCGTACTCGGGAAAACATAGTGGTAAGTTTTCTGAATAATTGAAAGAAAAAATCATTGAATTCGGCCCGATACTTTTATGAGAAGTCTTACTCGGCAGCTAAAAAAACACTACTTTCGGGAAAACGCGTTTAAAGATAAATTACGGTGTATAACTTGATTGTAGTAGCTTAGGAGTTAATCTGATATGCCGGGGCCGTAGAGTTCTCCTTCCTCATCACGATGATGTTCTTGGTTGTCCACATTCTTCTCCTTCTGTTCTATTCGGGCCTGTTTTGCCGCGTGACTCACTCTGCGTTCGGCGCGATCGACACGTTCCCCGCCGAGTCGAGTTGCACATATTGCACATATTGCATATATACTGACCCCAAGGTAATTCCCATCACCTCCATAGCTTGCAAGATCGATAAAAATCCTTCGTTGAAAATGCTGACTGCCAAATAAGTCGCAACATTGACCACCTGCCATCCAGAATGCAAGTGTTTTGGCGCCAAGGCCCTAATGCCACTACTCAGAGACTCATTGTTGTTTTGGGTGTGAGCTCCTGAGCATCTTTCTAATAAATCATTAGATGATAGTCTATCGTAAACGGGTTTCAATAATTTTACGATGGAAGGAGCGATGGGTATCTTGACATGTTCGAAAGTCTAAAGTTCCTTTTGCCACGGCCTGACGCCACTTGCACCAACTGCCCTCGCCGGGGGGACACTTTGAGTGTTGGGGAATATTGTTCGATGACGAGCAGTGGTCGAGGAAAGCCCAGATTGCATTTCGCATATTTTCTACAGAATTTGAGTTCCTCCGAATCGCCAGCCCATAAAATTTCGTTAGTTCGCCGATTAGTTTGTGGGCTCGCACAGAGCGATCTGTCGCGGCGAGCAGGCGATCTATTTGTATGATGCATTATTGTGTAGTGGCGACACGCAAGCCGAGGAAATGAAAACTCATCTTCCAAGCACGAGGCCTCGTTCACTCTCTCCTGCGCTGCGATTTTACTATTATCAATCGCTTATTCAGCACTCCCTCCTGCCCCACGATTGTGCTAATCAGTTGCATATTCAGCACTCTGCCCTGCGCCGCGAGTGTGATATCATCGGTCGCTATTTCATCTCTCTTTAGGATGTCGGCCACTTTTGGCCATGTAATGCTTTTGTTTGCAATAAACGCGTAAAGCCCATCTCCATCTGGTTTTCGTGATAGAGATTTTACCTTCGGCATTGCATCACACTAAAATTGCATCATTGAAGTCACACAGAACGCGATCTGTCGTAGCGAGCCAGTCTTGATCAAGGCAGGCTGCCATCCTTTTGTACAAAATTACAGAATTGTACAAAATTTCAGAAAAATACTGAATTATAGAATTAAAAAATTTTAAAATTACAGATTTCTACCAACACAAGCTCCGTCGTGGCGCGCCGCGCTTAGTTTCTTGGAAACGGCCGGACACGAGCACCTTTCGGTTCCCAGAAACATGCAAAGGAATGCGATTTTCACCAAATCCTTTCTGTGGCGTATTCTTAGATACATATATATTGAAATTTTAAAATAAAAAAATCGATTTTTTGAAACCGCGAGAGTAGAGGAACCCCTTAAATACACAACGCATTTATTACATTACGCCTCTGGTGAATCGTTTTTGGAGTGTTGAGAGACAAAACAGTTATTTTTTGGGATCTAGAAAATTCTGGAATATTTGTACTCGAAATTCAATGAAATGGGCGATAAAAATTGAGTGATATTGACAGAATTACAACTCCAGGCCAAATTCATTTTCGAACGATTAAAAATTCTCTTAAACTGCGATATATTTTCCCCAATTGCAGCTCCTTAAACAATCTCTTCTTTCTTACTGCGATATCCTCTTATCTTATTTCAATGATAAAGTAAAATCTTCACAGTTTTTATCTGAAATCAATTTACATTTCATATCCGTATTTGAATATAGCATTTTCGCAGAAAGATTTTCGGTGATTGTGTCTATTGAATAAATTCAATCGTAGAAGACTTTGTGGAACTCCGTAACAGGAAGCATCATCATCAATAATGTACTTCTAGTTCGAAACCGGTCGCGTTAAAGAATTTCTGGTGGAACTTTGCTACTTTATTTTACCTTGCTATCTATTGTGACTTCAGTTGGCTATTTGCCTTTTTACCCGTGGCTGTTACTCCGTCCCTCTTGTTCAACGAACAAAAAGCTAATGAGATTTTTAGAGCAAGACTGCCATTTGTGGCTAATTATTTATTCATAATGGAACTTTTATTATATTGGCTGCAAATTATTTATTACTGAGATTTATAAAGTATCATTAACACAACTCTCAGGATTTTAACAATAAGTTCTCAATTAATGCCTAAGATAATACGAATTTCGTGAAATATTTCTACAATTTCAGCTGTCGCAATTTGGTATAATCAGATTTATTCAGTTTTCCGGTAGAGGTGCAGAAATCTCAAAATAATAAAAATGCGACTTAAGGCATCAAAATATCACAGATAGTCGCTCTTAAATCTGTCTTGAAATGATTGTAAGATCTGTTTCATTAGTCCACGTCGTCGTTTCTGTATTTTTATCACTTTATGTTTTATATCATTATTTAATTTGTTGTTATTATTTATTCATTATATCTTTGGCTGTAATTGGCCTCGTGCTGCATGTTGATCATTTTTAGTAAATAAATAGATCAAAATTCGTTGAATCGTGTGGTAGACTTGATCTACTTACTTATCTTTTCTTTAATCTCAAAAGAAAATTCTCTCAAAATGGGGAATATTATGGAGAATTGCCCCCGTTAATGATCCAAATAGCGAAGCCATTCAATGAACTATTTAAAAATCCGCCAAAAATGGTCTATTGCATGATTAAATTATATGTAGTGCCCAAATATAAATTAAAAATAAATTAATCACTCATTTACCTGAATACTGTCACACTCCTACGTAATACTAACTAACTAAATTTCAGAGATATAATTTATTATTGTTTATTGGCATCATTAAATATATATCAATTAAAATATAGAGTTCTTAAAGTATATCTAGCACCATCATTTCCTCGTCACTGAAGTATCATGCAAGTTTGCTCTCGATAGCAAATTATTCAATTCAATAGTGGTGAGGGTATATTCAGAATGACTGAATCGATATCTTTATGTTTCATGATTTTTTATTCTTTTTTTCTCGGTGCTATGCACAACTGTGTGTGCCTTCTGTTTCAACTGCGGCATATCACAATAAAACATATTTAATAGTCCGAAGTTGAAGAGGTGAGCTCATGAGCACAGCTCGCGGTCAAAGACGTACTCTCCTAGGCCGTCGCCAACTCTCTTGAGGTTTGTGATGTGATCGGACAATTCCCTGATCGACTTCACTTGTTCGTGGAGGAACTCGTTTTCCAGAAAATCGCAAAAGGCGGCGTCGTTGCTCCTCGAGGCGAGGCCGTGAAGATCCAGCAAAGACTGAAAAGAAAATTGTTATTCTTATTGTTGAAATGGCTGCAATTTGTACCCAGTCCATATTGTCAACCTTATACAAGATCATACTTGTTTATATCCGTAACAACAGTATCCCAAATAAGTAATATACACTATAAATAATACAAAGAATCTTAGTCGAAGTGAGAATAGGGAGAAAAGCCTCTCCAAAACATTACAACAATATATTCATTATGGCTGATTATTTTCCTTAATCCATTTGTGGATATACTGCGAGATTGGGGAAAAGGTTCGAGAACCTCCCCGGCTTGGTTATTCCATTCATATACTGCCCTGTTTAAGAAGAAGTACTTGCAAATGTCCGTCTTCTGTTTCAGCAAAGAAAATTTGTGTTTATGGTTCCTCCTTGATACGTAATTAGGTTCATGTAGCCTACTCTTGAGCTCCCTAATGTACGATTTTCCGGTCAGAATTTGTAAAAATTACTAATTATTAATCTGATGCTTTCCCGGCGAACTGCATGCATCTCTCTCGGGTTTCCATCCGGGCCAAGGCGATTGTAGGTTAGGATACATCGTAGGACGTTTCCAGATTGATGGCATCTGAGACAGGAGCCGAAACATTGATGCCTTGACCCTAATGGAAACCCGAGAGAGATTTCTGCATAACTAAGCCGTTTTAACTTACGTAACCTTTAACCTGCAGTATCTCCCATCCTAGCTCTTTAATCCTTAATGTAACACTTCTTCTCTTATTCAACCTTCCCAAAACTAATACAGCGGCTTTTCTTTGTATATTCACTTATAAAAGATTTAAATCAACGGGCATTAACCAGTTTTTGCCTTTGCTCATATTATTAATGATCTCCTAACGGAATGGTATTAGCCTGTGGTATTCTCTATCTCTAGAGGCTATCCTAAACTATCTTGTCCATACAGTATATTGCCTGCGAACATAAGTCTATTTCTCTGATCAGTTGCTATTGCATATCGTTTGCGGAAAAACATAATCTTCAGATAGGCCTATCCTATCGTCTATTTTTCTGATATTTATCTCAGTATCAGATCAGTTCATGCAGCATACAGAACACATGATATCCGCCACACCTTCCAAGAAAGTAGATTCTCGGAAATTAATGAGCAAATCAAACCTTACCTTAAAACCTCTTTCCTCATAATTTATCTGTTTTATTGATATTGTTTAAAATGGTGTACTGTTTCTCCCGTGAATTCTAAATATATAAAAATCTGCCGTTATTACACTTTCAACTCAGTTAAATTCTAACGAATGCAGTTTCGCCAAAAATATCTCATTGGTTATTATTTCGTTGTTGGTTCGATGTTCTTGAGTTTAACTCATCGAATTCTAAAAGCTATGAAAAATTGGGATGTTTATTTCCTAGAGTCTTTATGACAATCTATGACCAAACTCACCAGGTTAGGAAATGAGGATGAACAGCGTAAGAAAAGAACACTTTGTCTTAGTTCCACAGTAAATCCTTCGTCAATTGATTTTATTATGAGGATGAACAGTTTAAATGGAATATCATAATTGCAACAAGATGACATTGTCATGACATCGCTGTAAAATGTCAATGGGGTGGTAACGAGCGGTTTAAAGCGGTGTGTTGTTTCCCAAGCATTAATTCCTAACGAATTTTAGCCCGAATTAAGCAGTTAACATTAAACAAGCACCTGAATAAGTCATTGCGAAACAGACTATTTGGGGTAACGTTCAGTATTCGATTCAACTTGTTAGATTCCTAAGCATGATTTTACAATTAGTGCAGCTGTGTTAATTTGCCTTGTTATCGTTCACCTTCGAGCTTTCTGGTGCGATTACAGTCGAGCGAGAAGTGCTAGAAATAGATTCCGTATAAGTAGGTCTACTTTTAATACTTATAACACGTGTACAGACATCTTAAAGTTACACAGAAATTATTTACATTAGTACCTCGCGAGCCGCACAAAGGCGTATGGCGGGGGTGTGAAACACCAAACTACCTAAATAATTTTCAAATAAGCGCACCTTATCCTATCCGGAATAAGGGACCAATGAAGGCCATCTGTTCTCGCTTTAATGTCGGTAAATCTTTTTGTCGTCTGGCTGCGAAAATCGAAACTGCGATATCAAACTGCGAAATATAAATGCTGTTAGCTGCTATTATAGGAGGATTCTTTGTATAAAATACATTTTTAAAAGACGATGGATAAGAAAAAATACGATAAATGACCGATTTAATTACATTTTATGCTATCATAAAACTTCGGTTTTTATAATCAACTCGATAGAATTCGCTAAGCGCACAATATACGATCGCATAAATTATTTTCCCGTCTCTAAATGGTCTGTATAGTAATAATCTAATTAATTGAGTGCTGAAAAATAATTTTAAATACAAAGGAGTGTTTTGTAAAATAAATCAGAATTAATTTTCATGAAGTCTCTCATTGAATATTTTGGTATTTGCTTTATTAGAATTAGACGTAATCAATTCTACAATAACATTTTGCTTTTGCAAAATAATTTTAGTTATAATTATTCTAATTAGCACACCTTTTGAGGAGTCCAATAAAAATAAATTGACGATGTAAGACGTATTTTTATCCTAAAATAATTTATATGGTATTTCGACTATTATCCATTTCTCAGATACTCATTTTCGGACACATTGCAGCCATTTTTCGCCAAAAGCGATTGTGTAATAATTTGTGAATTTTTCCTTTCGTAAGTATCGTAACTTCGGTTATCCCATTATAATTTACTTTTCATGCAAAAATTGTTCCACATGTTTTTTTACATTATGTACGTACGTACCTGGACATAATATCGACTTTATTCTCTCCCGTAAGAATTGGCGACAGCAATTTTACGATCCGCGGCAGTTATTAGGATAATCCTAGCGATTATTGTTTGATTATTGCTTTACGAAATCTTTCCAAACAATTTCAAATGGAGTGGAGAAATGTTTTATTCTTATGGAGATCGGTAGAGCTCATCCGATTTGTGATCATATTTACCTGGTTGACTTTCTTCTCCATGTCAAGGGCAGTTTGCATCGATGTCAATGGAGAATTCCACAAAAGGAGATCGGGTGGACTTGGAACTGCAGAAATAGCGACACGTCCTCCTCTTTGGTTTTGGTAGCTCATCATTTTGCGAGCATGCTCTCGCTCTTCGTCGGACATTTTCGAAAAGAACTTGTGGAATCCTTTGAGAGCGACATCGTCTTGATCATAGAAATTGGCCTGGGAAATTAAAACATTTTCTTAAATAGCTCTAATGTGGACTTATATTTTAGAACACAGGAACAATTCTTGTGATTTTCCTTGTGCATATGTGCAATCCCTCTTCTTAGGAAATATTTTCCTTTGATATCGTTCAATAGGTTATTTTGAAAAGGGTTATGCCCTTTTTATAAATTTCGAATTTGGTTACTTTGCCTTTACTTAAAAGGGCGTCTAAACCCGCAATACTCATCATTCTTACGATCCGTTTATCATTTTGTCTTAAAGAAAACTCATTCGACCGCAATAATTGCCTAAGTTTGTTAACATAAACCAAATCTCATTTTGAACGTATTAACCACGCCCCCTCGTTGGATGATTGACGTATATAATGTTATTTATATGAACCGCAAGCCATTTCGAATAGATCAATAATGAGTTAAGACATATCGCAAGAAAGATATTTCATTAAAAATTAGGGCATTCACTAACGGAAATAAATACACTGAAAACTTCAATAAGTAACAGTGTCTCTACGCTTAATTGTGTGGCGATAGTATTGAATCAATAAATGACAGACATATCTTCCAAAAATGACTTACCATGGTCAGGTAAACATGGCTGGCGTGCAGCTCCATGTTGATTTGATCGTTGAAGGCATTTTCCACCTCGATTTTGAAATTCTGTCGGCAGTTGGTCATTTTGGAAAGACTTGCAGAAGATGTTTATGAGAAGCACCGTCTGATTCACTGCTCGTTCACTCCCTGGTGACCCGGAACAGTGACTATTCTACTTATGGACCACCTTATAAAGCCTTCATTGGCGCTTTAACTGCATTGGCAGATAAGAAATGAACGCTAATTGGTTTCCGTAAAACGAAGCTGATAGATTGGGAGTGTTTTTTATCTTTGCAGAGCAATTTTCATCTTTCCCCACTCAAATTTCTGCGTATAATCCTGCAATGAGGCAAGAGAATTGGCTTAAATTAACACCTTTCATTTACCACGTACTTCGCTTACTAAGATTTCAGGTAGAGTATGAATAAAATCTATAATTTTCTTAGTTCGTTAGACTAATCATTATGTAAAATTCGCAAGTAGTATTTATTTAATTTATATTATTAATTAAAGTAAATTAAAATTAAATGGCGTGAACGGTAAGTTATATCACGAGAATCTGTGTTAATTCCCAACATTTTTAGATCCATGAAAGTATCAGTACCTGTGGAACCACGAAATGCCGAAGTTGGCAGTATATGTATTAGAAAAGTTAGGATTTACATTAATCTATACATCTTTCAAAATAGACTAAGGTAAATACAGTAATAGT
Organism: Sympetrum striolatum; assembly: GCA_947579665.1. NCBI lineage: Eukaryota > Metazoa > Arthropoda > Insecta > Odonata > Libellulidae > Sympetrum > Sympetrum striolatum. The sequence goes on from OX388349.1 coordinate 87,588,725, forward strand.
TGTAATAACACAGTAAATGGAATCCGCCAGCAATTAGGTAACACCTTTTAGACATCAGTGGATTTTACGTTCATTACGAATAAATTTGGATTAGGAAGTTAAAGAGATGGCGTTGAATTGTGATTTTTTAATATCGTTGCGCTCATGAACCTACCAAAAGGTAGAGCATCCATGAATGTAGTAGTTGTAGTTTTGTTAGAAGTGCTTCGACAACTGAGGTAATTTCGCGCATAAAGGCTCCCACCGGGAATCGAAGTCAGGACCGCTTACACCAAAAGCGAAAGCGGTTCTCAATTGGTTTTTCGGGAGCTCTTTATAATCACAAAAAATATTTTTGCTAATTTAATATCGAAAGTCTGAGTATATCATCATAAAATAAACGATCATCATTTTTTATCTCTGTTTAAAAATGACCCGAAAGTTCATTCGTTCCGAATTTATAGACGAAGTAAGTGAAATATTAGTGTAAGGAGCGAACGCGATCTCCGAGAGGCATCGACGAAGCGTTATAGGGAAGTAATCGCAAGGACGGATAATTACTTTTGGTCGTTTTTCCCCCAAGTTATTAGAGATGCTAATAGAGAGGAATGAATAATGGTGGTGTATTAAACCCCCTGCCTTACGCCTCTGGTGGCTCGCGGGGTATACATCTAAATCTAAAGGAAGAATGGCGCTCAAGTTTCATATGAGTTAGGTAATATCAATAGACAAAGCTCAATCTTTTGAAAACTACTCTATCTTTGCGGATTTTGATCATTGGTTATTAATAAAGTATAATCTTAATGAATCTTATTAATAAAGTATGATCTTAATGTTTTTATTCTCGTAAGCCAAAGGGAATAAAATATAATTCGATTGCAACATCCCATGTTCAACTTCATATTTTTGGAATTTTCGATTTAAACAAGCAAGAAGATGCTTATAATGGGCATTTTATCTAACTTATAGGTATCTCCCCATTTTTTTAATGTTTATATATGTAGTTTTAAGTAATCAGTTTTTTATAGGAACTATTAAGATATCAATATTTCAGTCTACGATTCTGGGTTTTATTTTAGTGTTTTTTTTTTGCTGATAAGAGTCAATACTATACTCTTACTATCATTCATTCCAAAATGATATCAATCTATTCCTCATTGACTGATATATCTGCACGACTGTCTTATATGACTATTGCTAGTATACTTCCTCCATCAAAATCAAAGGGAGCGAAATATCATTAAAAGAAAATCACAGTGTGTTATTTCAAAAACTAGACTCACTTCAGCTGTGTGAATGTCAATTAAGAGCCAAGATTCATCATTTCAGAATATCGAAGCGTTAATTAATTCTAGAAATGCAAATTTAAGTAACATAGAGATATTAATAGAGAAAAACGGAGGCATAAAAAATAAGCTTCGTATTAGAACTAAATTTTAAACATGTTGCTTAGCTGCGATGAGATATTCCTAAATTTATTTCCTCAGCTTGGTCAAAATCACTATTAGTCTCTAGGACAGCATTGAGTCGCTTATAGTTAAATATTATTATAATGTCCACTTCTCGATGGTTATTGCATCAGAAGAACTACCAGTATCCCTTTGGAGAATGACACTGCAGGACTATTTTTCAGCGAGATTATGACTAACGAACAGCGGTCTTCTAATCAGACTAGCTGCTAAGTATCTTGTGACTGTCACCATGACTCTGCGAGTTAATTGAACTTCGCGCAAGTACTGCTCTAAATATTCGTTGTTAGGTGAAACTATCAAACAGGATAAATTTAAATTAGAATATCAGTAATAATCGAGCAAAGATGTCGCGATTGGAGTCAAATAACATTTTCTGCGTTTCGTTCGTAGAAAATATCATAGCAGTGCTAGTGGAGTTATGTAAATAGCAGATTTTCGTATATATGCTCCTGCAAACATATAATATAAAGTATATCTTATTATGAAGAAGACAATCGTTGTACTTTTTCCACAGCGTAACAAATGTATGACTATAGTTACAGCGACTGATCGCCCTCATCAATAGTATATCTAATTGTTAGACTACCTTATCGCACCTGATTGAAAAGAAGCAGTTAGAATTAGATGCCATTCTTGTTGTCAAACGTGCTGAAGAAAACTATGAAGCTCCGTAATTTTCTTAGTTCTGCTGCTCATCAAAATTTACTTTGAAATTTGAACATTGTCTTTCTAAGGAAATAACTCAATGCTGACTCAGGTATATCCAAAAATATGGAATATATACGCGATTCAAAATATACTAGCTATGTTATTACTAATATGTACTGAATAAATCGTATTTCACAAATAAAAAGCTACTAAGCTTATAAATATAATGTTCATAGATTAAACACAATCTATCGATGAAAATGAATTATTTTGCTGATTCTATTTCATGAATTGAATTTATTGAATTGACAATAAACAAGTATTTCAAAGTCTATGTTGAAGTGTTTCTCCTCATCTTATATCGGAGTTTTGTGGCTGCCTCGTGGTTATCTTTAATAGATTACGTAGATGACTTAGTATGGTACTAATCTACAACGTAAATATCTTTGTAAAGTGGGAGGCAATTCCTGGTTCCAATCGTGTCGTTACTATAGATAATAAGGATACTTCTGTACTTACTTTGATTCTTTGTCTGTATCATTAGTTTTATGGGTCTATAATCAAGTATTTACTCTGGTTTACAACGTTTGATTGACCAAGAAGAAGCTTGCTTAAAAGTTCAAACCTAAGTTCCGTACGTATACCGAATTCGATGATTTTTTTCTTCTCCATAAACATAAAAAAATCAATTTTCTCTGACTGAAAAACAAAAATAATATATTTGAAGAAGAACCACTGCAAAATATTTCAAAATCTTAGACGTTTTTTCGCAGTTCTAGCCCTAAAATGCAAATCTTACTTTCAGCCGATTCATTCCATCTGGCGTCAATTTCGTGAATCTATTTGTCGATAAGATGTTTTGCAACTCTTTACAATATGGCGTCTTCCACAGCGTCTTATCTTCGTGGAGAATTTAATCTTGACGACTGATCCTCCGACGCCCTCTTATCGCGTGTTTTGTAAATGCAGATGTCGAGATTTCATCCGTTCTTAATTTTGAGGCAGTCGACGAATAATTTTGAAAACTGTCGCAATCGGAGATAAAAGTTCATCAACGCAAGACCGCTAAGTTCTCCTATGCAACATTCAATTTTTATTTCAAAATTAAATTAATATATCTTATTTTCGTGTAAGATTTCATGTAAAATGAAAGAATATTAAATTGCCCACCGCAAGAGTTCTCCTTTCTTCGACAATTTGCTTTCAATATTAAAGTTATTTTTATTATTCATTTTACGCCGTTTGGGTAACATTAAACGCTTAACTGAAATTAAAGGATAATGTTAAATTCCTTCGAACGCGAAACTTCAAATTTATACTGAAAATAATCGAATATTTGGAAGGCTTCATCGGTTTTTCACTTTGATCTGAAGAGGTTGATGTTGCTTTATCCGAGATATCATAAATAATGAAGTAATACTTCGGTGTGAGCTTTTTATTAACGTAAAATACGATTGTGACTTATATTTCTGATTCCGCATTACATATGCGTTAGGATATATTTATTGGTTTACATCGAAATCACTACGATGATGTTAAAATAAATAAATACATTTTACTCCCCAGGCGGTGCTTTCTTCTTTATCAATTGAAATGTACCCTGGATATCAAAAGCGCTTGCTTCAATTTTCCGCGAAATTTGAGTTGAAATATGAGTGTGTCGCGGTGGTCAAAAGGTTGGAATTCAACTGCGGTGATAGAGGCCACTGCTCGGGTTGTGATTTCATGGTCCTTCAGGAACAAAGAAAAAGTACAACCTTTATGTTAAAGAAGACAAGAAACAAAGAAAAAAGATGAACTTTTTTGTAAAAGATTAACTTTTGTGAAAGTTAAACTTTTTTGTAAATTAAAATTTGTTCCTGTTGCATCTTTAAAAATCAATGAGCACCAAATATCAATTATGGTTATATTGGCATGTTTATCTCCAGTTAAAATCTCAGGAGTGACCAACCCATCCTGGCATGTGATTTGATGTTTGCTGCCGTTCGTAAATAGGACGGGAATTCCCAAAGCACGGTATGCAATGCAAAACCAATCACGTTCTCTTGCGTAGACATTGATTGAGACATTCAGCAATGCATGCAGAGCTCGCAAATCTTCTAGATAAGGATTTTTCATTTGGGTCTGATAGCCCTTGGATGTCACAATGACCTTTTTTTAAATATCTTGGCGTTCTCCAAATTAATATACCATTTTGGTAAATGGTGGTTAAAATATTGATTCCTGTTGCCTTGCGTTCTGATAACTTATCTTGATGGTTGCCACCTGACTTCATAGTCAAACAGTAGCGACCAATGCCTTGTTGTATCAAACGGTTCATTTATTAATTAAGCAGTGATTTGCAATAAGCTATTGAATTTCCATCAGTACTCGCAAATTCATTATTCAAAATACAATGGTTTCAGACTGCATTTCTTTCTCTATTTGAATCCACATTTGTTTTCCACTGAAAATTGAGTTCTGACAAGTTTAATGATGACTTTTTTTGTGTATAGGACTCGACGTGTCTTTTGTCTCCTCTTTGAATACTCAAATTCAGCGAAGTTATGAAATTGGTCAAAACCCACAATAAATAATGTAATTATAATTTAATTCCTGCCTGCAAAAGCATATTGTACTTTTGCTAGTACTTCGAAGGATACCATCCTTCCAACCAGTTTGGGACCCACGCGAAGTAGGTTTAGTCTCAGATTTAGAGATGGTCCAGCGTAGAGCAGCCCGATTCGTTTGCGGGGATTTAAGTTTTGATAGCAGCGTTACGGCAATGATAGAGTCCCTCAGTTGGAATTCACTACAGATGAGAAGATCTGAATATCGTCGGAAACTTTTCGAAAAGTTCATTCGTTCAGAATTTATAGACGAAGTAAGTGAAATGTTAGTGTAAGGAGCGAACGCGATCTCCGAGAGGCATCGACGAAGCGTTATAGGGAACTAATCGCAAGGACGGATAATTACTTTTGGTCGTTTTTCCCCAGGCTATTAGAGATGCTAATAGGGAGGAATGAATATTGGTGGTGTATTACACCCCCTGCCATACGCCTCTGGCGGCTCGCGGGGTATACATCTAAATCTATTTGTGTCCCTTCCTTCCTTCCTACCAAGAAAATATATCAATCTCCTCACCTTAAAGTTTGATCATTACGTACTCAGATATATAATAACCATATTAAGTGTTATAAATAGATGCGAAACAGTAATGCTTAGCTACCGCAACGAGCCACGGTTTGAAGGAATTGACGAGGACGGAAGGTGGTACAGAACAGCTTAATTTTACTGAAATGCCTCCTTTTTTAGTCCCATAGGATACATATAATACGTAATATATAGAACTTGATTAAACGCAAACGATATATTCCGGGAGTGGCGAGCCTTTTGCAAGCTCAAAAACGCATTTGGAACTTTCTTTGTTTGCATTCTTCACTTTAAAAATTCGAAGTTTTAAGTTTCAGTTGATTAAGTCTCAAAGTTAATAAATGTGGCTTCCGTGAATTAATATTGGGTTTACGGCCATGATTACATCTTTATCGTGCGATTGACTTAAGAACATAGTTAATGTCTTGGCACTTCACGCTATGGTTAGGCACCCAATTGTCTTTCAAGCCATTTGCTTCACCAAATACGGCTCTTCCTAGTCCGTACGTTAATTTACATTCTGAAGAATCTCCTTCTATCGTCCCTTCACTTCCTATGGAGTAGATTTCCATTCTTATCTCCTACCGGAAGGAAAACTAACCCAATGAACTCGAGGACTTCTGAAGGATGAAAGAAGGCTGCAACTGAGTCTATTTACTAAGATACAATGCAGTTATGAAAGTGAAAGGGAAGACCCAAGGTCGAGCTCTGCTGGAGGGTCGGTGGTGCGTTGGGTTTGCTACGCAGTTGCTGTGAGCCTGAGAAAAATCGCTATGACGAGCTTTATCGACTTTCTATCGGTCGCTTACGTCGAACTACTACAGTACCTCCTCTCCTTATTCTTGCAAAGATTTAATGTACTTTTTCTCTCGCCCATTGAGGATGAACCTTCATCCACAACTGTCTTTAATGAGGTCGAACCTGATCATCATAAATGCCTTGTTCTAATTCATTTAGCTTTTGTTTTGGCTCACCTGATTGAGTTAGTTCTCTATAGAGAATGTAAATACGCGTTATAACGCAGCGAAAGCACATTGAGATGGGGTCAAGGCCGGGGAGCGAACCAAGAATCGCTCGGGGCAGCGAAATTTTAGCGGCAAGGATTCTCCAAACATCCGTACTCTGTTGCAAGGTATATTGATAAAGGTTTGAGCTGGGAAATAAGACCATGGCGTAAATACCCTCGGTGTAAAGAGCGAAATAGGGATTGGAAGAATATAACATTTATCGAAATTCCCTTAAATATTTGTAATGTGCAACTGAATAAAAGATTTCAGACTCCGGATTTTCTTTTCTTCGCTTCCTAACACTTTACAAATAAACCTTCAAAATCTAAATGACGTAATTAATAATTATAAGTTACGAACGATAACGAAAGTACATATTTATTGGTTATTATTATAAAATGGCCCTTTTTCACTTTTATATACAACAGTAACCTTGAAAACAACCATTACTAGTGAGTACGGTACATTTACTTCTTCATTACCTCTATTTCACATGTCAAATAGAATCTGACCACCATCTCAACTTCCTGAATCTTTCATGATTGATTTAAGAAAATGTACGGCAGTTGACAAAGACAACGCGCCATCAAGAAATAATCTTCACCTGTTCTCCCCTCTAACCATTCCTCACCCTGGCGAAAACTCTTCTTTTCCAACCGCTTCAACTTCTCTTTAGCTAATCCCCAAAAATCTCACAATAACCCAATCATGTGTAAACGTCTGCTTTGCCACAGTAAAGATAAAATCCATCCCCACAAAAAAACTTGCGTTTGAAGACTCGAATGTTCCGATTGCAAAATATCTTATGTCGGTCACAGAAACAAAAGGAACGCCTTCAGAATGGCAACACCACTTTTTGGTCTCATTTCGTGGAAATCACCCCACGTACACAACGCAGATTGTTCTGAAGAAAAAAGACCCGAACACCCAGAACAATACAAAATCTGTGAAAGAAACGAGTTTGAGACCCTTTTCGATAGTTAACGAGCATCCTGTTCACCTCTTCGCGTCCAATACCCAAAGACCCAGAGGTATCCATTTCCTCAATCCTTTTTCCATCCCTTCGCTTCCTAAATTTAGCAATCCTGAAGATTAGGAGAACAGGTCGGAACCGGTAGTGTCTTTGATAATTTGTGGATGGAAAACAAAGTTGTTTATCAATCTTGTATTTATATGTAGAATTGAGGCTATAATCGCTTTAACTGTTGAGAATTTCATAGATATCCCGAATATGCGGATGGTGTTTGACGAATCTACTCATCTTCCAACTTCGAAAGAACTCTCATTCCGAATGCATGTAGGTACCTACACATAAAAAATTAACTTGAACTGGTTACATTTAGATTTCGAAACTTTAACTTTCGTTCGAATAGAATCTTTCTCGCATCATTGGTTCCCGCAATTGTCTTCTTTTATGTTTCTGAATTACATTTGGGTTCAACCGAAAAGAAATTTTTGTTCCCGAAGAATTAGATATACACCCCGCGAGCCGCATGGCCTAATCTATCCTATTGGCCTCTTAACAGGGCTAACAAGAATTAAGATAGTAAGGAAAGATTTGGTAAGAATGTCGAGCGCCAAGATCATCCAAAACGAATTTTGAGAATGTCCTTATTTTTTAGCTCCTCTTAACGCAGGATCTGCTGCTCATTTAGTTATCCAATATCTGCAACATAATTCTGTTTCGACCGAAATGAATTATTTAAGTGTTTAATACTGGAGGTGGTATATCTACAGCGATACAATCTGTTTACAGATGAAATACTTGACGAATACCTCGACAAAAATTTGATCAACATTAAATTTCTCCTCAAACCGTCAGTATATTTACAATCTTTCAATTGACAGTGTTCGGACTGTTCCAGTAAATTATTTAATTGCTGGTAGAATATGCATTTCTTCTGTGGCTCCGTATATTTTAAGACTCGAATCCTTTTTCCATCAAATTAGGTAATAATTATCATCTCCGCTTTACTTTGTTTATTTACAAAGGAAGCTTGACTTACTGATTAGCTTGATAACCTGTAATCATTCTCTTTTCATATTATTATTTTTCCAACAAGCAAAATTATGAAGCGATATTCTGTAGTACTGCTCGAGAAACTCTTGATTGCATTTTGTTTGTCGTTAATTGTGAAAATTTGTCGTTGGAGTGGAATCCTTTGCCAGACATTTTGCTATCCACAGAACCCTTCTTGCTCCTAAAATTGTAAAGTTCAATTAAAATAGAAACTAGCACTGTGCTTGAATAGACAAAATATTTGCCTGCGTAAATGCTCTTCGATATACCTAAGATTTCATCATTTCCTTATGTAATAAATTTCGTTCTCTCCACGAAACGTTTCCACGGATGTGTTTACTACAACTACACAAACCGTTTCGATAGAATAACAGAATCCACCTTCCATTCGCGCATTTCCGATATCCCTCGCTACAATTAGTTGTATGCCGTCGAAAGTTCTTGGTGCTCGCACTAAAAAATATCAACCCCGGACGCCAGCGCCCTGTCTCGCAGTCAGCTGAAACTAATCGATAAACTAAGTTTCGCTTATTCGGGGACTGCTCGAGAAAGTAATCAAACATTACGCATCCCTCATCAGCAATCACGCTCCCAAAAAATTTGCACTTCGTTACCTCGCGCCTCATGTATTTTAATTAAGATTAGTAATTTTCTTCCCAAAATCATAATTTAGATTAGCTAATTCTCTTGTAAAATACACCGAATGACTCTGAAACTTGTGAAAGTCACGCCAATCATAGCTCAATTGCATGTCAGTTCGGCTAAAAAAATTCATAAGAAAAAGCATCTCTGCTTCCTCCTCTCAGGGTTAACGGCTTCTTATTCGGGAGTTATTTTTTACTCCGCTGTTGCATTTCCGAAGGGAAAAACTTCGCCTGGTGCGTTTGAATAGAGAACGGACGTTTTTAGAAATTGCCAACTATACGCGCACTGTTTATCCTTGAACTAATTGAATAGGAAAAATTAATTTACAGCGCAACATCAGCTATGGAAACCATGACTATTTGATCATAAACTGAAAATTGATGAAATTGGTTTTCTATTTAAACAGGTCTTACAAAATAACAATTTTACAATAACTTATGAAAATTGTCTGCTTATATAGGGGTTAAAAATTGAGAGCGATTGCTGAGAAATAACTTATGCCCTCGGTTAAATCATAGCCTCGTTACCAGGTGCGTTTATGCTCTTCGAGACATGTCGTCTGCGCACAATAGTTCACAGTATTAGTGAACGGTTCTTCTTACCTTTGGCAATCATTGAATAAATGTCATTGCTGGCGAAGAGATAGTAAAATGCATGTATTGATTCGAATGCGTCGCACTCCGTTCACGGTTTCCTCTACGAATGCTCGAGGCGAGTTATGTGACAACAACGCATATAATGAGTCTTCCGAGGCGCAAGCGGCCGACGCCAGCTGTGGCTATCTTTTCTTTCGCCTCAAACAACGCAGAAATGAACTTAAAGGGCGGAATCACCGTTTTGAACAACTGGCCTATTCTTCAAGGAGTTGAATTTAAAGATTCTGACATTGCCCGGTTATGATAGAAGCGTTACTATCACAAATTCGGTCAAAGCGATGTTAACAACTATGAAAATGTTTCTTTATTACAGCAAAACTCCTAGGAAAGAGAAATGTGCCATTTTTTCCTTCGAACTACTTTAAAATGTTCCTAAACTCAACTTCGCTTGTCCAAGGAAAATTCTTTCCAGCGAAGCTGATGGGTTCGGAACAACCTTCTCTCTTCTGTAGCAACATTCCAATTTCCACTAACGCTCAACTAATTAATTCAACGCCAAACAATGAGGAAGGGGACTATCGTGAGAAAATACGTTGAATACGTAACTGGCAAAAACCAGTTTTCCTGGTCCATTCCTCTCACGGTGTTTAAAGAGGCTGCCACACGTGATACGCTTCGTAACAGAGCTCAATGGTGCGTTTTAGTTGCAAAAAATAAACAAAGCAAACGTACAGTATTAAATATTTAATATATTCTGTACGAAGAGCATGATACATTTTAAGTACAACGTTAATTATCAATACAGGAATGTGCGGCATTGTCACAAAATAAAAACAGCACACAATCATAGATACAACAAAAACTGAACACGTTCAAGACTGAAGCTCACGATCGAACATGTAAACTCCCAAGCCTTCTCCAACTCTCTTAATGTTAGTGATGTGATCGCCCAATTCCTTGATAGATTCGACCTGTTCGTTCAGGAATTCAGACTCCAAGAAATCGCAAAACTGGACATCGTTGTGTTGGGAAGCAAGCGCATGCAGCTCCAACAGGGACTGTAAACAAAACAAAAACATTTAAGTAAACAATTTTGAGTAGTGCTTCTGCGAATTACGACGTGGCATCAAGAAGCTGTTTAAAATATTTCATGCTAAGAGACCATTTCCTGATGAAATACCACATCATATGTGAAACGACGAGAAATAAAAGGAATGGCAACGATGCCTCAGGTATTGCAGTTCAAATACTTAATCAACAATCGAAAAAAATACTAGTAGAATACGAATAGTTATTAAAACGATCAGCTAGTTTCAACCGTAGAGATTAAAATTACCTGGTTTACTTTTTTCTCCATGAAAAGGGCAAACTGCATCGATGACAATGGAGAATTCCAATTTCCGGGTGCCGGGGGATCTTCAATTCCGCTAACCATCACACGTCCACCTCGCTTGTTCTGGTAATGCATCATCTTACGAGCATGCTCACGCTCCTCGTCTGATTGTTTTGAAAAGTAATGATGAAATCCTTTGAGGGCAACATCATCTTGATCGAAGTGGTTAGCCTAAATAAAAAAATTAAGACACATTAAAACGATAAATGCAGAATACTTGGATGAAAACACTGATACATACTTAGAATATAAATCTGAAACTTACAATTGTTAAATACACATGACTAGCGTACAACTCCAGGCCGATTTGTTTATTCAAAGCTGCTTCGACCGCGTCGTTATAGTTTTGTCGGCAAATAGATGCAGTCATGACGGTGAAATGTGTGACTACAAAAGTAAATGATTAATTGACAAAATAAAAGTGTTGTCGGCGGTAGTAAAAGCTAATTTAACTTTCTTGAACTGCTCGTTCACTCCCTGGCGACCCGAAACAGTAACTAATTTCACTGCGCTCGCATCTGATGAAGAAACACAGGAAAATTTCACCCACATGAAAGCTCAACAGCTATTGGTGAATAGTAGGGAGATGCTCATTGGGCACTCTTACAAAACAAGTTCCCGCGTTCGCGAGGATGTGTTAACTTTTGCATTTTCCTTTCTATCAGCTGATTGCAACATTAAGATGTCAGCAATAGTCATATCATTATGTAACGAATAATTCCCTATTGTACGTTGACATTACTGTAAACCATGTGCTTGAATGTGACGTGTAATTCTTGTTAAAAATACTTTAGTTAGAGAAGATGATGTAATGGTTGACGAAATTCCGCAATTATTTGTTGTCATTGCTAGAAGTAATCTAGTAAAGAAGTAGAATCTTATCGTTTTCCTCACTATTTAGCCGGTTTTCATTATTCTTTTGGTAAAATTTACGTTTGGTTACGTCAAATTTTATCATTCTCTTTAGTGGAGCTGACATTATGTATAAAATTCTTATGCTTACTGGTAGTATAATCGTAGATAATTTACATACAAGTGATAAATGCCTGATTTTAGTATGATTGATTAATAATAGTAATAATATATGAGTTTCATTCCTACACAAAGGTATTCAATTGGTTACACTTTTATTGGACGAAGTGCTATTAAAGAAATATATAGAAGTTTATACATAAGCTTATAAGATTTTATTTAACATGATGAATCTTTCATGTATTGATCGATCTATCAATTGGAATCTTTGAATACATTTAAGTTCATTTGAAAACTTTATGGTAAATTTCTGTCAAACACTGAGAATGAACGCAATGTATCTTGAAACGTAAAGAGAAAGACTGTACTTTATCTTAATTGAAGACATGTCGCGAGTGAAAATGACATTTCTACCATCACTCCAACTATTAACTTACCGTATTATGCTGTCATCCCGGTGCTTCGATCTCATGAAATATGAAATTTTATTTCCTCCCTAAATTGTACTATAGTTTTTTTGATAGTATTTTATCTTACTCCTCGTCATACTTCCATCTATTTAGTTTTATTTAATATATTCTTGAGAAGACAAAAAGCATCTTCATGACTGCTGTTACTTGATTATGAACGCTATAAGTTTAATTAATATTTAGGAACTCTTTATGCAGTGAAAATAACATATATTCACAAATATCATTCCTTCATCAGTTATTATGTGGTATTCATTTTTCACAAATTAAACTAGACTAATTGCATGTATGAATGACATTCTAGAGGACACTGGTTTTGAAATGCTCCATTTACACTTTTAAAGATGAAAATAAGTTATTCCTTTCAATCAATAAGAAATTTTCTATGCCTAAGCCTAGGGAAGTGGCAATTGGTGTATTTTTCTTGTATTTAATTAAGGAATACATCCTTCTCGATCCTATTGACCATCCAATGTGGGCAGTCCCATTTTAATTGCCTGTTCACCAATCTCATTGGCCACATATATAACGCGAGGAATAGGCAGTACTCTCCCCTAGTCTGGAACCTGGCAGCTGCCCAATACTTTTTCAAGTTTTGCTGCACTGGATTTAAATCACCCAGGAGTTTTAGAGAAATTAGAAAGCCATCAGCTCCATTTATTTTAAATTTCTGTGTGATATTGCTTCTTGCAAATCTATTTGTAGGATTTTACAGTTCATTTGGATTTAGTTATGAATTTATTAATGATGGTGCCTTAGTCTATTACCATTCATTTCTTTTTGAAGACTACTCTGCCCTGATTATAAAAAGACAAGTTCATGATCTATTTTTGTTTCGAAGTCTTCTAAAATTTTTATTCTTCATTTTTGCTTTAAAATAATTCTTTGGCAATATTTCTTTTTTCTGCAATGAATATTTTTCTCCATCAGAGGTTTATTTTGTGTAAGCATTAAGAATAAAAGGCTATCATTTCAAATCCTTCCTCACAGATGATTCCTCCTTGATGTTCTTGATCCAAATGCTTTGAAACCTATTACAACGTGTTCGAGTATTCTGTTTACAGTAATATTTGTGTAAAGGATATGATATTGATTATGTACTTCTTAAATTATCCATTATTGCACTCTTTCTTACTGTCAGTGAACCAGTCCTTATTTCCCAAATGGCAATGATGCCAGTCCTATATCCATGAAAAGCAATGTCTTCATGGACATCCATTAAGACAGTGCTTTTCATACATCTTGTCGTTCTTAAGTCGCACTTAAATCAGAAAAGAATTCATTAGGCATAGAATTACTTTAGTACTGCACACTTTTTGCCACAAAAGATCAAATAATTCTCATGCTTAGAGAAACCTTTGCATTAAGGTGTCACAAAAAATCAGTTATTTTATTCGAACGCATACCCTGTACTTTTTTTCTATTTGGCCTTATAAACTTACCTAATAAATATTATTGCGATTGATTGATTGATGCCAAACAATTTCGAGAAATGAAAATTTGTACTGACAAGGAGGACACCAGGTTAATAGGTAAATAACTAACGGATTTGCATGAATCTTTCAGGGCACATTCTTTGCTTAAAATAGTGGATATGTTTCTGGTCGTTTAACTTAATGGGCTTTTGTTTATAAAAAATTAGCAACTGAATATCAGAGTTAGGCAACCACGCCATACACCTATATTACTATGTATATAGATCACAAGTTAATAGAAATTTATTTTCTTCCATTTCTTTCTTTGATAGTGTATCTTTTTGAGATTAAATATCATCTTAATACCTTCCAAGCTTTCTTTAATTTAATTTTTTATTTATTCTAATACGTATATAACTTTTTACAGTGGGCTAGAATCGAAAAAAGCTGGCCAAAAATACAAAAGTGGATTCTGTTTGTGCAAAGTTTGATACCTCGCTTAGTTAATGCTGAATAAATTACATATACAGCCATTATTATTAAGTAAATTACTTTGATTCCTGTACATTTAATTTATACAGGGGGTTGAAGTCGACCTAGTTTTCCAAAAAATGCCCGTCATAGAATTTTTGTAAAATTCTTAGTCAAAACCGCAAGCACCATTTGCGAATAGGTAGCCTTTTTTGTATGGGCCACAGCTATCAAATTCTAAATACCGAGCCTAAGTATCACTGGTTTGATCTCGCAGAAGAATCTGCTCACAGATATATATATAGTCTTAGCTCCATAGCTTTCTTTTAAATTTTTAAAATTCAACTGTGTTCTTCCTTAACATACAGTTTATTGTATGGCAAGTTAAATAAATATAGTGGTTGTTTCCTTAGTTTTCTGTTTCGATCATAATTTTGTTAACTGACTTTCTCTTGTTTCATTTAAGAGAAAAACATATGCAACTTCATTTCAGTCAGAAGCAAATCATTATTCAATCGTCTTAAAATTGATGGCAGTTTTCTTCTCGAATCTCCTACTATATGGTCAAATAATGCTTGATTTCAAGAGGCCAGAAAGAAGGTTTCAACGCTGAGGGCAGTGAATGATACAGCAGAAAGAGCGGTCAAGTTGATGCAAGACTTTCATGGTTTAATCACTTTTGAGGAGGAACAAAAGCAATTTTTATTGCAATGCACACTAGAACTCCAGAAGATTTATCCTGACTGCAAAATGCTAACTTTAAAAAGAAAATTTCAAGAATAATGTTCTTTACATGTTAGTTAGTAAATATACAAGATATGGGAATATTACTGTTTTATTTACTAAATAAACATTGAGTTCTGGAATCCTTCCACACAAAATCAGTACAAATATTCATTTCTCATCTTTGGCATGGAGTCAGCATGGGTTACCATACCTCAATCTCAATGATATTTATTATGTGAGTTATAAAGACCAAACAGAAAAAAATATAGTGTAAGCGTATTTGAAGTTGCAAAAATATGGAAGAAAATAAATTCCTATTAATTTGAGATCTATATGCCTAACTCCGATACTTAGTTGCTGTTTTTTTATAAACAAAAGTCCATATAGTTAAACGGCAAGACACGTGTCCACTATTTTTAAGTAAAGAACATACCCTGAAAGATTCGTGAGAATCCGTTAGTTAATTACACATTAACCTGATCCCCCTTGTTGGTACAAATTTTCATTTCTCGAAATTGTTTGGCGTCAAGTTGGCACGGGTTACAATAATCCAATCGCAATAATATTTATTCGGTAAGTTTATAAGGCCAAATAGAAAAAAATTAGAGAGTATGCGTAGTTGAATTTGCAAAAACAGTTTTTCTAATACGTCTTGGGACAGTGCATATCTTTAAGATTTGAAACCTCAGGGCATTATTATCATATATACCTTATTTTAATCATTACCTGTTCTTAAATGATGATTATATGTTGGGGAAAAGGGAGGATGAGATAGAATTCCTATCTTACTGCATACAGTTTTCCTGACGTCTTTGTCGAAGAATGGGGCCTTACATTATCTTTAAAAATGAACATTTTTATCTGCCAAAGCAGCTTTTAGCTTTGAGCAGCTAATTAATTAGCGTAACCTTTAAAAATTCAAGTTAAGCAGAGAAGACTTTAACTGAAAATATACCGCCTTTATTAAGAAACTTGTAATGCAAGATAACAGCCACAGTCCACCATAAGTAAATCGTAATCTTCTTGGGGTGTCATTGATATGTCTGATTGTGGATCATGTCAATAATAGTTTCAATTTTACTTATTATTACTGTTGATCGTCCATTTGTAATTACAAGCAACCATAGTATGAAAAATGCTGCTTTTATATAACATAAAAGAAGAGAAAATCAGTTTTTTGTCAATTGAAGCTTATTTTCACTTATATATATGCAAGACTCCTTTGTTTAACTTCCATGATTTTCCCAGTTGATGTAAAAAAAACAAATTGCGTATATTATCTTGACCTCTGAGGCACCAATAAATTCACCTATAAAAACAATTTGTTCCTTAACTAACTTTGAGGATTATATTTGTAATGAGAATCAACATATTTTGTTACAATAATCAAAACCAAAGTAGTAATATTTGCAGAATTTTGTCACTTGTACAGTAGAGTTCATCACAACTTGATGCTCTTAATGTTACAATGTATTTAAAAAAATAAAGTGTTGAACTGACAAAAAGCATGACCACATATTAGTTTCCTTCAAATGAACCTGCAGATATCCATCTCACTAAAAATTAAGCTCTCAAGGTTATATTGAGATAAGAAAGACCAGGAGCATACTAAGTTTATAATCCCAATCTTTATAGAAATTAACTCCTCTCAATATAGTTTACTTTAGAGATCCTACCACAGTATCTTATAAAACAAGCTTATAATAACAATGTAGCGTCCCTCTATTTACATCATCATGGTAATATGATGAGAAAGAATAATCATTTTAACAGGAAAAAAATACGAATTAGGTTCAATGAGCCCTGATAACATAGGCCAGAATACTGATAAGTGATCATTCAGAATTGTGCATTTATTGAATGAAATTAATTTTTGCCTCAATATTGTCTTGATGCCACATACTTAAAATTTACAAGCCTGTTCCTTTGGTGCTACTCGAAACCCATACTTAGTTTAGTTACTTCATTTGAATTGATTAATTTATTGGAGTAAAATGTTTCTAAAAGTTTTCATATGATTGCTTAATTGAATATTTTTATTTTCATGGCATTATATACTACATTGTTGGGAAAGCTTAGTTACGCCACAGCTGCCAACGATGGTCCCTGCATTGTTATACTCGCGAGGGATATAGTTGTTGACTTTGCCTAGTAACGAGGGTGAAGGAGGGTACTTTTTCTTACCACCAGTGAGTGCCTAAGCCAGGTTTGACTCGTCGATTAAAACTGAGAATCTAGAACTTACTATGCTTTGCATCTAATTTTAAGTATGTTGTCATAAAGATAGCTCAATCAAATTCTAATAGAAAACAGCTTATAAATTGGGCAAGTTTTTGAATTAGTCCCTAATAAATTTTTTTATTTGACTTTTTCTTAAAAATTGGCCTCCAAGATTTTGATCAAATTCGTGACGTCACAGTTTTTGGAATTTGAAGTTTAAGTTTGACTGAATGGAAGCAGTTGTGATAGCAAATGTTTTTGCCTCGGTTAAAGCAACTATTCAGTGATTTTAGAGAAAAAAATTAACTCTGTATCTTAATTATTTACATTGGCATGAAGAAAAATGTTCTGAAAATCAAAATCTTTTCAAAAAATATGAAAAAAATTGTAACTAAGAAAAGAATAAAAAGCAGACACCCAAAGGGGGTTGATTTGGGTAGCCCAAGGAGAGCCCTTATTTTCCAATTATCACTACTTTTTGGGACACCCTGTATTTGCATATCTAATACTACCACTCAATGAATTAGGGCTACAATTTTCATGAGCTAAGTTGAATTTTACCCTGTCAGTTTTCACAGTTCTTGAGATATTTTTCCTATTTTATGCAGAAAAATATTTTAACTCGTACATAATTGCTTAATAAATCAATTAAATGTGTAAAAATATCTAAATTAATTCACAATTCGACTAAATGAGGCTTTATTTGGTGGTATTCCATGACAAAAGAACCAAATTGACAAGGAATAGATTTATTTATACTACTACCACAGAAGAAATTGTTGCCGATGACCCATGGTTTCGATCCATCGCATCATCTTCAGGTGCATACATATAAGAACTCACAGTATATATAGAAGAGAAAAAGAGGGGGTTAGTGGAG
This sequence comes from Sympetrum striolatum, assembly GCA_947579665.1. Taxonomy (NCBI): domain Eukaryota; kingdom Metazoa; phylum Arthropoda; class Insecta; order Odonata; family Libellulidae; genus Sympetrum; species Sympetrum striolatum. Next base: position 87,606,771 of record OX388349.1, read on the forward strand.
TAAAGGGAAGAGTGGGATAGGACCGGCTTATTGTACGAAAACGGAGAAAGGCAGCAATTGACCACATATACTCAACAGATACACCGGCAGAACACCACAGGTGCAGTCTTCGTTTTCTAGGAAGGATGGCGTATGCAGCCTGCAGTCTCTTTCCAAACAACGTCAGACCCGCTTTCAAATGTGCTTGCACAGAACTTGTTAGTTAAGTGCTAAGACAAATTCGAAGCAGTGGACTTAAGTGGTGTTTATAAATTATTGTGCAACAATGTATATGTTGGCCAGACAGGGAGAAAATTCGAAGATAGGAAAAAAGAACATTTTAAAGCTTTTGTGAACAATCAACCCGAAAAATCGCAACTTGCAAAACATTTGATTAATTGTGGCCATACCAGTGATTTTTTTATACAACCTCTTCATTTTGCAAGTAAAGGTAAACGTTTAGACGCATTGGAACAATTAGAAATTCTTAAATACAAGAATAACCGTGAATGTAATATTGTTAATGAATATTTGTTTGATAACCATTCTCCTATTCTCAACACTGTTGCTCTTCCCCCTTCCTCCCAAGATGGCCATTCCTCTTAACCCCATCCCCCCCCACCTACTATAACGCCCAATCATCGTCCTTACCTACATTGTCTCCTAATCCGGCCCCGCTCTTCCCTTTACTCCACTAACCCCCTCTTTTTCTCTTCTATATATAATGTGAGTTGTTATATGCATGCACCTGAAGATGATGCTATGCATCGAAACCCTGGGTCATCTGTAACAATTTCTTCTGTGGTATAAATAAATCTATTCCTTGTCAATTTGCTTCTTTTTTTAAATAAATTCACCATTAAAATTTTAAAATCCATTGGATGGATATTACTGTATATACTTATGTATCAGTCAACCAAGTCCAGTACCAGTGAAAAATTCCTTTAAAGAAGAATTGAAGCTTGCCTTTCCTTAAGAGAGTTACAAACATGTTCACCACTGCAGTCGACTAGCAATGTAGCACAACATAGGATTTAGTATATGCAACTTTTTTTAGATATAATAAATCAATTACACTAGTTTATAAAATTAAACTTTTTTTCTGTTACACAAATACCTGATCCTAGAAGGATAAGCTGAATTCAAATATGTAAATCATTCTTGTCTCAGATTTTCCGGCAAGTCTGGAAAAAGCCAAACATTCCGTATTTTCCAATATTTATCAGTTGTTTGTTGAAAACATCTCCTATTTTAATCATCATATAACAATGAATCAAAAATCAAGATACTAATCAGGATTTAAGCTCAGAAAATCGACACAATTTTCCCTCTATGCAGGTTTAGTGTCGGGAGCCCGGGAGCTTAAAAAACCAATGTTTCTCTTAAAATTTGAGTTTGTGTCTTTGTCACTGCAGAGGATACACAGTTTTTGCCTTTAAATACTATTTCATTGTAAAACTCAAATATATAACAAAACTTGCTCAGAATAATTTCCTGCCTAATATGGCAAACTCCCTATTTTTTCATTTACTTCTTTCACGGGTTGTTTGCAAGAGAAAGCATTCATTACAAATATGAAAACTTGATAAATTGTCTCTACACAAAAAATAAAAGGAATGAATAATGTAAAAGTAGGTTCAAGATTATGAAACACCGAAAAGATTTCATACCTGATTTTCTGTGTTACTTAACATCAATTTTATGTAAATATTTAATGTAAAAGCACTTCTCCACAAGCGAAGTTAGTCACCCTTTTTGGGATTTCAGAGTAAAATCTCCACAAATACAGTAATAATGATCAGCGCTATTTACATATGTGCAAGGTATATTTTTCTTTTGAATTTACTTAGTGCAATACTTTAGGAGCCAAGATCAATCTGCAATTCTGCAATGCAAGTTACAACACGATTATATGTCTTGTGTAAAGAACAGTGTAATTGCACATCTAAGCTGCTTATTAAATTTTGGTTTGGGGAGGTCCATCAAGGAAAATAACCAAAGATTTAAGGTTTTCCCTGTTTCTATTATCCTTTGTATCATTTACTTAATACTGAACAACTTCCACACTCATGCGACACCCTATACTGCCCCTTACTGCTTAGTGTGCCCTCCTCACCTCTGTCTGATCCTCTCATTAGACCCTTATCACCAGGGTCTTAAGCACCATTTGAACCCTTCTTTGCTTTTTCCTTCAAGAAATCACCTATCTTGAGATGATTGAGAAAGAGTTATGTTTGGCAGGCCATAGGAGATCTCTTCCTTGGTCCCTCCAGCTATGGCCCTCCTGCTAAGGCCCTCCACTCCTTCAAAATCCATTCATTACACAAATCACTCAACACAGGATTTGAATAAAAGGGTTCCGTGATTGGTTCCAAAGGTAAACCAAGCTGAGTGGACAGAGAGTTGCTGAGGAACAGCAAACCCTCCTAACACTCGATAATGATTTAGTGTTACACAATTTTTATGCTAAAGCGTAATTTTAAAGAAAATTAAAATCGTAGCTAACAAAATAATCATCTTGTAGAATTATAGTATGTTCTTTCTCAAAATGTTAAAATTCTATGATGTTCAGTCTGAAAAAAATTGAATAAATATGATTTTATGTGATTTGGTACAATTTTTTGGCTATGTTAGCACATAGCTATCATTGAAAAGTAAGGGTAATGTAGCAGGAAGTTGATGTATGACTTCAGTTACAGGTATAAGGTTCTATATTTGTAATCTGACTCGCTTTCAGTTATTATGTCTGTAGAACAAAAGAATTAGCTATTAAAGAATAAGCAAGTATCAGCTTTTTGAAGGAATTTTGGAAAAATACATTAGTGTATAACAAAAAATCTGATGTGGCCAGCACATGACTTTCTCCATATATAAGATGTAAATATTTATCTACGACAGAAATTTCGAACTCTATATTCCATCTAAACTTGGAAGATGAGTGATTAATTTATATATTATTATCTTTGACATCACAAACGTTATAAATAATGTTTTTCGGGACATGATCGATGAAAAACGATGAAATTGGCCTTTCGCCCATAGAGCCCAGAGCGCCCTCAAAGTACATAATCAGCAACTTCCGGTTTATCAGTATTTCATGAATAACTCCTAAACAATCAGTGATACAAAAATATGTTTCAAACAAAAGTTATAGTAAATTATATTTTCTAAAACGTTAATAAATAAAACTATTTACCTAAATATCATATTTATGGAGATATTTTGAAAACCGGAAATGAGCTTTGAAGAATGAAGCTCGACTTCCGGTTAACCAATTTACTCCAAAAACTAATCAACTCTAACGACACCAACTAAAGTACTATATATGAAATTTGGTGTTGGTACAACGAATGGTTTTCATGTTAGAGCGCCCACAATGTACATAACAGCTATTTTCGGCTTATCGGTATTTCACGAATAATTCCTCATCAACCGGTGATACAAAAATATGTTAAATACAAAAGTTATAGTAAATGACATTATCTAAAACTTTTATAATTAATACAATGTACGTATATATCATATTTATGGAGATATTTTGAAAACCGGAAATGAGCTTTGAAGAATGAAGCTCGACTTCCGGTTAACCGATTTACTCCAAAAACTAATCAACTCTGACAGTGCACACCACAGTACTATATATGAAGTTTGGTATTGACATGACCAACAGTTTTCATGTTAGAGCGCCCACTATCACACACACACACATACACACAGACATCATTCCGAAAATTGTTAAAACGTGTTCTAGGGATCCCAAAACATGTATTTCCGTTGAAATCTCGAAGACGAATTTTTTCATGAATACAATACTTTCTCTATACTTCGTATATGGAGAAATTAAAAAACTGATTTAATTTTAGGATTCAGTACCATCACATCAGCTTAAAACACCATCACATTTTTTGTAGCTAAAATGTTGTTGACCAGTGTTATATATGTTTAAAAAATCAGCTCTTGCAAACTTTATAATTTTGAAATCTAAGTTCTCTGGCTGTACTTCGTGGAACGACATTAGAAATGAAAACAAACTTTGTAATTTCCACAAAAATTTTTATTGTGGAAATTACAAAGTTTGTTTTCATTTCATTTCTTTTTATAATTTTGTAATGAATTATGCTAATTATTATAAATTTATTCACTTCAGTGTTGTTCATTAAATATTTTTACTAATACTTCTTGGCATGATGGGCATTTAGCCCATTGCTTTATAATTATGTACAGTCCTGGCCAAAATTAACGAAGCACCGGCCGTAAGGATCGCTAGGGAGTTGCTGCATTAATTTTGGACGGGAGTGTACTTAAAAATTCCTTGTTGAAATTAATATTCCAAAATAGCACTGTTTCATAATAACAGGAACACATTCATTGACTGATACCCAATGATGAATTGAATCATGAAGCAAAAATGTAAAAATCAGGGACATCAAATAAATGCAATTTGGGTGGAAACAATAAGTGAGATCAATCTGTGCATAGAGTATATCTTTTGGTACCTTAGATGATTTTATAAAAAGCTTTATTTTATAATTCCACAAGTGTTCCTAAATTCTCTATTTCATTGAAATAATTTTAATTTAAAAAATCTTTGCAATCAATGAAACTGCATCAATTAATGAAGTTATACATATCCCTATCTCGGTTCAACACTTCATTTGAAAACACATGAATCATTTGAAAACATTCAGGAGGTCAACTCGTCAATTGCCATCTTTAGCAGAGCAGGTCGGTCCAATTTTCCTCCACGGCTCTCAGGCAGACGCTCCACAAACTTAACTCCTCCATGTAAATGCTTGTAGAAGATTTTCCTTTCTATTGGAGAAGACATACAACATGATATTATGATAAAATACCCTCAAGATGTCCTTACCCAAACCAAATTTTTGAGTTAAGCCATTGACGTCAATTAAAAATAACTAGTATTAGAAACATTAAGATAAGTAGGTGATTTTTTTCAATGATAATTCAGTCATTAGTACTCCAGTATATGATTGTTCAGCTTCTTATTTCTCAAAGATCATATCAGTGTTGCATAGAAAAGGTTCCATTTCTTCTTGTAATTGTCATCTCAATTTTGTTTATTCTAATGAAGACACTAGTAAAATTCAATTAAAAGTCAATAATATCAAAGTATCCAAGAAATCAAATATTTCATTCAATCTCCTTAATGCTTATAAAGTCTTACAGGGAGACTACTGAGTTCAGCTTCACTTAGAACTAATCATTCAAAGTTTCAGCTTTGCCCATTATCCTATATACTTTTAGCTCTGAAACTCTGTTTTGAGTATAGTACAAGGAATCTGATTTCTTATTTGAAAACCAATGTATATAATCTAATTTTTCTGCCTCTATAATAGTAACTAATACCTTGAAATGTCAAATATTTATGTTCTATGAAGGTTCCGGAAGAAGCCTACCTGATAAATTTTGTGGATTGTAAAACTTGAATGTTATCATGTATACAATTTTGGCTGTCCTTTCTTTAAATATACACATTTGTAATACAATATGCCAGCCTATTTATTTTCAATTAGCGTTTTCTTTTTTTAGAATTCATCTTGAAATCTCTTAATGTCCAAAAAGATTTAAAATAAGCAATCTGACAAAAATAGATTCAATTTCTTTATTATTGGTCTATTTATTATCATCATAGAAAGGGTGCCCGGATTAAAAATATAAGTATAAAAAATGTTATAACTTGAGAATTAATTAAGATAAATATATAGATAAACCTGAAATTCACCTCAAACTTTTAGGGGTCGACTTATACGCCGGCATATATGGTATTTTTCAAATTTGCACTGATGTGATCAATTGAAACTAGCATTACTTCATACTAAAATACTCTGGAATAAACAACAGGTTAATTCTCAAATAGAATTACCTAAAGAGTCACTGAAACTATTAATGATAATTTTTAGCAGTTTTAGTGATGAAAAGTAAAATAACTTGCAGAAGTTAGAGCATATAAAGGATCTAATGTCAATTATTTCTAAAACTTAATTATGGCTGACTCTTTGTAAAGCTACTTGAGATATCATATTCATTTAATGTAAGAATAATAATTACCTGCAACATATTGCTTGATTTCATCCTCCGTAGCGTGATGATCAGACTTAAGAACAACATAAGCACGAGCAGCAGATGTTGTTAAAGGGTCTGGAATGCCAACCACTCCAACTGATAAGACAGCAGGATGCTCACCAATAACAGCCTCAATTTCTGCAGGTGAAACCTGACAATGGAAGTACACCAAATGACCACATCTATTGCATCTTCATTGATATATATCCTACCAATTTCAAGTAACTTCATATTTAAAAATGTAATTACCTGATGCATGTAATATTTGAAGATACTACTTTTTCTCTCTAGCAGATAAAGATGTCCAGTATCATCAAAGAATCCTAAGTCTCCAGTGTTCAACCAGCCATCTTTATTAATTACTTCACTGGAGACCTCAAGAGAGATAAAAAAGCATAATGAACATTTTATAAAAGTCTGTAAAATGCTTGATCACCAATTAATCGTTGCACATAACTGGCCAATTATTAAATACAATTTAGAATTTTGATGTCTGGTGGCTGTTGGGTCTCTCTCATTACCACTACACAACACTACTTAGTATGATAGAATCTTTATTTTTGGCTAGGCTTGTTTTTTGTAAATGTTTAAAAATAGAAAGCTCAAAAAAAGGTTTTTAATTTAACTATAATTTCTGTATGCTGGAAAAAATAACTTATATTTACATTACAGTAGAAGTCTGTTATAATGAGAGCTGACTAAAATCGGAAAATTACTCGTTATAGCCGATTTTTAACACTAATAAGTCTAACTAAGTCCGTCCTCTTGAATCCAAGAGCAGCAAGTGCAGCAGAATGGAAGTGTAGGGTTTTTAATCTTTAAGCTTTGGATTTGTTTTCATACTAAACTTGGCACCATGGGAACTCAATTAAAAATTCCAGTGCTGACTGAGGGTCATCGCTGAAAAGAAACGAGACCAGGTGATAAGATGAACTGAGGGATAAAGGGGAGAGTGAAACTTGTGAGGAGTTTATAATCAAAGCTCCTTGAAGCATCTTTGCTGAGGAAGGGTGAGGTGACTTTCGACTATCGCTGTCCAAATGACTATCCGGGAGAGCCTACCTTTCCAGATAGGGCAACCCCTTAATACAGAGGTGTTAATCGCCAATAAAATTATCGAATGGAGCCTAATTTTCTGATTGTGTTCTGTTTGAAGCAACGGCAAGGGGAGAGGAAATCTTCCTCGCAATCCAACATTAAATCTTCCTCTCACCATAGATTGAGGCTTATCAAAGAAAATAAAAAATGTGATGCTGGTGCCGTGGTTCAGCGTAGGAACTGCTGCACTCAGACTCACCAGCTGTGTGGCTTCAAATCCTACGCATGCCTTTTTCATTGGAGAGCATGAGGAGTGATTGTAAAACATTGAATGAATGTAATTATAAAGCGCTGACTATAGTTTTTAGGACAAAATTTAAAATAACTTTGGATTCGATACTCATGAGCAAAAATAAGTAAGTACCCAGTTGCACGTCACACTCATCTGTAGTAGGTATTTCCAAGCAAAAATGTTAATAATCTTCAACCGAATAAAACATTAACAATTTAAATTAATTTATTTATTTCCTTTTGTTTATTCAAAAAATTATTAATAATTGGCACAATGCTCTAACCTGGGATCGAACTCGAGTACTTCATCGGCTCGGGTACTTCATTTGTGTTATCAATATGCTTGCATACTGCAAGCATATTGATAACACAAATTTCAAGTCGGCATCATATCAAGAGGGTTCTCAAAAGAAAAAAAAGGATTGAAAATATTCTTAAAATTCGCTTCAATTGATCCGTTCGGCATCGAACCCTTGGTCTTCCTGGTGACACTCTCTATGCAATACAAAGATCACCTTCTCTATGTGTGAAAACACAAGCAGAAATATTGGGTGCAACTGCCTCAAATGACGTCCTACTTTTCCCTTATATTCCTTGTGTGAGAAATTTTAATGTGCTCTAGCATCAAACCTAGGAATAGTATGGTCTTATCTAAATTGTTTTCTAAAACATAGTCTTAATATACATATTCTAGCTATGCAAGAACTTCCTATCATTTCCATAAGTGCTTAAAAAAAATGAAAAACTACCTCTGTATTTTAAATGAGAGATATATTTACCGCCCGGCATTGAACCTGGGTCTTTCTGGTAATACTTGCTAAGCAGGACAATAGAAGACCATCATCTCTAACTGTGTGTGAAAATTCAAGCAGAAATATTGGCTGCAACTGCCTCAAACGACGTCGTACTTTTCCCTTATATTCCTTATGAGAGAAATGTTAATGTGCTCTGGCATCGAACCCAGGAATAGTACAGTCTTATCTAAATTTTTTTCTTAAACCAATTCTTGCCATACCTCTTCTAGCCAAGCACGAACATCCTATCATTTCGATAAGTGCATCAAAAAAAATAATGAAAAAACTACCTCAGTTTGTTTTAAAGGGCAGATTTTTGCATCATCCTAGTATCGAACCCAGGATATTTTCCTGAAAAGTCATTTCTATTTTTGATAGATCCTGACCATATATATAGGCTTCTTTAGTTTTGATTCTCTACCTATCCGGTAAGTATTTTTTCAAAATTCCCGAAAATCAAAGCAATGTATTTAAATGGAAAAAATCGGGACTTTGGGGCCCTCTGGAATCAAACCCATGACACTGAGGTACAAAATAGCAATTTTTCTGGCGGTTTCACTTTATGGCCAATACATCGTAAAAATTTCAAGTCAATGACGCTTTTGGTTTAGCCTGTGAATTAGTATCCTAGAGATATATATATGAATTAATCCGGAGAAGCATCTATAAATCCATGAATGAATCTGGAGAAGCATCTATATATAATAGATAATAGATATTTACCCCTGAAGCATCTATATATTAATAGACAAGTCGTTCTCCACACTCAGTTGGCATCTCAGCCCATTTTTGTTCTACTGACTCCATTCAAAGAATGTGCTTCAGTGTCAGCGACTTCAGGTTGGTTCAGTGCGAAGATAGTTCATATTGTACATGTGCAAAGTTGTTTCAGGGAGGAACGTCCTTGGACATACAAAGGTTGTTCACGTTGTACATGTATGAAGTTGGTGCAGCTAGGAACGTCCTTTGCACCTCTTATGCACATCCATTCTGTATTAATGCAACACAGCACAGACTTTGAATTACTTCAAACTTAATTCTGAACTTACCACTGGGATGGCACTCGTTATAACCATGCTTCAGAAATGACCACTCGTTATGATACATGTAACACCCTATCTTTTTTGCAGTGAGACGGATAACGGCCAATAAATCACTCGCTATAACGCAACTCTCGTTATATGCCGTGCTCCTTATTATAGACTTCAACTGTACTTAAAATGGAGACAATGTGATGTGGAAAGGGAATATGTGGATCGTTACTGTGTATACTTTGCGATATAGGAACATACTAGGTTGGTGAGCCTAATGGTAACATTGAATATTTGAATGTTCTACATAAACATGATGTTTTTTTTATATTTATTTAACGGTCTTCATATGTGGGCCCCAAACTTCCTTATCTATCAGCTACTCTACTTATATTTTTCTTTATTCTATTAATAGTAAAATAATTTCATAATTTGAAATCTAGTTTGTATGAAATTATTGTTTAATGTAAATCTGTATTCTATTCCATTCATTATTATTTTTTAAATGTATCATTTTGATTATTAGCTAAATCCAAACTTCTTATGACTTCTAGCATAGCATGGATTTCCTTAAGGAACATAAAATAAGAAGTTTTCTGATTACAATTTATTCCATGCTTTTACATAGCGAGGTGAAAAATGCTATAACTTTTACCTTAACAGACATTATAATATTTAAATTGACCCCTTATATTGAGACACTGTAACCCTATTTGTTGCAAACTTAAAGATAGCTTCCCTAAATAGAACAAACTAGTTGCGTAATAACCAAGTACCCTAACATTTTCCATAGGAAGTAAAATATTTTTCAGTGCCAGAGTCAACATTTATGAGCTGGCAAGAAATAGGCTATGCCTTGAAAATGAGGAATTCTGATGCTTTTGCATGACAATGTAAGACTTTTGATATTAATTTTTTAATTGGATAAATAATAGAAACAAATTTATACATGTTAATAAAGGAATAAAACTTATAAGATTAAAAAGGTGAGTTTTTTAAAAGAAGTTTGAATGCAGAACATAAAATTAAATTAATTAAAATGAAAAATGTTTTGTTGATTTTCATTTTTTAAGTAATAAATAAATGTATATTATCACATCTAATAACATCTCCATTTCAGGAAATTTAATTTTGCTGGGGAAGTAAACATACAATCTGGGATGAAACTATTGCCATGTTGCTCAGTTTCATAGATATTAACTTTTAAACATTGTAAAAAGCTACCTCTTCCAAAAAGTACCGATTCTTGGTTACCTTGGTTCAAATATTTCTTTACAGTTATTACTTATATAAGTTATAATGCTGTTGATATCTTGTAGCATACTCTTTGAAATATACTCTCAGATTGCTCTAAAATGCTGTAGAATGTCACACGCTTTATTAAAATTAGAGTAATTTATTCTTACAACATGAATAGTGCACAGTACAGAGCAATATTTAGAATTATGAATTACCTTGCTTTTTTCAGAGTTCACATATCCTTTCATTATAAATGGGGCTCTTAACCACAAGATTCCTTCCTCAAATGGTCCAACTGAGCATCCTGATGAAACATTAATAATCTAAAACCAAGGATGAAATATTTAGTAACAATTGACGGAACTAAAATTATTTTATTTGGAGATTTAAAGATAGTATAGAATATAATTGCACCTGTATTTGAGAAGGTACAACAATTAAAGATTTATATGGTACTTACATACTAGTCTGTCTCAGACTATGATGATAGTACTATAAATCTTTAATTGGTGTTCATCATAAAAATCAGGATATTTGACTTACTTTTGCTTGAACAAATGGTCTAAGCACTCCACTGGAAACATAAACATCTGAAATTGAAGCAAAAAAATATTGCCAAATAATTCATGAATTTTTACCTCAGTCATCATTTATACCTATGATGACGATTTTATTACACCAATGATGGATAATTTTAACTCAGGTTTCCTAGTTGGCTGCAAACAATGAATAGGATTCAGGTTTATCTCAAGTAAAATTTAAAATGAATGGAAGGAATAATATCACTTTGAAACCAGCTATCAAGACCTAGCTAATCAGTCTTTTGGACAACAATTTTATCATTTCCTTGCTGAAAATGTTTTTTTGGTGGTTCAGGTTGACAATGTAAAGGAGAATACTGCATATGTATTAAGAGTCTTTTTTATTATTAATAAAAGATGATAAAGGAAATGCAAAAGTCAATAGTGATTTCAACATCTAACTGGTGCCATTAACATGTCTATGCTCACCTGATATTGTGGATAACCAATTAGATTCTAATTCCTTATGGAGGTATGCATATTATAAATAAAATATGAACAATATTATATATAAAAATAATTTGGTAATTTTCTTTAATGACATAGTTTAATAAGTAACCAGTATATGAACCACCTAGTACATAAATTACTTGAGTTATTGTTATAATTATCTTATACCTTTGAGAGAGAATTTTGTGAGTTATGAAATGTTTAGTCAATTGAGGTATGCCCTTCTAGAACCTATGTATTTGTATCTTAGATATACACAGTACTTTATTTTGAGATGGCAGAGGTGCAAATTAAGTAATAAGATAATGGCAATAATTATAGAGGCTTTCATGATATTAAGGATAAGTCTTATGAAAATAATTATGATCCTTAGTAAGATTCTAAATAAAGGATGAAATAAAAAGTGAAAGTGAAGAAGGGAAAGAGTAATTATTCTATAGAATATTATGTTGCCCCATCTTAATATGGAGCCTAAGGAAAACAAGAAAATAATGGTACTGCGGGAAAGGAGAGAGTTGTGACTAAGGAGATTAAATTGAGGCAAAAACATAAGATCAGTCACTAATACATGGTGTCTATGAATTAGTATAAAATTAAAAATGATGGTAGAATACAATGGTTAGAGGTAAAGGTTGTTGGATGCTGTGAGAAGTATGAAAAATAAAGAAGAAATAAAGGATACGGCTGTGTTATTTATCCTTAATTAGTCTTGTGAGGTCAATACAACTCCAGGTGGTGTATATCCTTTGGTAAAACAAAAACTAATCAAGATATTCCAACCAAATTTTCGTTTTGTAAAGATTTTTACCTTTTTTTGGATATCTGAGAACTAAGTTAATTTTCAGCGATAAAAATGCACAAAGTATGCAAGTGTTACCAAATTTACAAAAATAAATTTTAATAATTATCTAAACAATATTTTAATAATTTATAAGCTCTTTTGCTTAAAGTAATTCATTGCTAAGTACCTGAAAAATAATGAATACCATGTTATGCATATCAACAGAAAAAATTAATTTCCAAAGCATGAGTTTTTGCGGATATTTTTAACATATTACCGAATATTATTCAAAATATAACAATCCTGCTTCCTTTATGTATTAAAAAATATCAATTCTCAAATTATTTTGAAAAATCTTTAATATTTTACCAATATTCCATGCAAAGCTACCACAATTACAAAAACATTTTTTGTAAATGAAAATGATTGATCACATATTTTGAATAAATAGTTATTCATTATTGTGCAAGAATAAATACTTGGCAAAGTCCATTACATCATCATATTTGGGATTAAATTATTTTCCATTTAAATTTATTGTTAAAGTGTTTTCTTATCTTCTCTCTTATTTCCAACTAAAATTGGAATAAACTGAATACAATGTTGAAAATGGTTAAAAATAATAATAATATCAATTATTGTTCAATTTTATATTTATAAACATATACTGTATTTGTAGGTAATTATTTTGTTGTATTATTATTTGGTAAAGGGCTGAATTAGTTCGGACTTCCGAAAGGGGAGAAATCAATTTTTATTATTTTCCAACAGATGGCATTTAAAACAAACTGTAATTTTGAAAAAGAAATCAAAAAAATTAACCCTCTTCTACATGTTCCAAAAGATGGAAACTCCTATGCTAAATTTTAAGAGGAAAAAATATGTATTATGTAAGACCCTGCAATTTTGGTTCATATTTAAGCTAATTAATTAATAATTAATGGAAAGTGATAATAGGTTTAAAAAGTTCTATAAAAAATTTTTAAGGATCAATCATGAACTATGTTACATTGAATTAAATGATTTATGGTTGAAAGAGATTTAAAAAATTCAGAGAATTTTGGACTCACATTGACCCCAAATGACTAATTATGTAACCATCTTGACTAATTGAGGGCTAACATTAAGAGTTAAAAAAGCTAATTCCTACTATGGGTTGTTTGCAAACAACAGCTATTTGAAGCTTTACTTCTTAATGTTAAGTATGAAAAAGTAAAGTAAAAGGAATTTAATTAAGAATTATAATCCATTATTTGGATGTTAGAGGAGCTTTCAGAGAATCATTAAAGTTGTTTATTATTTGGAATCCTGGAGTACATGAATCCTCTATGAAGTGGTGACTGATGGTAACACAATTTTGAAATTGCTTCAAATAAGTAAAGAAATGCTCAACATAATCAATGGCTGAATTTACATACCAAAATTATGTTTGATGATCTTAAGTCCACCTATAGTGTTTGATTCATGATTTTTTATATCATACGGCTGATATAACCCTGTTGATGCTGCTAGTAAACATTCAGACATTCCATAAACCTGTAAAGATAAATTGTTAAAGAAACATTCTCACATTATAAGTATAATAAGGCAAAATACGATAATTTTGTTTTACAATGAGCTAGATCATAATAATACTATTTTACAGTGTAAAGATCCAACTACAAGTTCTCTTAATCTAAAGAATATGTGAAATATATTCTTTAAATAAAGAGAAATTGTAGGAGTAATTTTTTAGACAGGAGATGTAGATCCTTACACAGTAGAAGTCCATTATAACAAGAGCTGACAAAAATTGGAAAATTACTTGTTATAAAGCATACTCGTTATAGCCAGTCTCTTATAATAAATGTCTGTCCTATTAAATCCAAGGGCAGGGAGTGCAGCAGACTGAAGCTGTGAGGTTTTTAATCCTTAGGCAAATGCTTCAGAATGTGTTAAAAAGTATGTTTGCATCAAAAATGTTATTTCATTAATTCAGAAACCATATTTAAAGTGTGTCTTCTAATATAAAATATGGAAAGTTATTACTCAATTTTCATTGAAAAGTAATGATATATCATTAGACAATCCTAATTCATATTAAATTGATTTCTCATGATATTTTTCATTCACGCGATTCATAGGCAATTACTGTGTCGATATGGAGGGGGAGAGTTACTCTTGGAATCCGAATCGGCACTGCTTTCATCTCTTATATTCCCACCCATCCTGGATCACATGATTTGGTGCAAAGCTTTGTAATAAAAAAATCCTGCGGGTGGATGGTAATATGATGGGAACGCAATTATAAATTCTGACACTGATTAGAAGGGCCCTCGCCGAAAAGAAACTAGAGGTGTGAGGAAAGGATGTACGGAAGGACAAATTGGAGAGTGAGAAGTCTCTTATTAAAGCTCCCTGAAGTATTTTTATCGACGAAGGGTGCGACAAGTTTTGGGAAACAAATGCATGAATTAGGTGACAATAATTTTTGAATTAAATTTTTTTCTGCTCTTTGAAGAGATAACGTTCCTTAGATTACCATTTGCTTATTGTACTCTGTCTCTCATGTCAATTCAGGATTCTGAGATATGCCTCCTGCAAGATAAACATAGAAACGCTTGTTATACCGATACTTCGGAAATAACCACTCATTATAATGGATGTAACTTCCTATTCTCTTTGCAGTAAGACAGACAATGGCCAAACAATCACTCACTGTAATGTAACTCTCATTATAAGCTGTACTCGTTATAATGGACTTTTACTGTACTCTTGATAGATTATGGATAAACTTCCACTTTTGCATATTGCAACTTAGGAAACACTATGTAGATGTTCCCAGAGAAAAAATGTATTTTATACTTATGATGAGTAAATAATTAAATTACCTGGTTAAGCTTAATATGGGGTAGTCTTTTGGACAGAAGTTTTACTGTTGCAAGATCAAGTACTGAACCACCTATTGTGAGAAGCTTAATAAAAGAAAAATCATAGTTTTCTACCTCAGGCTCTCTTGCAAACCAATTTGCAACATATGGGTAGAAGAATACAGTCTCTGGCTGGAAAAAGGAGCAAATCCATATTAAATTACCAGTTAATTAAAAATGTATTTATTTTCTATTCCTTGTTCCTACCTTATACTTCAGTAAATAATTCAGGAAGGATTTCTTCTCAAATTTTGATATAGAATAATATGAAAAGCCATATATAAGTGAACAGCTTAGGTTTGCTAATGAACCAACTGAAAAATTTCCCATTAATGTTAAAATCGATTTTCCCAATCTTCTTATCCTACGGAATAGAGAGAAGAGAAATAAATATAAATGATTATAGATAACTACACTTTAAATCAGTCTGATGTGAGCGTTAAGCAAGAGATAAAAGATGTAAATGTACTTATTAAAAAGCTATAACTGAAAAAACTAACCCACACAATACTTGTGATACCCTAGCCCTATTTCTGTACCTATGCATTTCATTTAGATAACTAAAGTAATTACAGAAATGTTGATTGAAAATTTTGTTACATAATTTTACAATTAATTTGCAAAGCAAAAACAACCAATTTGTGCCTCTGTTTTGATGAGCCCGGTGTGTTTTGCTCAGTTCATTGCCTAAGTTTGGTATTTAGAAAACTCTCAGAAGCCTCACAAGATCAAGGAAAAACACAATTTTTACATGAGAAATACAAGTTAATTAAATTGCCTCAATTAATAAGGGTTAATTGAAATACATATATTCTATTTATATTTTCTTTTAGATCATATCTATTCAATTAAGGCAAATAAACCTGCATACAAAGAAAAGACATAACGTAAGAGTGTGTATTAAAATGTGACCCATCTTCTTACCCTCCTGATTGAATAGGAGTTCCTATGACTGATGAAAATGCCAGCAAATTGTAATGAGTGTGCATTGCTCCCTTTGGGAAACCTGTGCTTCCACTTGTGTTGGGGATTGAGATTACATCCTCTTTCGGATTTACAACCACGTTCCTTGGACATGCTAGGAAATAAATAAACTAGAAATTCAAATCACGGGAGAAAATTACTGAAATAAGAAAGATACAAAGTTCAATTGACTAAGATTATATTACTATTGTGTTGAATTTGCCTAATGTATCTTTTTGTGAATATACTAGAATATTTACCCCAATATATATGTTTTCTGAAAACTCATGCATCTTATTGTTTGACAGCTCATGCAATTGAAAGCAATAGCCCCAAAAGTTCACGAATGATACTTCTTTGTAACATTCATGTCAAAAGAAGGAAAAATTATTTCTTTCTACTGTTTTTATTCCCCTTAAGTTTCAAGCTTATAATATTTTCCTTTATCACTTAATAATCTATAATGTCATGAATAATGCAAAAACAAGACAAAATTAGTTCCAAGGATTAGTTTTCAGCAGTTTAGTTCCATTGCTTTCCAGTGATTCATTTCTGAGAGCAGATATTTGAATACAGGGGGCAACCCTAATTCATTGCTGTATTGGGTAAACTCTGAAAGATCAGGACTTATACTAAGAATCATAATTAGGAATAATTTCATTCAAAGGCAAACTCTATCAACTTGACCTTTCTAAGATCCCTTGGTAAACAATCCGATTTTGATGTTACCTTTCCCATTTATACTTACACATAATTCCTCTAAAACAACAAACTACTTGAATTAGGATAGTCATCTTGAGGATGGATTTTCTAATGCAGGTTTCAATTTTAATTGCAAGAAGTATTAATATTGTGAAGGATTACGTTATTAATTTCCCATAATTATGAATTTATCTTTGATTGACACCTCCTAAGGAACAACAAGAAAGTTTTCATTGACTACCCATAATTCTTGATTTAATATATTTTTTAAGGAAGGTAACTCAGTAAAGTTGAGAGCCACGGGATGTTACATTGGTAACTTGGCCTTGTAAGAATCATTTTATGAAAAAATATTCATCGACTTACCACTGCCATCATCATTCTGTATCATTTCTTCTACTGGCTTCGCCCTCTCCACATCTCCTCCAATGGATAATAATTGAACAGGCCAATCCAACTGTTTAGTTGCCCATGTTATGGATGGTGCCGTTTCAGGATCACAAAGGATGAACTGAGCAGAAACCTCTCTTATTTGGCGCTCGTATTCTTCTGCAATATAAATGAAGATTCTGCAATATAAATGAAGATCTTAATAATTTCTGTTTGACTTCCTCGCAGTCTTGACTAGTGGCCAGTAATTGCTCACAAGGATCCTTTTGGTAAATTTAAAACACAATAACCCTACACTTTCTGAGTAACTCAATGTGATCTTGGCACCACCAAGAATGCTTTAAGAAAGAAGTACTACTTTATCTTATAAGGGGAACACCAAGATTATGGCGAACGGATTCGAGCGAAACTATGATAGAACCCCTCGGATGGAACTCTCATAGGGATAGAAGACTTGAGTATCAACGGAAGCTTTTTGATAAATTTATCACTACTGATTTTGAGGAGGAGATTGCTGATATTGTTATACCAGTTATAAAATATCGCGATCTTCGGAAGAAAATTAAATAGCGATACAGGGAAGTAGTTGTCAGGACAGGACTTTTGGTCGTTTTTTCCGCGAAGTATTAGAGGCGCTAATAGCTCTCTAGGTTAGATAAGGTTGTAGGTGTTTTACACCCCCTGCCACGCGCCACTCGTGGATTGTAGGTTTAAATGTAAATGAAA
Source organism: Sympetrum striolatum (assembly GCA_947579665.1). NCBI lineage: Eukaryota > Metazoa > Arthropoda > Insecta > Odonata > Libellulidae > Sympetrum > Sympetrum striolatum. Next base: position 87,624,729 of record OX388349.1, read on the forward strand.
CTTTCAGTTTGCTTAAAAATAGTGGACACATGCCCGACCGTTCAACTCAATGGGCCTTTGTTAAGGAAAATTAGCAACTGAAAATCGAAGTGAGGCAACCTCGCCATATGCGTGCGTTACCATACAGATCTCGAGATTTCCAACTTAGGAAATTATTTTCTTCCGTTTTTTACCGATAACTTATCTTTTTACGATTAAATTTCACCTTCTTACCTTCCAAGAATTCTTTACCTTTGAGTTAGCATTTATTCTGATACACATAAGGGGTCCTACACAAATTACGTAACGCAAAATTCTCCAGTTTTCGACCCCCCTCCCTCCCGCATGAGGCAGGACCCCTTCACTCTGTTACGGAACGAGTGTTTTGTGAAAAGTTTTGGGCTTATATTCAGGAAGGAAAGATTTTTAGTTCCCAATAATAATTCACTTTTTAAACGATACCGATTCAGGGTTAATTTTATGGTACTCATTAACTTGTAAAAAATTCATCGTAAACAAACTTTTACTAGACCACTAATTTAATATCCGAATAACACGACCTAGGTTTTTTTGTCACCTGATGATGTAGCGACGCAACGAAACCTAGGTCGTGTTTTTAAATTTTAATTTTAAAGGCCTTTCATATATTTCACCTAGATTTGATGCCATGACCTGTTGATGATTGGCATAACACAAGACACAAACAGGATAATACCTGTGCTACATACCACACTACGATCGCACTCTGACTACTTCCGTTCGACGCTCGCTCGGATCAGAGCTGCCAATTTTCCCCAATAAATTGCGTGCGAATTTTTAACTAAAACTTATAACATGCAGAAATTTTGCAGTTCTAAAACCGTGAAGTAACGCAAACCCCCCAGGCATGTACCAGGACCGCCCCCCCTCGCCCCAAATTGGGCTAGAATCGGAAAAAGCTGGACAAAAATGGAAAAGTGGCTTTTTTGAGTGCGGACTTTTAAACTTCGTTCGGTTACTGCTGAATAAATTTTCTGTACAACCATGCAAGTCATATGCGTTGATTCTTGGGCGTTAAAATTATACAGGGGTCAAAGTTTACCATAATTTGCCAAAAATATCGGTCTTGAAAGGGGAAACTCACTTTTGTCCGGAGATTTTGATGAGAATTTGGTGGTGATGCAGGAAGTGTAATAATGAAGAATTGCAACGGCATTCGTGTAAACGGGCTTTAGTTTCGTTGGAATAATTACTTGATAATCGGACTGCTGGTTTCCGTATTTTTTTACCATTTTCAACTTTATTCGAAAACTTCATAAATGAATAGCTGAATCGGCTAAAAAATCGTTACCAGTTAACCCGTTTCTTCTAAATAAAGGTAACGAATTCGCTATGTTTGGAAGTCTCCCTTGCAAATGTTTGTTAGTCAGTTTGCTCAATGAATAGAATGTAACATTCAGTTCGGGATGTGCATTTCGAGTTAATTTTGAAAATATATGAAAATCAAAGTTAATAAATTATTTACGCTCAGGTATTGGTAACTGCTAGATAGTGAATGTTTGAATTTGCCTATGTCAACAATCGATTTCGTTTGCCTGAAAAATGCAGTATCAGATTGTTTTCATCATTAATCCAAGTTTCCAGAACTGAACGTAAGACCCGGACATCACACTTAAGTGACCTTCTATTTCCTTTGATGGTTTTTACCTTTTCCTTCTCTCTGGAAGCATCCTCTAACTCCTCCACCACAACGCCACACTGCCAATTGTATTATGTAGATGAGTGCAACGTCATACGTGACGAAATATAATATTTCGCCTTTTTTGAAGCCCAATCTAGTAATTGCGCTGGCAAACTTCTCTGTCAGCGGCTTGACGTCTCCGAATTTGAATGATGTTCCCTTGACTAGGTCCGCCTGCAAAACAATTTACAACTTTAGTTTTCCCTTCGGGAATAGTTGGTTAATAAGAACAATTGTTAAGTAAGCTCATCTGACTTTCATATTGACTTGCATTAGCTGTTTATGAAGAGGAGGGATGAGTCCGCAAATTGAAAAACTTGAAGGAGGAAGAAAGGGGTTTTTAGGTACCTATCTCCTGGTAGCGAATTCGCTTCTGGGAAGCAGATAAGGTAAAACAAGCACAGAATATTCAAAAAGGCAGAATAATAATTCCCTTCTACATTTAAAAATAGTTCAGTGTACGACACAAAATCCGTGAGTTTGCTGCAGTATTTATAGTGGTTGATACGTAGGGTTACCACCTTTCGAAGATGCCAAAACCTGTGATTATAACCAATGCAGGATTGAAAAAGATCGGCCGATGGCTTTAAGATTGCTTTGGACTATCGTTGAAAGGATCATATTTAAATAAATAATAGAACAGATATACTCATTACGCTGATTTGGACGACGGGCTGTGATTGAAGCAGGGTTGGCGCTAAGTACTTTGGCTCAGCTGTAGGTTAACACTTGTCCACCTTCCCGCATGAGCTCAGTAAAATCGCGACTTACAGTTACTTATTCAAAAACTTGTCGGAAACAACTCCAGACGCTGATCATGTCGCTCGTGATATTTTCTCGGGAATTATCTCTTTCCACATTAAGAACGATTCGTCGCTCATTTGACAGAAGATGATCATTCTTTCCAGGACATTTTATTTGGAAATCGAAGATGATGATGCCATTTGGGATCATTCATTCAGAATTCATATTGTCCTTAAATGCGCGAGCGAAACGTTCTTAAAGAAATGAAACATACTTAAGACTCGTTTCCACTAAAAAGAACCAAATGGAAAAGCCGAAAAGCTTAATTCTCTTGTCTGGAGTCTGAATGAATTTAACTGATACTACCTATTGAGAAAATACTTTGGTTAATGATAGTTATGTGAGGGTTTTTAAAGGTCCTAGGCGCCCCTTTTTCAGCTTTATCACAGTTTTTTCCCACGACTCGAGCTCGGAGCTGATAAGGGACCTCGACTTATCCGCAGATATCAGCATTTATCAAACAAGAACTAAAGAAAGGCGTGCAGTACGATTTAAAAACTTATAAACAATTGCAATATACAAAAAATGATATATCCGTCGTATCCTTCGTCTTAAGAGAAGTATATACGTCTTTTTATCTACGTTCTACGATGAAAATTAAGGTTTTTTATGTTTTCTTTAGAAATTACCTGGTGAGTTATGGCAGTGCTGCATTACCAGGAGGGTTAGATTGGGTTGGGCTGGGTTGGGTTGGGCTGGGTTATGTTGGGTTGGGTTGGGATGGGTTGGGCTGGGTTGGTTTTGGTTGGGATGGGTTTGGTTGGATTGGTTGATATCTTCTGCATTCAAATACAAGAAATCCTCGCCTCTGGATCTCCTGGCAATGCAGCGTTGCCATAACTCACCGGGTAATTTCTATTTTTAGACACAGCAAAGGTCTTTGGATGGATAGATGATACAAATATATGTTCTTGACCACAAATATCGATAGTTTCCCACAGCTTCTCAGGCAGGTTGGCTAACAATTATAATTAAGATCCAATACTTTACGAATATTTATCGATTCAAATTATTTTTTTATGATTGTAAAGGGGATGGATAGTTCAAATAAATTTTGGAAGTAAACGAACGAAGATGCAAACATATGAGCTTCTTTCTTTAGTATAATTGTTATCATGGAATTCTACTCAAAGTTATTTCCACAGCTTGATATGAAGGGTAAATGTGACAAATTATGCAGCTACTATCGAAAGTTTTTATGCAAAAAACGTATGTAGTCTCTCCCGAATTCCTCAGTCAGACAGCTAAGAGAGATTAAATGGCATATGTTGGTCTTCTTTTCCGGATAGTATAAGGTGTGCTAATATGAAAATTATTTAGGTACTTCGGTGTTTCACACCCCATTCCGTTTGGCGGCTCACGGGCTATTAAGGTAAATGCACACCTGGCCTACAATTTGTATTATGACTGACAAACGCTTAAAACGATCTCTTACCACCCAAATTTCATCCTTTAGTTCTTCGTAGTTCTTCTCAATAGCATCGAAGATATAATCTGTGAGTGGGACTTCTGGTATTTCGAAATCCGGGAATCTATACGGAGAATGGAAAACATGATTTCCTTCTTCGTTGGTGGAACAGTCCATCACCTAGAAACTTGCATCGAAATTTTGCGTTAGACATCGGTAAGAAAAATTAAGGATCTCCTAAATAGATTTCCAACGTCATCAATTTACTATTGTAATTTTTGTTTGTTTTCACAATTTGTCATACTTACTATCTCACCCAATAGATGATTCCTTGAAGAAAACGTTTGAAAAATATGTGCTCGTAACCCTTTCAAACAGTGGCGCTTTCAGGAAAAAGTCGGTACAACTTCCGAATGCGATGCTTTTAAACCTCCAGTTCTCATTCAATGAGAGGACATTGACTTGGAAATCTCAGGAGTATTTCTGTAGCCCACAGGTCCCTGATTCTGAGATGAAAGCGAATTAAACGTGATATACGCCCAACTAAGTGAGTCTTCTTAGGTTTATCCTCAGAAAAGATGAAATGTTACATTATTTTAATGCCCTCCGTTATGATAATTCCAGGATATCATCGATTTTTAAAACTGACTTCTTTCATAGTGAAACATCTAAATAGGATAAAATTCCACCTTATTATCTAAATAGGAGAAAAGAAACGTACATCATTAGAGTTAAAAAGCTGTTGTTTTTCAAGCAACCCATCGTGCGGAAGTACCTCGTGGTTTTATTTTAATGTGAAACATTTCAAAATAGTTTTTCCGTTTCCTAAAAAAGTACGAAGAATTCCCACAACAAATGAAAATAGCCGAAAAATTACCCCGAATTCTAATTTGATTAGAGCCTCGTGAAGATGTATGATTTGATAAAAAAAGTTTCTGTGATTGATCATCATCTACAGGCTTCCCTACTACTAGATGACAATATTTTAATCATCTTGATTATAAATACATACCTTTTTATCCTTTGAAAAAGAGGGCCAAATAAAATGTCCCCAAGATATTGCGTAGAATCTCATCAATGTACCACTTAAGCTCTTGTCTTGAATCTTCTAGTTGTAGAATGAGATTCTGTGTGACTTCAGCTTTTCCTCATCCATATCTCCAACTAATAAATCAAGTCCTGGAGAATGACATGCCTTTCTCGCGATTCCTAGTTGAGAAATTCACACCTTCGGTCCCTACGCTTTTATTTATGGAGGATGAACACACAACGGCCATCGTTAATTGTCCTTAAAACAGACGCTGTGGAATCGTATACATCAATTAGGGTCCTTTCAATATATCACTCACGTGCGTTTAATAAAAAAACTAGAGCTAGGAAAGAGGAGATTCCGCCTCCCCTCTTTCTCACCAACGATGCTCTACTTCAGATACGCTGATTCATTCTTTCGGCATACGAAGCGCCTTGGACCAGTAGAAGCTGGGATAGCGCCTCAACATAACCACGAATACGAAGTGGTATATTATCCATTTTGTGTCCTGTAAACGTCATATCACTCAACCCCTCATGAAATTTTATTTTTAATTTTAAAACATTTTATTATGACAATATATTGTTATCAATTGTAGAGTTTTGCTCATTATTTCCAAATTCGATTCTCCTCTAATTAGTTAGCTCAAGATGTATAAAAGAGTATCTGTCTTTACATTTCAGCCCGAAGGCCTCACACCCTCTGGCATAAGCTACTAAGAGCTTGCAGAGAGGAATGACTAGGCAGGATGAGGAGTGAGGTAGTTTGCTCTTGCTTTTGCCAACCGAGTCAGAATTCTATAACTGGAACATGTGCACGCAAGTGAAGCACAATGACTCGAGGAGTAACGCTTTTCTCAGCATTCCAGAAGGAGAGACAGTGCAATCATCTCTATCTTGTGCTAAATGACAAATGAAATATAAAATATTATAATTTACAGTATGACGATATTTTAAACAAAATATTTCATTCATCAAAATATGGTAGCAGGAGCATATCGAAGTAAGAATATTTAACTTTCATAGTTTCACCCCCCGTACAAAATTGTAAGCATAAAAGTCAGCTGAAAGAGAACAGTGTGCATTTGCAACTCATTAATTTATGGAATAATGTTTTAAACTGTGAGAGATATGCTCTTAGAACGATCGCTGACGGGTAATGTGGAGTCAGTAAAATGAGAACAAATAACCGGATATATCTGAAATAAATTTGAAGTTCTTTTTTTACGTCCAGTTTTACACTTGGAGCTAACTCACGAATAAAATCTTCGCAGAACATTTCCAACGCTGGACAACGCAATTCTACACGCATAAGTGAAAATTTACTAAAACTTTTCTCCTCTCCTGGTTTATTTCTCTGAATTGCTACCTACGCACGGATTTTTTAAATTTTTTTCTTTTTTTACTTTTTCTTTATTTTTATTTTGTTATTATGTATATTTATACCATTTCTTTAAATGTTAACTGACTATACTTATTGACAGTGTAGGTATTTATATATTTTGTAATTTTTCTCCATATATTTTAGTTATAACTATATTTAGCGTAAGTGTTTTCCTGCAGTAAATCCATTTTCCCTAACAATCTCTTAGGTTTTTCACATCCATAATTATTTTCATTTTTTCTCATACTATCTGTCGCGACGGCAAAATACTATACCCCGAGAAAAAGGAGGACCTATTATATTATGATATTAAAGTGGACTGTATCTGATCAAACGAAACGAAATAAAAGTGAGCCCGTCGCAGGGGATGGGAAATCACATTACAAGGTCCTGACTCCCTTGGCGGTCATCAACGATGTTGTCTCGACCGTAGGCCTTTTTGAAGTGACATGCACGCAACAATAAAAGAAAAAACAGCGCGCCAACTTCTCGCGCCCTCTACAACAATAGCTTAATATAAAAAAAATCTGATGTGGCCAGCACATGACTTTCTCCGTGTAGTATTTCCTCCTCGAAATCAAAAAACGAACGAAGATCAAAATAACACACGAACAACACAAACGATTGATAAAAATAAAATCTACATATTTAAACAGTGGAAACTTAAAAAAAGTAACAGATAATGACGAAAATTATTGATAGATACATAAGAAAACAAACAAAGAAAACAAATGGAGGAAAAACAAAGAAGAAAAACTTTTAATTATTATCAATCAGCCAGAACTCAATCTATAGCAAGAGACTGAGTGATAGACGCATTGCTTTGTAATTTTTGCCATGTGAACAAACCCATAGTAACGAATTTTATTGTTATTGTGAAGGGTAATCAATAATGGAAAGAAATCATTATAAATGAATAATTATTTTGTAATAAATACACGTGTTTTAAATTCCAAATCAACTTCCAAACAAAACTTTGAAGATATATAGTAAGTATGTTACATATAACATTATTATCAAATGACATACAGGAAAACAACATTTTAACGTAAATATGTCGCAATAACCAGAAAATTGGTTAAATTATGATATGACTCCTAAACGGTGGTTGATATCGATATTTTTTTCAAATAAAACTTATAGAAAAATACATTTTTTGTAACTTTGGTAGATAACTGTATATACCTCAATATTAGATTAATGGAGGAATTTTGCAAAAACGGAAATGAGCTTCGAAACTTAAAGCTCGACTTCCGGTTAACCGATTTACTCCAAAAACTAATCAACTAAAACGACACCAACCAAAGTGATATATATGAAATTTGGTGTTGATACGACAAATAATTTTCATGTTATTTATTTATTCAAATTACGCTGCGATTAGGCAATCATGCCTGGTGGCAGCGGTGAAGGGGAAATACTAAATAACAAAGGATTGCATTCGCCCAAAGACGGGAGGGAAACCCCTCCAAAAACCTCCCGCAGGCAATGACCTACTGCAGGCAATGAGCCTACTTGAATGGACCCCGGGAAGGCCCTGAGTGGTAGGGCGTGTCCTGGGGAGGGAGGGTGTCCCCGGGAAGTTCCTGGGGGGTAGGGCGTGTCCTGAGGTATGAAATGAAAAAAGTTTTTACCCTTCTTCGAGAGATTTAAATTTATTCCACATTGAATTATCCCAAATAATAATTACGTTTAAAGAATTCAGGTCATCTGCTGATTATAACACCTTCAAAGTACTTAGGAATAGTTTCAGGCCCATTTACTAACCATTAACCCATTTACCGGTTATGAAATTAATTGTAGAATTTGTTCTTGCAATGAGACTTCTTGGCGTTGGTTGACAAAGAATTAACTTGTTCTGCATATTTATAATCAAGGGCAAAATGTTTAACATATTTTATCTCTACTTAGTTTCACCTCGGGGTCTGTACAAATACTAATCATCAATAGATTTTCTGTCGAAGAAGTTTTCCACTGAAAATTTGTCTATATTGAACTCTCCCGGGGATTCCCTCCCTCCCCAAGGCCAGAGATATCCTAGGGCCCTCGCGGGGAAACCTTCCCCTCCCAGGGCCCGCCCTACCCACCAGGGCCTTCCGTGGGCTACCTCCGTCCCCAGAGCCCACCCGAGGACTACCGCCCTCCCCGAAGGCCTTCCTTGGGACTCCCTCACCTGGGCCCACCCTACCCCCCAGCGCCCCCTCGGGGCCCGCCCATCTACCCCAGCCCCCCCTCCCGTAGAGCCTTTCCAGGGTACACCCTCACAGCCAAGGGCCTCCTCCAGGGGCCGCCCTCCCCATGGCCTTCCCAGAGACTCCCTCTCTCCCCTGGACCCGTGGGCCTTCCTTGGTCACCCAACTTGACTTTTATTTATTAAGCCGAGGGCAGATGAGGCCCACTGGCCCCCGTTTACTTGCCCTAGACATCCCTCTTTTAGGTTTACAGATATGTTACAAGTATAATTACATAATATATACCAAGATAATTACATACATTTATAATTACATTACATAACAGTTATATAAACAAATAAAATAGTCTGTTATAATATTGTTAAAAATCAGATAGATTGGTAAGATAGGAAGAAATATACATCTACTGTATAAAAATATGCATAGATTTATAAATATTATCATTAAATATGGAATAAGCCCTGAATAGATACATAAAAAATACATAGCTATTAAGCCTTTATTACTACGATTCACATGAAATATTAAAAATTAAATGGTTTAAATAGTATAAATAGATAAAGGTCTACAGAACTGTTCAATAGATTATTCAATAAATAGTTAAGTATTTAATTACATAATTTGGATGTGAATTTCACAGATTAAATTCACTTCACTTTATAAATCACTGATTTTCTTTATCAAGTAAGTGCTTATTTTATTCCTTCCCGGCTGAAATTCATCCCGTCACTATCCCCTGACGTAGTCACTCGACGTCGCAGCCCGACGCCGTCCCTCGCCCCCGACGCAATCTCCACCCAACCGAACGACATCCTTAAAGGAAATCAATATCCACATTATTCACCAGAAACAACACTCAGTCAATGACACACATTCGCAGTTATTCGAGTACTTCAATCCTGCATCGTATAAGCTGAGTCTCCGCAAATCATAACAGTGTGTTATGACGCAATATCATATATATACTCAAAGAGCAAAATCTAATCTAATTGAAATCTAACTTAAACAAAACTTAATTTTATCATCGAGAGTATTAGTCTTATTGAAATTACGAAGCTTGCGCTCCAGAAAAAGGTGACTTGAAGATTTATTATGAACGTGAGTTCCATAACCAATCCAAACGCTAAAAATCCAATGAATTTTCTTTAAACCTGTCAATTTCGTTTAATATCTTTATAATCATAACAAAAGTTTTAAAGAGAACATACAACAAACTATTGCTAATCACATGATAGTTGATAAGCAGTGATACAAGATCTTAAGTTTGAGCCAGCGATTTATTTATTTTGTTTGAAAATGCTAAATCTCGGAAAAATCACTGCTATGATCTAATGTTTAAACTAATTAACTCCACTAAAATGGCATAAGCTCTCTTGAAAAAAAAATAAAAATTTCAATTTCATTCAAATCATGAAATGTTAAAATATTTTCAATATTTACAGCAAGACTCACGGAACATCAAACGGAAAGTAAAACTGAACGTCAAAACAAGGAGTCAGGATTATATTTCGAATCGTTTTATACACTCCCTTTTTACTTTCTCCATATACGAAGTATAGAGAAAGTATTGTTTTCATGAAAAAATTCGACTTCGAGATTTCAACGGAAATACATGTTTTGGGGTCCCTAGAACACGTTTTGACCATTTTCGGAATGATGTCTGTGTGTATGTGTGTGTGTGTGTGTGTGTGTGTGTGTGTGTGTGTGTGTGTGTGTGTGTGTGTTTGTGGGCGCTCTAACGTGAAAACCATAGGTCGTATCAATACCAAACTTCATATATAATACTGTGGTGTGTGCTGTCAGAATTGATTAGTTTTTGGAGTAAATCGGTTGACCGGAAGTCGAGCTTCATTCATCAAAGCTCATTTCCGGTTTACAAAATATCTCCATAAATATGATATATACGTATTTTGTATTACTTATAAAAGTTTTAGATAAAGTGATTTACTATAACTTTTGTATTTAACATATTTTTGTATCACCGGTTGATTAGGAGTTATTCGTGAAATACCGATAAACCGGAAGTAGCTGTTATGTACTTTGTGGGCGCTCTAACATGAAAACCATTCGTTGTATCAACACCATATTTTCAATACCACCAATTATCAATTTCATATATAGTAATTTGGTTAATGTCATTAGAGTTGATTAGTTTTTGGAGTAAATCGGTCAACCGGAAGTTGAGCTTCATTCTTCAAAGCTCATTTCCGTTTTTCAAAATATCTCCATAAATATGATATTTAGGTATATATTATTATTTATAAAAGTTTTAGAAAATGTATTTTACTATAACTTTTGTTTGAAATATATTTTTTCATCGCTGATTTTTTAGGAGTTATTCAGGAAATACTGATAAACCGGAAGTTGCTGATTATGTACTTTGTGGGCGCTCTGGGCTCTATGGGCGGAAGGCCAATTTCATCGTTTTTCATCGATAATGTCCTGAAAAACATTATTTATAATGTTTGTGACGTCAAAGCTAATAATATATAAATAAATCATTCATCTACCAAGTTTAGATGGAATATAGAGTTCGAAATTACAGTCTTAGATAAATATTTACATCTTATATATATGGAGAAAGTCATGTGCTGTCCACATCAGATTTTTTGTATGACCTTACGAACTTAGAAGAGTATTAAAAAAAATAAGCCTTCAAAATGACTAACTGTTGATGAATATCTTATAAAATATTGTCGCCATTACTGCGATAGAAAGGTAAACTGTTATGCAAATGAAAATTCTTCCATATTCTTGACTGGGAAGACATTAAATAATCTTTACAGCTCAAAAAATGTGCAAGTTTTGACACTCGCATTTTACTCCAGCAAGGGTTTCTATGTTAATTGTAAGCTGTGGATTCCCTTTCACGTTTATAAAGTAATTTTATTTCAATAACCATTTAAGATACTCTAAATTGAATGATGATTTCTACGACAGTTCCTCCGTCAATCTTTCTTTCCAAAATATATTTACATCAATAACATCAGAATGTACGGAGAACACTCAGAAGTAGTCGAAACGTTTATGATGAATTAAAAATAAAAGAGTACTTCATGCGAAAATGAAAAAAAACACTGTAAATTTTCCACACTATTTTATTTTAAAGTACGACCGGTTATTAAAGCCGCGTAAGCATGAAAAGGACTCATTGATTAAAATATTAGACTGATATATATTGAAAGAAAATCTATTGTGAAGGGCATACGTTAGTATAGGAAACCGTTGACAATTGAAAAAAAGACGAAAAAGGGGAATTTGTTTGCAAAATGCACGCACCATGCTGAAATCGGAATTATAATAAAATTATATTCCATTTTACCTATCGTATTCTTTGTTCCATCTATGTATGGAATACATTTAATTGGACGACTTATATAATGTATGAAGACTTAAATTAATTTATTAAGAAAAACATTTCGAAATGTACTGCGTCGATAAAAATATAAAGATATCGTACACGGTCTGTATAAAATTTGAAAGAAACGGCGAAAATTCCAATAAGGCAGAAAATATCACTATAAAAGAACTCACCTGATCCGGGAGATATTATTTTGATTATCCTTTTATTATCACAGAAGGGCATCCAGAAGAATCATCCAAATGCGAGAGAATTTAATTCCTCAAGACTTGAAAAAAGAAGAAAAAATTAATTTCGTAATTAGTTATTTTTCCATTAAATAAGCATAAATCATAAGATCGAACAGATTTTAGTATCAATCGATCAAACTATGCGACGTGGTTAGACGACGTGGAATATGGACATCGGAGATGTTTGGTAAATATCGCTTCGGGATTCAATTTAATTATTCAATCAACCTCAAAACAGCGATGTCTTTATTGAAATATATGTAATAAACGTACTATAGTGTATTTATTTCATTCAATTTTAAAACTTGGATGCAATAATAATATTCAAATGAAACGGGAATTAAATCGTATATGAACAACGAAAATGCTTAAAACGATAAGCTATCGTAAATGCAAATCAAAATTCGTTAAATAACGTCCGTTAAAAGGATAGTTGAAATTATTTACTTAAATGAAAAAAATATCATTGAAAATTTCCGAAATTCAACTCCTGTAATTCCGTTGAAGACAATACACAGTGATAGCAAACAAAATTTAAAGTGTAATAAAAAATGTAAATACATGCCAAAGAGCAATTTATGAACCGATGGTGAGTACAGCAATATGAATAGTAGGAGATAATTAGTATCTACCTTTCAATCAAGATTAACAATCAAGGAAAAACAGAATATCATATTAAAGGAAGGTTTTTAGAAGGACATGAAATAAAGGACATCTGATAGGAAAACAAAAAATTGAAATATAGTACTCGTTGATATGGTATCGGTTTACCATATCCAGGTAATCTCGAAGAAAGTTTCAAATATATAACTCAACAACTCCAACCTCCAAGTAATATTTATATTTAATTGTAAATAAAACAGTTATGACTATTATTTTCCCAAGAAAACTCACAAGTATTGTAGTATAAACGCTAATGGTTGGTAAGCATCGATGTATTAATAGAAGTTATTCGATTTATAGAAAACCTCGACCATGAGGTGATGCTTTTTTCCTGTACCTAGTTGCAAGTGTTCAAATTATAGAAAAAAGTAGAAAATGAAAGTAAAGTAATCCAAATAACTTAGAAAAATTTGTAGGTGATACTGAAGTTGAAAAGGAAGGATGAAAGCGAAATATTATCGACCAAATGAAATCCTCTTTCATAACAATTAAAAGTTTTCCGCGTTCGAAAAAGCTATATACGCGAAGCCCAAAGAATAAGGAGACATGCATAGTAGCAATATAAAATAAACAAATAATATTGAATATAAAACATACGAAATCAGAAAATAAGATTGTAATTTAAATAGTAGTAATTATTTTATAAAAATAAAGTTTATGATCATCGCAGGAAACAACAATCTACTAGAATTACTAGGTCCCATGGAAGTTAACTTTGAATTCCCTAAAACCTTAGTTATTTATTTACAAGTAACCTTCTAAATTCTCATATCGAACCAGATAACTAACAAGTAGATTATCACAAATTTCCCTTTATATTAAAGATTAAGATTTGTTATACCGTTTTAAGATTTTTCGTATTTGCAGTTTCGCTATTGATTTATAAGCCGCCCAAAGTTTATTTGTTACTTTTAAAATAACATTTCAATGGATAAAGTAAATAATGTTGAAAGACTAAAAATTAAATAACTAAACAATCTGGAAATGAACTGCACCTTTAAAAATATGTTACGCTGGATGTATTAAATATCAGAAAATGTCATAATTAAAGAGCTAACCTGTATCGAAAATCCAAAATATATCGTTTGATGATCGTTATCGTTGAAGTCACTTTCGGTATCACACCCGAGGCATCCAGAAGAATCATCCAAATCCGAGAGAGTTCACTTCCTCAAACATGAAAAAGAAAAGAGCAAAATATAATGAAGTAATTCATTAATTATTTCTATAAAACATTGTGCGATGCATGCGGAACAGCGGCCTGACATTAGTACCAATTACTCAAACTTGGATTTGCAATGCGTCCTCGTTAGACGAGGTGGGATTCCAAATAGAAGATTTTAAGGAAATTTCGCTCAGGAATTCCATTCATTCATTCGCCAGCCTCAAACGTAAATATATCTTTGCTAACATACATAAAATAAAATACTAGTAATAGTTTGCTTATCAAATTATATTATATTCTTTTCAGGACGTCCGTTAGAAGGAAAGTTGAGATTAGAAAATATGATCAATGGTAATTTCCAAAATTCAACTTCAATAATTCCGTTGATGACAAAAACTGTGATAGCAATCTGAGCCGCACTTTAATTTAAATTTTAAAATTTCCCAACCAGTATATCTATTATGTGTAGCATGATGTATGATTTACAGGAGGAAACCAACTTTCTAGAAGTATTGTGGTTTTGACTCGAATTATGAAAGAACGTTGAGAGGTTGGAAGTTATCCCTGCAAGAGATTCGTGATAAAATATTTACGAACTGTCAAATCAAATTTGAAGTTATAAATAAAAATCCGGTTGCTATGATTCATGTGGTCTGTATCATAATTGTAAAATGATTGCTTGAGATTCCCAGCTCTATTACAATTCACTATTCAGAAACAATCCTAAATATAACAACTCTCAATAAGATTTGCAGAGACAAGAACTTCAAGCCTAAAGGCTGAAAGAAGAATTGTTAAAAACAAAGGACGAATGGAATTTGAATCATAAATCGTAGCTTAACTGGAATTCGAGGTAAAAGAAAATCGATACGAGAAGTAGCAAGCTAACCCACTGAAGTCAATACTGTAGCTACAAAGCCTTTTTCCGCCAATTCACAAAACTGAAGTTTAAACCTTTGGAATAAACGTTAAAACAAATACTGTGCTCTGATTGGTCGGCGAAATGGAAAATTCCGTCCCATGTGCCTAATTTTAATATTTTACAGAAATGATGACCAACATGGAAATAACATTTATTCAAGCGTAAAAAAAATTATTTTAAATTTAAGATCTATTCGAACATTAATTTGACTTGAGAATATTTTATTATAATCGTAAATTTCACGTCCCCCCTGGGATACGTTACGCTTCAAATCCAAAAGGTATTTATTATTAAATTATCAACAACTATTTGGTAAACGACCCGAAAAAATTAAAATGAATTGAATATTACATTGATGACAAGCAATTAATTTCGTTAAGGTTTGGCGATAATGAAACGAAGGAATGCGAGTAATGATATGCGAATTTAAATTGGAACGCTACCTTTACAAATATTATTAAAGCTCTAATGTAATTATAGTAAAAACTTTAAAGCATCATCGAATTCGCGAGCAATATATATTGAAGACTTATAATAACTAACATACCATTTACTTTTAAAATTGTACAAGGTCTTGATATAAGTCAAGACACATGTGATAATATAGCCCTAGCAATGATAATAACTCTTCCAAGACCACTATTTCATTTTGTGACCCTTTATCTCTTTATATAAGTAAACAGCATATCTCAGCTATCGGGAATTTGAGAGACGAATGCTAGGCCTAACTACCTCTTTCTAGAAATGCGTACCAACCGCTCGTTCCTTTTCAAACATTCTTTGGCTAATGGTGTGGACTTTAAATGATTCATGCAGCCTTAACAGTAATGAATTTACTGAGAGATAATGGGATTATTAAATAACGAACGATTAAGAATCAGAGATATCTAAGATAGATTCAGATATTTTCACATATATTTTCTCTTAAGGTTGATCTGATGGAACTTTAATATAGTTTCAAAGTTGATGAAGGGATTGTCAAATAACTTATAGGATTAGCTGGGTCTACGTACTAATCCCTGTGCCTTAAACCTTTTGTAGTGAGTATTTGTGAAGAGTAGCCACTCGACTCATTTTTATACTAAGCACAAAGAAAATCGCACTATATGTTTACCTTCTTATTGCACTTTTAATTCCTGTAATGCTAGTGTCAGTTAAACATCATGCAATGAAAACCCGCGAACATTAACATCCAGCACGAAAATGGCCCATCTTGTTGCTATGGTAAATAAGCCACTCTTGAGTAATAGATTTTGGGTATCGCGGAAGGGATACTCTTGTCCCCTTTACATTTTTAAGTACTATTATACTTGGAAACACTATTCAACTGTAAGCACTGCGCAGCACTGTTTTCACAAAAAAATTCCTCGCGACTTATAAAAACGGCACTGCGACAGAGCTGAGCTTTCATCTCGTACAAACTGCTTCAACACGAATATTCAGAGACAATAATGTAACTAATTCAATCCACCCAAATTGGCGTTGCAATTTCACGGAGAACCCAATCCTAAGCACTCTCTAGCACTATTTTTTATTCCAATGATTAATAATTTCCTTTTGAATTTCGCTCACATCAAAGTAACTCTCCTATGAAGTCCATGAGAGACATTGCGACACATTTAGAAGAATTATGGTCTAGAAATGTCTGAATAGCGAAAAGGCACTCTTCGTCATCTGATTACGTGTCTTCCGCCATTCTCAAGTTTGTCTTAAGAACATTTGGTAAAGTTTAGAAGGAGCCTTCCATTTTTTCCATCTGGTGTAAAATTGAACTGTCAGTGGAGTGAAATACCTGTGTATTAGAAGTATTTATTACCAATGAAAATGAAAAAAAACTATTTAGTATCGGTCTTTCCATTATAGTTACTTGAGTTTTGAGTTGAATAAATCTTAATTAAGAAATTCCACAGAAAAACAAGTTCAACCAAATTTTAGCTTGATATATCTCACGTGTAAAAATGTAATAGAAAATGTTTTGTTCTGATCTTTTTGGTACTTAATCACAGTTAGAAAAAAATAAGTTCCCATTATTTCGCACTCTCAAACGGAGCGCCCAATTTGAAAAAACGTTATTTCAAAATATGTTAATTTGATCTACACAAAATTTTAACAAAATATTGTCGTATACATATTAAATCAGAATTAAAAATTTCAAAATATTTCCTTCCCACAAAATAAATTGTTACCTATTATGTAAAATAACTTTTCCTGAGTAAAGAAAGTAGGTTCAAATGCAAACTTGGTTTCGTTACCAATCTCTTGGTAGGATATTTCATAATATATAGCATACGTTAACTTTAACTTAATTTATAAAAACTGCAAGGGCGTCTGTTTCCCAGTGGGGCGGCCATAATGAGTGTTGGTGTCACGGAAAAAAACACCGTTGAGGAAGGCAACGGGTGACCACCTCGACTACATATCCCATGTTATGATGCACAAACACAATAATGTTGGTACTGGCAAAGGGACTCAGCCTTCTAGGATGAGTGTCATGCCCGGCAGTGATGGAAATAAGGCCATCTCGTTTGTCATTCCACGAAACCCTTACACAAGGAACGACAACAAAAGAAGAGAGAAGATGGAAACGAGCGTGGGGACATGGAATATTAGGACAATACTCAGAAAAGGGAAGCTAGAAAAATAAAGTTAGAAATGAAGAGGTCCAACATAAATGTACTAGGGTTATGCGAAGTGCGGTGGAAAGACGAGGGAGACTTCTGGAGCGACGATGTTAGATTCATTTTCAGTGGGGGAAATACTAACCAGAGGGGAGTAGCTGTAGTGTTGGATATGAAAGCGGAAGAATCCGTGATAGCCACCGAGCTAATAAGCGATCGGGTTATGTCGGTAGAAGTAAAGTCTGAACCAGTAAACATGGTTATAGTTCAGGTGTACTTGCCCACTAGTGATTACAGTGAAGATGATGTAGATATGGTCTATGAACAAATAGAGGAGGTTATGGGAAGGGTTAAGGGCAATAAGTATCTCGTTGTTATGGGAGACTGGAACGCGGTAGTCGGGCAAGGCAGAGATGGGGAAGAGGTGGGTGAATTCGGTTTAGGGAAAAGGAACGACAGAGGACAGAAACTGATCGACTTTTGCAAAAGAAATAATCTGTGCATCACAAACACACTCTTTTAGCACCATTACTGACAAAGGTACACATTGAAAAAGCCCGGGGATACAGATAGGTACCGAATTGATTACATTATGGTAAGAAAGAGGTTTAGAAATAGTGTTAAAAACTCGCGAAGTTTTCCTGGTGTTGATGTCGACTCGGATCATAATCCGGTCATGACGGAAACCGAGCTTAAGTTTAAAAAGATCATTAGACCAAAACGTACACCGAAATGGAATTTAGAAGCTCCAAGGGGTGGGAAGTCTAAAGAATTTCAAGAGTCGGTCAGCAAGGATCTTGGTAGTAAGAGGAGGGAACTAACCACTAACGACGAATGCGAAAAGCTTAAAATTTGTGTGAAGGATTGTTCTCAAAAACTGTTGGGAGGGTTAAACAACCTAAAACTAGAAAACCATGAGTAACTCTAGAAATGTTAAATAAAATGGAGGAAACAAGGAAATGGAAAAGAGTCAACATTGACGATAGGCGCAGAATGTACAGAGCACTAAACGACGAACTAAGAAGGGAAACTGATAAGTCTAGGGAACAGTGGTGGAAGAGGTAGTGTAATGAAATAGAAAAGTTGGTGGAAAGCGGGAGGACCGACCTAATGTATAGTAAAGTAAAGCAACTGACGGGGAATAGAATTAGTAATAGAATGGTGACCGTTAAAGACAGTAAGGGAATGGAAAGAGGAAAGCGAATATTCTAAACGAATTTTACCAAAGCGTATTCACATCAGATTGTAACATAGAGATCCTCCCTAAGGTTAATATACTGGATTCCATGCCAAATATAACTTTTACGACCGACGGTATAGTTAAAATATTACGCAAAATTAAGCCAAATAAGTCGCCAGGGCCAGAAGGCATTCCAGCAAGAGTGCTTAAAGAACTGGCAGAAAGCGTCGCCCCTTATATCAAAATTATATTTTGTAAATCGATAAATGAAGGTAGGGTCCCATCCGATTGGAAATTAGCTAATATTACTCCTGTTTACAAAAGCGGATTAAAGAAGGACCCAGGAAATTATTGACCCATATCATTAACTTCACTGTCCGGAAAGGTAATGGAACATATCGTCGTAAGCTCACTCATGGGATTTTTAGATAGAAATGAATTCCTCGACGCAAACCAGCATGGTTTTCGGAAGTCCCGATCATGTGAAACCCAACTTGCTCTATTTGTACACGATATCTTAAAGTCTGCCGAATGTAAAAAGCAAGTGGACGCTATTTTCCTATATTTCAAAAAAGCATTCGATAGAGTCCCCCACTACAAACTAATTCACAAACTTGAACTAGCGGGCATTATCAAGGAAGTAGTCGACTGGGTTAAGGATTTTCTCGACGAGAGGGAACAACAAGTTGTACTGGATGGCGTTAGCTCAAATAGAGTCAAAGTTACCTCTGGCGTACCTCAAGGCAGCGTAATTGGACCTCTTCTTTTCCTTATTTATATCAATGACTTGAGTGACGAGATAGTTAGTAATGTGAGGATATTTGCGGATGATTTGGTTATATATAGGGAAATAACAAACGAGGAAGACCGGACATCTCTCTCAAACGAGATCTTAGTCCTTATCCAAAGGTGGTGCGAAAAATGGGAATTAGATATTAACGTAAGTAAATGCTCCGTAGTTAATTTCTTCGGAAAGAAAAAAATGCGTCCAAATCACCCATACAAAATTAATGGAATTAGTATCAAAGTGGTAGATTAAGTTAAATATCTCGGGATCAACATTACTAATAACTTAAATTGGAGCACGCATATTCCAAAAATCTGCGGCAAAGCAAGTAAAAGGCTTGGCTTTGTAAAGCGCATTGTCGGTAAATGCGACGAAAAGGTGAGAGAGCGATGTTATTTTACCTTGGTCAGACCCCTTCTGGAATATGCGGCAAGTATGTGGGATCCGGCGGATGAAACGTGTACTCGCGAACTCGAGAAAGTGCAGCGTAAAGCGGTTCGTTTTGTTAAGAAATCTATCTATCTATATATATATATATAAATGAATGTGTGTCTGTCTGTCTGTCTGTCTGTACTCGATAGATTCAAAAACCATACATCCAATCGTCGTGAAAATTTGGGAAATTATTACGTATATCCCCGGGAAGGTTTTTGTAAATTTTTATTTTAATCGGAGTACTCAGTTCGACTCCAGAAGAAAAAACAGTTTCCATAAGAAATACATGTAAACTTCGATTTTATCACTTGCATGCTTCCTTTCTTTCGCAAAATTAAATTAGAAATAACCAACGTATGGATTTAGAAGTACCACCAAAAGAAGGGAAATTGAATAAAGTTTCTCATTTTGGTCATGAAATATAGTTTACGATCGGAAATTACGAGACTTAGAGATAATTAGATGATAATTTTGATGAATTTTGAGGCTATAAACAAACTATTTCTCAGTTACAACGAATGCGATTGTTGAATTTTCTCATAAGAACACATTGAGAATTTACTCCCGTATTCAAATGATGTTTGTTTATAGCAACGTAAATATTTACGTATATTATCGTGGAGTAAACGGTTTTTGATATTTAATGAAAATTATATTTCGATAAATTCAAGAGATTGTATGTGCTGGACAACTTGGTGAGTTGATGACGTTACCGACTTTGATTACAAATATCATCTATTTTCAACATTTCAATTTATTTTATGTCTTTGACGAGACTGAATTTCATTTTTAGGTCTTCTTCAGTTGAATATGTGTTCTATTTGAGATTTGCGAGATGCGAAGTGTAGAGTAGCACATAATTTAGCATATCTTACTCCGAACTGATAAGGTACTGTGATAATATATTTTCTTATATACCGAATGAAAGTAATGTAGATAGTATGTATGATTTCATTATAATAGCCTTGCAACGCGAATAGCTGCCTGCCATACAAATTGCGAATGGATTTTCTACGGGAAAAATAGAAGTACGATACATAAATTGATCCCATTTGTGCATTTACGAATAACATAATTGAGGCAACCATTTTAAATGGAAAACACCAAGGGGAACATGTACTACTACCACGCATTCCCATGATACCAACAGATACTCCATTTTAATTCAAACTTCTACTATTTCCTGTACGACTAGCCTTTGCAATGACCATTAACAAAGCACAGGGACAATCATTACAAATATGTGGATTGAATTTGATAAATCCATGCTTCTCACATGGACAGCTGTACGTTGGGTGTTCACGAGTTAGAAAACCATCAAATTTATTTGTTCTTGCACCAAATAGGAAAACAAAAAATGTTGTATATTTACAAGCACTACTAAGATAAAGTTCACCATCAATCATCAAATATCATTAATTTAATGATGATATTTAATAATTACAAAATTATTGTTCCATTTAAATTCGTTTGCAATATTGTTTAATATCACAGCATGTTTATTCTACCATCAACTATGTATATCTATGTTTTGTACATATGTTATATTCAAATGACATATATGTAGGGATAATATTATTGTTAATTTTCATTTTGATGTATTGCATAAATTTGATCATTACTAAATTATGTTTGAGATATCAAAACTGCCTTTTTGTTCAAACACAACAACGTGTGAACGGGTACAGCTAGTATATATATAAAAATGAATGTGTGTCTGTCTGTCTGTCTGTCTGTCTGTCTGTACTCGATAGATTCAAAAACCATACATCCAATCGTCGTGAAAATTTGGGAAATTATTACGTATATCCCCGGGAAGGTTTATGTAAATTTTTATTTTAATCGGAGTACTCAGTTCGACTCCAGAAGGAAAAACTGTTTCCATAAGAAATACATGTAAACTTCGATTTTATCACTTGCACGCTTCCTTTTTTTTGCAAAATTAAATTAGAAAAAACCAACGTATGGATTTAAAATTAGCACCAAAAGAAGGGAAATTGAATAAAGTTTCTTATTTTGGTCATGAAATACAGTTTACGATCAGAAATTACGAGAATTTGAATAATTAGATGATAATTTTTATGAATTTCGAGGCTATAAACAAACTATTTCTCAGTTACGACGAATGCGATTGTTGAATTTTCTCATAAGAACACATTGAGAATTTATTCCAGTATTCAAATGATGTTTGTTTATAGCAACGTAAATATTTACGTATATTATCGTGGAGTGAACGGTTTTTGATATTTAATGAAAATGATATTTTGATAAATTCTAGAGATTGTATGTACTGCACAACTTGGTGAGTTGATGACGTTACCGACTTTGATTACAAATGTCATATATTTTTAACATTTCAATATATGTTATGTCTTTGACGAGACTGAATTTCATTTTTAGGTCTTCTTCAGTTGAATATGTGTTCTCTTTGAGATTTGCGAGATGCGAAGTGTAGAGTAGCACATAATTTAGCATATCTTACTCCGAACTGAAAAGGTACTATGATGATATATTTTCTTTTATACCGAATGAAAGTAATGTAGATAGTATATATGATTCCATTATAATAGCCTTGCAACGCGAATAGCTGCCTGCCATTCAAATTGCGAATGGATTTTCTACAGGAAAAATAGAAGTACGATACATAAATTGATCCCATTTGGGCAGAATTTATATTTTTCAATTATTGTTTAAATATTAAAAATTATATTAAAATTTAAAATATTTTAAATTCGTAAATTGTATTTCTTTTAAGATTTCAAAAAATTAATTTAAATTACAAAAAAGAACATTAATGCATTTGACGGTTGATTTTTCGCCAGCAAATTCTAATAAATACAAAAATGCAGTCAAAAACTTTTGCAATTATTAATACGAGAATAAATTATTAATACGTGAATAAATAAAAATATTATTAATTTCCAGCTGAAGAAAATAATTGGAAATATGTTTTATTTAACCCTACAATTATGCCGCCAAAGCGAAGTGCTATTGGTCTATCTACAAATCAAGCAAAAAGGAGAAGAGAAGAACGATCATTAGAAACGAGTGAACAGAGGCAAGCAAGTCAAAAAGAGATCACACTTCTCTAAACACAACAACGTGTGAACGGGTACAGCTAGTATATATATAAAAATGAATGTGTGTCTGTCTGTCTGTCTGTCTGTACTCGATAGATTCAAAAACCATACATCCAATCGTCGGGAAAATTTGGGAAATTATTAGGTATATCCCCGGGAAGGTTTTTGAAAATTTTTATTTTAATCGGAGTACTCAGTTCGACTCCAGAAGGGAAAAACCTTTCCTATAAGAAATACATGTAAACTTCGATTTTATCACTTGCATGCTTCCTTTCTTTTGCAAAATTAAATTATAAATAACCAACGTATGGATTTAAAAGTAGCACCAAAAGAAGGGAAATTGAATAAAGTTTCTTAATTTGGTCGTGAAATATAGTTTACGATCAGAAATTACGAGACTTTGAATAATTAGATGATATTTTTGATGAATTTTGAGGCTATAAACAAACTATTTCTCAGTTACGACGAATGCGATTGTTGAATTTTCTCATAAGAACACATTGAGAATTTATTCCAGTATTCAAATGATGTTTGTTTATAGCAACGTAAATATTTACGTATATTATCATGGAGTAAACGGTTTTTGATATTTAATGAAAATTATATTTTCATAAATTCAAGAGATTGTATGTACTGGACAACTTGGTGAGTTGATAACGTTACCGACTTTGATTACAAATGTCATCTATTTTCAACATTTCAATTTATTTTATGCCTTTGACGAGAAAATTTCATTTTTAGGTCTTCTTCAGTAGAATATGTGTTCTCTTTGAGATTTGCGAGATGCGAAGTGTAGAGTAGCACATAATTTAGCATATCTAACTCCGAACTGAATAGGTACTGTGATAATATATTTTCTTATATACCGAATGAAAGTAATGTTGATAGTATATATGATTTCATTATAATAGCCTTGCAACACGAATAGCTGCCTGCCATTCAAATTGCGAATGGATTTTCTACGGGAAAAATAGAAGTACGATACATAAATTGATCCCATTTGGGCAGAATTAATATTGTTTCAATTATTGTTTAAATATTACAAATTATATTAAAATTTAAAATATTTTAAATACATAAATTGTATTTCTTTTAAGATTTCAAAAATTTAATTTAAATTACAAAAAAGAACATTAATGCATTTGACGTTCGATTTTTCGCCAGCAAATTCTAATAAATACAAAAATGCAGTCAAAAAACTTTTGCAATTATTAATATGAGAATAAATTATTAATACGTGAATAAATATAAATATTATTAATTTCCAGCTGAAGAAAATAATTGGAAATACGTTTTATTTAACCCTACAATTATGCTACCAAACAGTTATGCTACCAAAGCGAAGTGCCATTCGTCTACAAATCAAGCAAAAAGGAGAAGAGAAGAATGATCATTAGAAACGAGTGAACAGAGGCAAGCAAGGCAAGAAAGAGATCACACTTCTCTAAACACAACAACGTGTGAACGGGTACAGCTAGTACTACGATAAAAAAAGCAAGCATTACAAAAATGCTCTCAGACGTAGGTTGGGAATCCTTGAAAGAAAGGAGATTGGAAGCTAGGCTGCGATTGCATAATAAATTCAGGGAAACTACATTTTCCGAAGATACAATCGGTATCATGCAACCCCCCTGCTACGTCGGTCGATCCGATAATGACCGTAAGTTAAAAGAAATAGATGCTAGGACGAATCGTTTTAGAGATTCATTCTTTCCGCGAACAATACGTGACAATAACCGAATGAGGAAGTAATTTAGATTCGACTGGTGTTTACACCCCCTGCCACACGCCGAAAGGCGGCTTGTAGGGTATTAATGTAGATGTAGATGTAGATGTAAGGGAAGTCTTAAGAACTTGGGGGATAAGGCCAAGAAATGTTTATATGATTTAATTAGGAAAATTTATGATGAAGGGCCATGGCCAGAGGATTTTACCAAAACTATCTTGATTCCTTTACAGAAAAAGAAATAGGCTACAGAATGTCGGGATTATCATACAATTAGCCTAATCTCTCACGCAGCAAAAGTACTTCTAAGGGTTCTGAATAGACGCGTGGAAGGAAAAATTAAAGGGCGAATCGCAGAAGACCAGTTTTGTTTTCAGAGAGGGAAAGGAACGAGGGATGCAATTGGGGTGATGAGAGTACTTGCGGAACGAAGCCTGGAATTTAAGAGGGACTTATGTGTATGTTTTGTAGATTTTGAAAAGGCTTTCGATAGAGTCCAGTGGCCAAAACTGATAGGGATATTAAAGAAATATGGGTTGGACTGGAAAGATAGACGTTTCATTCAAAATTTGTATCTGAATCAAACAGCCTGTGTAAGGATAGCTGATGGGGAATTGGATTGGGCTGAATTGGGAAGGGGGGTAAGACAAGGGTGTCCTATGTCACCAACGTTTTTTAATATACATGCAGAGGAACTGGTGCAAGAAGCCTGGGAAGAAATAGACAAGGGAGTAAAGGTTAGTGGGGATGTAATGAGGTCTGTAAGGTATGCAGACGATAAAGCTATTGTCTGTGATTCCGTAAAGGGTTTGCAAACTATAGTAAATGCTCTAAACAATAAAGCAAGGGAGTTTAGTATGAAAATTAAAGTAAGTAAAACTAAAGTTTTGAGGTTCACTAAAGGAAAGAAAGCTAAGTTAACTATTAGGGTGGTTGGGAAAAAAACTAGAGCAGGTAGATACATTTTCTTATTTGGGAAGTATTCTCTCTTGGGACGGAA
This sequence comes from Sympetrum striolatum, assembly GCA_947579665.1. Lineage (NCBI taxonomy): Eukaryota > Metazoa > Arthropoda > Insecta > Odonata > Libellulidae > Sympetrum > Sympetrum striolatum. The sequence goes on from OX388349.1 coordinate 87,650,412, forward strand.
GATAAAGTAGGTAAAGATGAGGTTCGTAAAAGAATAGCCTTGGCGAAGGAAGCCTTTATGAAGCGAAGGGAATGAATGACCAAAAGTCTTGATAAAGGAATCAGGAAATGATTGGTGAAATCCCTTGCCTGGAGTGAGTTGATCTATGGGTGAGAAACGTGGACCTTGAGAAAGGAAGAAGTCATGCGATTGGAGGCCTTCGAGATGTTGGTGTGGCGTAGAATGGAAAAAGTTATTTGGGTTGATAGGAATACAAAAACGGAGGTGTTAGAGATGGTTGGGGAGGAGAGGGCTTTAATTAACGTGATTCAGCATCGTCACAAGAAATGGGTGGGTCGAATATTGAGGGTAGAGGAATTGGTAAAGGTTGTAATGGAGGGTAGGATTCAGGGGAAAAGGCAGAAGGGAAGACAGAGACAGAAGATGTTGGATTACATAAGGGGTGGGGTTAAATATAAGGATATGAAGGAGATGACTATCAATAGGGGGTTTTGATTGTTCCGAACCTACCGAAAGGTAGAACACTTATGTTGACTACTGTTTACAAAAGCGGATTAAAGAAGGAGCCAGGAAATTATTGACCCATATCATTAACTTCAGTGTCCGGAAAGGTATTGGAACATATTGTCGTAAGCTCACTCATGGGATTTTTAGATAGAAATGAATTCCTCGACGCGAACCAGCATGGTTTTCGAAAGTCCCGATCATTTAATATCCAACTTGCTCTATTTGTACACGCTATCTTAAAGTCTGCCGAGAATAAATAGCCAGTGGACGCTATTTTCCTCGATTTCAAAAAGCATTCGATAGAGTCCCCAACTACAAACTAATTTAAAAACTAAAATTAGCGGGCATTATCAAGGAAGTAGTCGACTGGGTTAAGGATTTTCTCGACGAGAGGGAACAACAAGTTGTACTGGATGGCGTTAGCTCAAATAGAGTCAAAGTTACCTCTGGCGTACCTCAAGGCAGCGTAATTGGACCTCTTCTTTTCCTTATTTATATCAATGACTTGAGTGACGAGATAGTTAGTAATGTGAGGATATTTGCGGATGATTTGGTTATATATAGAGAAATAACAAACGAGGAAGACCGAACATCTCTCTCAAACGATTATGTACTCATCCAAAGGTGGTGCGAAAAATCGGAATGAGATATTAACGTAGATAAATGCTAATGCTAAAGGAAACAATTGCTTCCAAAACAACAGTACAAAATTAATGGAATGAACAAAAAAGCCGTAGATTCAGTTGAATATCTCGGGATCAACATTACTAATAACTTAAATTGGAGAACGCATATTCGAAAAATCTGCGGCAAAGCAAGTAAAAGGCTTGACTTTGTAAAGGTAAATGCGATGAAAAGGTGAGAGAGCGATGTTATTTTACCTTGATCGGACCCCCAAGTGCAGCGTGAAACGGTTCGTTTTGTTAAGAAATGTTACGATAAAAAACAAGCGTTACGAATATACTCTGAGACGTAGGTTGGGAAACCTTGAAAGAAAGGAGATTAGAAGCTAGGCTGCGATTGCTTAATAAAACCAGGGACTAGCAGTTGCCTACTGCCAGCTCCGCAGGCAGGTTAGTTCCCTTACGTTTGATGGGGCAGCATCGAAAGGTATTCGGTTTTGTCGTTTCTCTCTTGAATGGCATTTCCAAAAAGATTCCGAAAAAGTAGATAATTTCAGAGACCGCAAAGTCGGGACCTCACCCTCAGCAGTGAGATCAACTGATAAAAGACTTAACTATGTTAAATGACGCGCAAGCGATAGGTAAGCGGCGTTCGTCATCCCAAAAGAAAACGTCTCCCACTGCCCTCATTTTCCCGATTTTTTTCAGTTTTTCGCCCGTTTTGCACCTCTAAACTCAACCAAAAAAATTAAATTTTTGCACGCCTGTGCTTGCAGTCCGTCTGCCTCCAGCGCACTAAAAATCGTTCCGGGATATTGAATTTAGACTCAGATTTTGCTAAAAGTGTTATATCCTTTTCTTGAGGACAGACGGACGGACACGATTCTGTCTTAATATTTATATAAACTACATTTTCAGAAGATACAATCGGTATCATGTAACTCCCCTGCTACCTCGGTCGATCCGATAATGACCTAAGTTAAGAGAAATAGATGCTAGGACGAATCGTTTTTAAAAATTCATTCTTTCCGCGAACAATATGCGACAATAACCGAAGAAAGAAGTAGTTTAGATTCAACTGGTGTTTACACCCCCTGCCACACGCCGAAAGGCGGCTTCCAGGGTATTAATGTAGATGTAGATGTAAGCAAGTTTATTATGAAAACGTAGTGCTGACAAACAATCAGATACCATTCCGATTACCTTTATTTATTCCTGCATGTTATCTTTATACTAAGCGTTATGTTTCACTTACTTTCCTCTACATTTAATCATCTTCCTACACTTTTATTACTCTTGCTTTCGTAAACCAGTACCAACACTTACTCCTGGAGTCATCCACGTTCTTGATGGTTTTCCTTCCGCTGCTGATGAGGGGTTGGGGGGTAGGGAGGATTTGGGGGGAATACGTAACACCCTAACGTGGGGACCCGGCCAGATCAGAGTGGCGTGCAATGGGGTTCATCCTCATGCCTAAGGATCTCCCCTTTACCACTCATAGCTGGTTAACCGCGGGATCCGACCTCATAGACAGAAAGATCGAACTGGTGAGAAGAGAGGGCTAAGTTAGCTCCCCCCAGCAGAAGAAGGTGAAAGAAAGGGCCCTGGAAAAGATGCCTACATCTGTAGGCCTTTCGGCTAGGGTTGAGAGGAGTAAGGCATTACTCCCTCTTGCCCTACAGAGCAGGTAGTTAATACATAAAGATACACTTCATTTAAAGCTGCAATCAATATTTGGATTGTCAGCAATTGACTAGAATTTATTTTATTGAGTTCAGAAAGCATTGACTTGAATGTATTTCCATGACTTACTGCAATAATTACTTGTCATGGTGAAATACTTAAAATCATATTTAATTCGATTTAAAGAAAAATTTGTAAAATTATTTGACTATTAATGATTTATCAGAATGAAAAATTTTTAATAAGAAACTAATATTTCAAATTGCAAAAATGTTTCATCATCTATGGCAAATTAAATTTATCTGAACAATAAGCTGCAATTAAGCAATTGCAAAATTAACAAAGTAAAGATTAAATTAAATTAGATATAATATGTAAAGATTGTTAATACTCACAAGGTTACATCGGGAGGGTAGATTGGGAGCTTTAGATTCAGCACTTAACCTGTAAAGAAAGGAATTAAGGAATGAATATTCCTTAATTCCTAATAATATATTTTTTAAAGTATAAGTATGTATGAATGTTTGTACAGAACTTAAACGAATCATTATAATTTTATTAATGGTTTTTCTTTTGTTTCTTTTAGAGCAATAATGTGCAAATATGACAAATCACTATCCCCAAGTTCCACCCAGTTCAGATTTTTTTTGACCAGTTTCATTACACATAAAATATTTTTTTTAATTTACAAGCATTCTTGGAGACAAGCTATTAATTTAAGTTACTTTATCATTTACTCCGGATGCTATCTAATGACTGCAGAAAACAGTAATGGCTCTCAATGGTCCATCTTAGACAAATATCTACTATCATTTTTGCTACTTACAAAGTAAATAAGATTTTCCGGTATCTTGATTGCTTTTTTTCTATAACTGTCGGTTTCTATTGTCCATCCTTTACTTTCTTCATTATTCATATTGCAAATAATTTTACTCACTTATGTTATGAAATACTGCCAAGAACATTCCACCACTTCATTATAAAACGAAGGTATACCTTAAAAAAATTCAATAACTGATTCTTAAGGATAAATTTAGATATTTGATAATGATTTACTTACAGAATAAGACGCACTTTCAAGTCCAACAACGTAAAACAACAATAAATGTAATTTACTTATAAGTAATTAAACAAATGAATGCCAGCCATCTGCTCCAGAATAAACTTTGTTTCCGCGAAACGAACAATGCAAGTATTATCATGATTTTTAAAATCATAAAAGTGAATTTTTATTTTAGGAGAAATTCGGTCACGAGCTTTGTATGTAAAGGCTAAAAATCTGAAGGTCGTTGAGGACTGTTATCGGTCGGCTCTTTGGAATTTGTTTGTGGAAGACAATCTCAATTTTCGTAGAAAATCTTTTAAGCGAAAGTAACGGAAAGGGAAAGCAAAACATCAATGAGTATTCGAAGAAGCCAATCTTAAATACATGAAATTCCGCTTCCTTTTTTGGAACCATGGAGATAAAGCGAAAGAGAAAGTATATGTTTGTTACCAAGGAGAATAACACGAAAACTGATTAGTAGAAAACAATACAAATGTGTTTTAAATCAAGAACGGGGTTGAAAAATAATTATACTTTGGTATAACAACTATCAACGAAGAATATTCCATCTAGAAATCGAAACATAGACCAAAAATATGGAAGGAATTAAACTTCGAGGGAAAGTTAACAACTTTTAATAGTGCAAAGAAATCTTAACGGGATGATTTTACAACAAAGAAATTGATAAATGATGTTCACTGGGCCAAGGGGGTTTCAGTATTCATTTTGCATGAAGATTTCCAAAAACAATCAGATAAGTTTGTTTGCATGTGTGCACTTCTTACACCATAAATAAAGTTATATTATTATTTTTATTATAACAACATGCTACTACAGTCAATGATAAACGGAGAGGAAGAGGAAATATTCCTGGATCGAAATAACTGTGAAACCCCTTTCTTTACTGGAATGTTACACATGCAAAAGTTGTCTTAACTCATCAGAAATTTCAAATAAATCAAAAAGGCTTGATATTTAGTATACGTCTCTCGCAAGTCTCTTTCTTCTAAACAAAAGAATGTTTGTGTTCGGAAGACACAAATGTAAACATTAGGTATAAGGCTGATGTTAATTACAATCAGGCTTTATTTAACGAGTCCAAGATCAGAATTGTAATATGATGATGTACTTAATCCGTTATTAAAGAGTAGAGTTATCAATTGTTACTTATTATGATATGGCAAAGATATAACAAAATATTTTGATTTTCTGTGTGTATGCGTCGATGAGAACGAAAGCGCATTTCGTACTTCGTAACTCGCAGCAGGAGGGCTGAAGGCCAAATAAAACCGTGTCTTCCGAGAGTAGACGATTTGCGTAAGGCTGGATTCCTTTTTACTGTACAAAGTTATACTCACCTCTTTAAAAATAAATGGATCACATTTTTTTTGACATGGAATTACTACAGCCCATAACTCAGTACGTTAAATCGAAATTATGACGAAATAATGATATTTAAACACGAAGCTCTGTGAAAACAACGACTATTTGATACATAAATAAAAAAATCCAGTTACAATGGATTAGCCTAATTCCAATAGGATTATCAATAAGACCCCACTTATTAATTCACTGCTGATAACGTTCGGATATTTAATAGAATTGTTGATAAATTTACACCCAGCAAAAGATTTCTCACATAACTATGACGAATCGATTCATACAGAATACAGACTGCAATAGCAGAGAAAATAGTAAAGCAAATGAAAAAATTCATCGTATTGGATGATTAATGACATTTCTGCGTAACTGTTTGATTCAATTTTAACTAAGCGTTCTCTTTACTTGACGACAACGCACAAAAAGTTTGAGGAAAACGAAGAATTACATTATTGAATTTAAAAATACTTATTCCTTTAAAACCTAAATCTCAAAACATTAATTAAATATAAAAATGAAATTCTTTGAAGTTATATAGTCACTCAACTTCTGCGCTTTGACACTCAACATGAAAATACGTCCCTCTGGCATAAGTCCGCGACAAAATTAAAATAAACAATGAATTGGTGAAACAATTCCTACGTCATCAAAGAATAAGAATTTCCAATCCTCCAAAAGAGCCCTCCGCTTTGTCTCTGGCATGCTCTCGTTATTTGTAAATAGAGATTATCTTATACGAGTAAAAGTTTAATTGTATTCTGCAAGCATATTAATGATACAAATTTTAAGTCGATATCATATCGGGAAAGCCCTCAAACTTAATTCCGTATTGCCCCTTTGAAATATATGGTAAAATATAAATGGTGCCCTAGGGTAGTACCAATGATCAAAAGGTAAAAGATAAAATGTTTTTATGACATATTCATTATTTCTGTTCATACGAGTATGCCTGGCCATTGAATTACCACCTTCTCGGTGAATGACTCATAAAAAAAGTAGAATTCCCGCAATACATTTCGAATACTAGAGCCGCCTGAGAGTATCTATTCTTATATTTAACTGCAATCAACGCAATGGAATTCGGTAATAAGTAAGTGTTAAAATTATTGTGTAAAGCAGCAATCGAAGATATACCTTAATAGAATAGACAGCTCCCTATTTAGAAGTAAGGTTTTTTTTAAGATTCCCTACGAATGACAAACTTATTAGGAATGCAAGTATTAATCTTTATTAAAAAGAACTTAAATTTAACATGACATAAATGGGCGAATTGTAAGGAAGTTTGAATAAGACTGTCCATCTGATTAGGGACTTAATCGTTGAGCATTAAAATTAATGGTTTATGAAGGCGAGGCATAATTACTAAAGCGTCTTATGTTCACAAATTGTCTTAACTTTAATAAACTAATTTCACCTTGAGTGCCCTTGCTCCTTCTGTTTGCATTAAAGAGGTCGTTCAATTATATACTACCATCGGAACTTTTAAATTCAACCAGTCTCTTCAATTATGTAAGCGATAGACATGTGATTTTGAAAGAAAATAAAATATAGATATGAATCGATATAATTCAATTCAATTATAAGATGCAAATAAAATTGTAATTACTTATCCCCAGTCGCCAGAATCCATGAGCCTCTTCCGTGACTATCTTCGACGGCCTTTGATTTTGATACACGAGAGAACCGCACAGCAAAAAACAACGAAAGGAGTGGTATTTTTCGCTTAAAATCTGAAAAAATAGTGAAAAATATTAATGTGATATCAAATTATAGCTATCCCTTAAATATTCTACTCTGAAGCCTGAAGCATGCATAGAGTTATCAATACTAACGTCAATTTTCAAATGAGATTTCTATTACTTTAAATCAGCATACCCGTTATGGATAGTATTAAATATAGCGAAATAATTTTTATCGAGATAAACGCATTTCCATTAATACGGGAATGATATTCTGATGAAGAAAGAGTCGGAAAAAACAGTAATTGACCACTCAAGCATCTCTTTACTACAGTAAGGTCGAACTTCGCTTGAGAAAGAAAAAAATCTTGTATGCATACTGACGAGTACCAAATCGAATAAAATTAAAAGAATGCATATAGTTAACAGCGAATACACAAAATTTGGAAGAATTACACGACTAATTTAAGAAATAACTAAACTTGATATATGAAATATCGGAACGACCCGAAATCCCATAATGAATGTATATCATATCCAATTTAATAATATTTAATTTAAGCTCACTGAAACAATAATGAATAAACTTCGAAATAGATTAAAGTATTATAGATTGGGAAAGTGACTCAGTTATTTTCAATGGCCTGTAACCGTTACATTCAAACAAATATTTTCCGTTATTCAATTGTTCAAGACGTTTACTAAATATCACCCAAGAGTTCAGGTTCGTTAAAATTCTTTTTCGTAAACTTCTTTACTTAAAATTCAGCTTAAAATACATACGTTTTTCATTAGTATTTTAGACATCGATTGAACTTTATGATATTCATTTACGACGATCGTTTACAGACATATCATTACGTGCATATAATATCGGATTATTACTAAATCGAACAGTAATAATACGATCGATTTCAAGGAATACACAGTGAAGAAGAACTCTTCTATCTCGAAAGGCAACTGAACTAAATTACGTACTCATAGAGCAAAGAACGTGGCGCAAACATAATACGCCAAATCGACTCTTGACATATTGACATTTAAAAATCGAAAAATTACTAAATCTACTGAAAATACATTCCAAATCCTGAACCGAAATCACTTAACGAATAACAAAGAGTACAAAATAAATCACTAGTCTTTGCAGTTATTCTCCGATTTAATAGGTTACGATATTAATGCAAGTTGGCAAACTTATAGCAGTAATCAGTAGCAGGTAATTTCAAATTAAAGTAAAATATGAATGCATTAAGTTATTCATTTGAGAATTAGTTTCTATACGATGAGATTGGAAAACCTTATTATGAAATTATTTCAAATATCAATAACCGTTACAGTCAACAAAATAATTTCGTTATTCTACTTTTAGGGATATTTGCTAAATACCAAGCAAATTTTAAAAGCGAGTCATTATTTTCCATGTGCTTTTTAGTTATAATTAAATATACCATTTAAGACTAGCGTTCTTTCTTTTTTATTAAAGTTTTGATTTACTTTTCTGACATTCATCGACGACGAAAATTTACATACTTTACATAACTTAATTACCAAATCGAGTGATTGCAATAAAGAATTTTAAGTGCAAGCTTAGAGTAAACGAAATACAAGATAACGAGACGGAATTCCTCTGTCTTCAGGGACAACTGAACTAAATGACCTACTCATAGACACGGAAACGTTACTCACAAATATTACGCAACAAAAGAACTTAAAATATCAGAAATTCCAAACCAAGGTAAAAAATATTCCTTTGATATGAGACAATAAGTTCAATTAAGATATTTTTTTAATCATACCATACACAGGAATTCCTTCGTGACGTTCACTGATATATTAACACACCGAAATTCGTTCTCTCTTTTCGTTAACGAATAATCAGGAACATGAATATTTATTTCTAAAAGGAGATTGCTAGACATTAGGAATATTAATTATTAACAAAAAAATCGTTTAACTTTACAATATGGCTCCGATTCCCAGGTTCCCCAATTAACACAATTCGATAAATTTAAATTCTAACGGTTATTTCAGAAAATTCAGTAAACGGTACTCACCTAAAGAAATACGAACAGCAAATGAGAACTTTACCGTTTGAACAAATTTTGAACACTATTCCTGTGCTGTGATTGGTCCATTTCGAATTCGCTGTCATTGGCCCCGACCACCCTCGATTTTCATAATCTATAATTATAATTAAATCAATAGCTATTTCAATTAGAAATTGTTAAAATTGAATTTTAACATTATTCGAACATCTACATTTTTGTAAATATCAATTTTACACTTTGCTATTAATATTATAACTGCTCTTAATATATGAACAAATGAATGGGAGAAGCGCATTTGTACACTCAAAGAATTAAAATGGATATTTCTGATAACATTTCAATATATAAACAGACTTTCTTTTTTTCTACGAAGTTTCCTTAAGGAAACTAGTGATGGTGTTAATGATAATTAAAATATGTTGATTAATAGTATGATACCCTTTCCTAAATGGAAAACAAGATACTCCTAGATTCAGAAAATTTTCGTATACTTTACTGCAATGATAATAAAAGGTGTACACCTAAATCCTGTCAAAAAGAACACTCTATAGTTAGACATTCTCTTTGAGTTGTATTGCATTATTTTAAAGATCTTGTATAAGGAACAGTATTTCAACATTCATACCTTATGTGTCTTTCCTCTTCAAATCCTTTCCTCAGCTTTTCTTCTCACCTTAGTAATTTGTGGTCATAATCTGTATTTTAGTTGCTATTACTTTAACGGGATTTAATAACATTCGCTTTTACCACTATCACATACGACACAATTAAGGTGTTGAGTTATATATACTGTAGCACCACTTTTTTAACTCTTTGTCTAAGTTAGACGGAAATCACAAGAGTGAAGGTTCAGATATAACTACGAAGAAAGGCCTTCGAGTATTCCTCTGGTAAATTCACGTGTCCGATTTTCTTAGCATTGATGGAACATTCGCAAGAAAAATATGCTGGTATTTTAGAGGTAGATAATGGCCGCCATTGTGAGAACAGAAACGAGGACTGTCAGTCACGAGAAAAACATTACTCACTTATTCTGAAACGTCATATACGTGATTCAGGTTTTTCAAGACGATCGATTTTTGGAAAGCGCGGTAATGGTCTCGCAATCGCCTCGTGGTGTATTGAGTATGTAAGTAAAGAGCCAAAATTAAGTGATATTTGAGTGCTAATTATTATTTTATGTAGGTAAAGTGGATTTGTTGTAAGGGATCAAGATCGAGTGTGCTTATGGATAAATGTTATGCTGTGAATGTGCTACAAGAACGACGTATAACTCCAAATCATCCGTGGTATAACCAGAAATGCTTGGCTTTAGAGCAGAATCAATTATATAATCAGTGATTACATTTAGTAAGGGTGTACCAGTGTAGAATTCTAAATCAGTGATTAAAGAATCGTCAATCAAGGACAACCTAGGAATGGATGAAAGTTAATGCTAGAGTTTTACGAATTGTGCCACCTTCGAAAACAAACATATTGGGTTCAGTGATATATGACATAAATGTAAGTATGGAATGAATGATATCTAATTTTACGTCTATATTTTCAATCTATGCCAAGTTTTCGTATGAATATCGTAGCCTAAGGAGGAGATAATTATGTAATTACTAAAACTATGTTCCTATTTGATAGAATCTGTTAGTTTGTCAGAAAGTGTAATATTGTTAAGCCCGGAAAGATAGCAGCATTTTCGATGCTGTTTATTCGATTTATCGAATGATTCCATTGCCAGCCACTATCTTTCTAGTGAGAAATAGTAGAAAATTTTAACGAAATTAAATTTGAATGTTAATTAGTAAATCTATCAAGACCTATAATCTCCAGTTGTCTAATGTTTCATTTTGAAATTACTTTGATTGGTTGGCTTGATGTTTTAGAGGTATATCAAGGAGACGTCAGCTCAAATGCTGGTAAATTCTCAATCTGTTCACCATTAGCTAAAATTCATTTAGTAGAGGGAATGAGGCCTTCTGAATATTATGAGGGATGAGGCAGATATGCCATGGTTTCTCGCAGGTTAGGAAAAGTTAATGCAACTTCAGAACAATTATTACTAAAAATATTGCATTTCCTTAACAATCTACATCAAGGGCAGACACAAATCCCACCTTTATCTCCTTAGCTTGCATATTTTCACTGCTATTAAGAAGACAAAACTAAGGGATAGATAGTCATTTATCTGCTTCTGCAAAAAAATAATGGGAATAACCCCTTACTAATAGGTTCGGTGGTAAAAGTTTACATATTGAAACATGATTTTAAAATGAAGGTATATATTCTTTCTTCTTAGCGATATTTCAGTGACAGCAATGTTTGCCTTCTAGTACTTAAAAAGATGAATGTTTGTGTTGAAGTGGATATGGACACATAACAAAACCACGAGATTTTTAGCGATTGAGAATCAAACACTGTGAAGATATATCGAAACAAAGGAATTCTTACGGTGAAAATAAATTAATCTTTTCATATATAATGGAGATATTCTGGATAGTAAATGCTACTTTAAATTAATATTTTTATAAAGTATTGCCAGCAATAGCAATGTAAATCAATTAAATGTGCGCTTAAGCAAATCCTATTCTTTGTTACAGAAAATCAGGAGTTATAATGTATGATTAAATACCTTAATGCCGTAATCCTGGTGTAATATTAAAATAAATTGATTTATGGTATGGATACTCGTATATTCTAGTTTATCGCCAAATTAACATTTTTAAAAATTACATCCAAAACTTTTAAAATTCACTTTCAACAATACATAATTTCATTTTCTATGAACTTATCAAATTAAAAAAAAACAGATATATACCCATTTACTTATCCCATTCATTTGTTTATAGATTATGAGTAGTTATAATAATATACACAAAATTTAAAATTAATGTTTAAAAAATAATTAGCAAGAAAAAAATTCTTAAAAATCAATAATAACAATATCTCATTGATTTGGCTATTAATTTAATTGTAATTATTGATTATAAAATTATAAAAACCGAGGGTGGTCGGGGCCAATGACAGCGAATTCGAAATGGACCAATCACAGCACAGGAATAGTGTTCAAAATTTGTTCAAACGGTAAAGTTCTCATTTGCTGTTCGGATTTCTTCAGGTGAGTACCTTTTACTGAATTTTCTGAAATAACCGTTAGAATTTAAATTTATCGAATTGTGTTAATTGGGGAACCTGGGAATCGGAGCCATATTGTAAAGTTAAACGATTGTTCTGTTAATAATTAATATTCCTAATGTCTAGCAATCTCCTTTTAGAAATAAATATTCATTTTCCTGATTTTTCGTTAACGAAAAGAGAGAACGAATTTCGGTGTGTTAATATATAAGTGAACGTCACGAAGGAATTCCTCTGTATGATACGCTACATGAAATATCTTAATTGAAACTGAAGTCTCTTATCAAAGTAAAATTTTCTACCTTGAGTTGGAATTTCTGATATTATAAGTTCGTTTGTTGCGTAATATTTGTGCGTAACGTTCCCGTGTCTATGAGAAGGTCATTCAGTTCAGTCGTCCCTGAAGACAGAAGAGTTCTTTCTCGTTATCTCGTATTCCTTTTACTCTCAGATTGCACTTAAAATTCTTTTTTGCAATCACTCGATTTGGTAATTACGTTATGATTAGTTTGTAAATTTTCGTCGTTAACGAGTGCCAGAAAAGTAAATCAAAGCTTAAATTAGAAATAAAAACACTTATCTTCAATGGTCAATTTTATTAGAACTAAACAATTGATTATTTTTCAATTATTGTTACTCGTTAAATTATTATTGTTTTTATATAAGTGGAGTGGAGTCACTATTCGTGGAGTATTTTCCAAGGTGTCAGGATTTCTGTGGTCACGACTTCGTATTTATGGTATGTAATTTTAGATATCCGAATAGAATTACATTTTTTTAGTCTCCTATCAATGAAGAATTTTCCTTGCGATTTGTAAATGTAGATATGTCAAGTGTCGACATTGCGAATTATAGATGCGCCACTTTTCTTTGTCTATGAGTAGGCCATTAAGTGCAGTCGTCTTTCGAGATAGAAGATTACTTCTTTTTCTTCAACGTACATTCTTTGAAATCGATCGTCTTACTGTTCGATAAATTAATAATCCGATTTGATAAGCACGTAATGATACTGTCACAAATTAACGTCATAAAAATATCATAAATTTTAATCGATGCTTAAGTTAAAAATGAAAAACTTATTTATTTTACGCTGAATATCAAGTGAAGAACCATCATCTGGGATTCTGGGATCAAACTGGGATTTTCGCGTGGTACAGTCCTGGCCAAAATTAACGCAGCACCAGCCGTAAGGATCGCTAGGGAGGTGCTGCGTTAATTTTGGCCAGGAGTGTACATTTATCAAACAATAGAATAACGGAAAAAAACCTATTTTGAATGTAACGGTTACAGGCAATTGAAAATAACTGAGTCATTTTCCCAATCCATAATAGTTTAATGTATATCGAAGTTTATTCATTATTGTTTTACCGAGCCTAGATTAAATATAATTAAATTAAATTCGATTTACTTTCATTATGGAATTGTATTATTTGGATTCGTTCCAATATTTCATTTATCACTTTTATTTCTTATATTAGTAGTGTAATTTATTGTCTTCATTTTATTTTTAATCCGATACAGCCCACGACCATTCTTTTGAATTTGATTCGATACTCGTGAGTGCGGCTACGGAATGTTTCACCTGAACCAAAGTTCTAAATTTACAGTCGAAAGAGGATGAATGAATAGTTAATTACCGTTTTGTCAGATCAATTATTGTCATCAGAATTTCAATCCTAGATCAATGAAAGTGCATGTATCTCGATGAAGAATAAGTCGTTATCTTTAATAGTATGCATTACGGATATGCTGATATTAAAATAACGGAAATCTCATTTTAAAGTCAACTCTCAAATTGTTAACGTCCATACATGTTCAACGCTTCAGATAAGAATATTTTCCTGATTAGTTTTACTTAATTTTATGTTAATTGCATTTTCTATTTTTTTCCAGATTTTAAGTAAATTTAACGTCTCCCATCGATGATTTACGTGCGTCTCTCGAAATCAAAGTTCGTTGAAGGAATTCGTCACGGAAGAGGATCACGGTCACCGACAACTGGTGTTCTAATCTAGGTTTTTACAATTTTTTATTTATTTTTAACAATATTAATTTTATTTTCATTGATTCATATCTTTATTTTATTTTCTTTCAAATTTGCATGTCTACCGCTTACGTTATAGAAGTGACTACTTGAATATTGGAGTTCCGAATGCACTATATAATATAGCGACTTTTCCGAAGTAACCATTAGGCGCAAGGCCACACAGTGAAATTTGTTTGTTAAAGATTAAACAATTTTTGAACATAGTAATAATAATAATATTAAATAATTTATTAATTACGCCTCGCCTTCTGAAATGAATAAATTTAATTTGCAGCACTTAAGTAGTGCCGAAATAGATCGAATGTATTTTCGTTTGACTTTCAGTTTGCTCTTTTAGATTATTTTAACGTTAATTTTCAATATTTCATTTTTAATGCGTTTCGCATTCGTCCAAAATCTTAACAAAACCTTTAATCCCTAAATGCGGGCTTTTTTTCATTGAAAGTTCTATGTTTGATCTCTTCATTACTTCAATAAACTCAACATTTATAGCACTTGATAAAAAACGAATTTCAAAGAGTTAATAGAAGTATCCTATAGAAATAGATAGTCACAGCTCTACTGACAAACATTGGGAGCATTTCAGAGACTTAGCCGAGGGCTCTTTTAGAGCATATGAAATCCACTGCTTATTTTTGATGAAATAGGAATTGTTTCACCACTTAATACTTTTATTTTAAATTATAATGTAATTTTAAATTACATAATTTATATCTTGGTGCATTCATAATATTTTTATAGCTTTGATTGGGATACTTTAAGTACCATTACTGAATTTATTTGGTGCATCTTGATCTGGTCTTTACGGTGTCGATGTTAAATAGGCATCGTATAATTGAAAGGTATATTTCTCACTTTTTGTATTTTATCGTCGATATGAATAAGGCTGCGTCTATTCTTTTGAATAGTATTTAACTCGCTACTCATCATCATAGGGAATTAATTTTTCTCCTTCCAAACCGAATTTTGAATTTCCCTTTCAAAAAAAATTTAATTTTTTCTCAACTAATGAATTATTAGAGTCACCAGTATTAAATTTCGATAGTGATTTTCATGGCTGTATTTTAGGGTTTTAAAGTAGCGATCCTTAATCGGGAAGAGATATTGAAATTAATGTAACAGAAATCTCCTTTGAAAGTCGCCCATCATATCGGTCATGTCTGTACATGCTCAAGGCTGCAGATTAGAATATTTACCTAAAAGCAATTATTTTATGTGATATTAATTTAATTTATATTTTTTCTAGATTTCAAGTAAATAACCTCTCCTTTAGATGTTTTCCTGGTGTGTTCGTCTCGCGTGTTTCAAAATCGAAAGTCGTTGAAGAGATTAAGAGTTTCGTGGACTCCTGCAACCGAGATGTCAACTTTTTAGGTAAGGAGAATTCATATGTACATTTTATCGACGGATTTCATTTTCAATAAATGCATGTTTTCATTTTATTGGCTTTGATCATTTGCATATCGTTTATGTAATTGGAAAGACTTGGTGAATATTTCCTTAATTAGTTTCGATATAATAGGAGAGCTCTAGTGAATATAGAATATTACCGTTAGTACGGTAAAATAATTCAGTTACATTAATGAACTGCGATGTAACATTATGAGTACAACATGATGATATTCATTGGAACTTCTTTGCAATTCGCGATATTAGAGTTTGTTTTAACCAGTGTTTAGATAATCAGGCGCGTTGATACTTTTCATCATGCTTCCATATTGTAAAAGTCGCATGCAAAATTTCTTTAAGTCCATCAATTTTATGACAGCATCATAAACACAATTATTTGTGTTTCTACATAAGTGCTCCATAGCATATAAAAATATATTTCGGATCCCTGCTATGCAACAATCGATAGGGCATTTCAGAACACTCGCTGATTCTCGACTTCCAATGATTTTAATAAAAGTAAATCGCTGTAACTTAGAAAGCAAAGATGCATTGACGGAATTTCGTGGAAGCCGCAGCAGTCGTTGAATTTTTGTTAGTTATTTAGAATTAGAAATTGGATAATTGGTTACCGTATGCAATTGCATGCACTGCAGGCGTTGCCCGTGGGTCGTGATTTCGTTTCCACTGCCTCGGTACATAATAGTAAAACTAATAAAGATCTTTTTTATTGTTTGCTACATTTAAAAATGATTTAGGAGGCAGCCCCAAAACATTGTTAATTACTCTTCCACACATACATTATTACATTTAAAAATTCTTTAATAACATCACTATATTAAAGAACAGGATTAGGTCACATTTTTAAGTTCGAACAAGACTTTAACATTAGTAAACATCCCCCTATTACTCCACCTATTTATTCCCACATTTACATCAGATGTATTCTATAATTACTGTTCCTATATAATTACATTTTAAATTGTTTCTTTTATAAGTCACTTGTCACTTCAGAAGCTTCTCAATCATCTCACTTACATATTATAGATTTAACAATATCCAAAACAACACATCCGAAGACCCCTTTCATACGATGCATTTTTATAATATCTTAAAGTAACAAAGACCAAAATCTTGTTAAAAGACCTAGAGTGACCTTCACGCCAACAAATGCGCATTCCTACGTTCAAAATACACTTTCCTTAACTTCGCTATGCAAACACATAATGTCATTTGAATTGGTCTAGTGTGATATGTTATGATGATGGACAAGAGGGAATATGCAAACATAGATAGGACACGTACATTCATTTATTAAATCCTTCCCGCAAAAAACTCAAAGATGTTCATGTATGGAAGCTTAATATCCATTACGTTATTCATACTTTGTCATTAATTTATTGACATATTGATTAACATCGATTGTTTATTTTTACTTTTTATGAAATATTTCTTGTTGAAAGTAGTAAAACTAATGCTTTATGGTTTCTAAGTCCTGGTATTGATTTTAAATAGATTTTATTTTCAAATGATTCGGTTTTCAGTTAGTGGAACTTCATCTTAATTGTTTCTTTTATCTTATGTTTTTTCATCTTCGAGTTATTAAGACAATTTTTAGAAAACTGTACATCTTAATCAAGAAATAAAAGCAAATTATCAATTGACTTCGGATACAGTTTATCTAAAAGCGGAAATGTCGTTCCGCGATTATTTTCAGAAACGCAGAGATAAAACGGAAGGGTGTATGTTTGTGATATAAGAAGGATTAAACGATAACTAATTGATATGATAGAAAAGTGCATATCTTTTAAGATTGAGATGAAGATTGAAAATTAATAGAGCTCACGATAGTTTACGAATGAAATTTCCTAAAAATATTACCAAATACTTCATAAATGCAATCCTATTAGTGATAAATTTTAAATTTATTTAAAGTTATTTTAAAGATAAAGTAACAAACATATACTTACTCTTTCTGTTTATCTCCATGGTTCCAAAAAAGGATGCGGAGTTTCACGTATTTAAGATATGCTTCTTCAAATACTCATTGATGTTTTGCTTTCCTTTTCCGTTACTTTCGCTTTAAAGTTTTTCTCCGAAAATTGGGATCGTCTTCCACAAACAAATTCCAAAGAGCCGACCGATAACAGTCCTCAACGACCTTCAGATTTTTAGCCTTTACATACAAAGCTCGTGACCGAATTTCTCCTACCTCCTAAAATAAAAACTCACTTTTATGATTTTAAAAATCATGATAATACTTGCATTGTTCGCTTCGTGGAAACAATGTTTTTCCTGGAGCAGATGGCTGGCATTCATTTGTTTAATTAATTTTAAGTAAATTAGATTTATTTTTCATTTACGTTGTTGGACTTGAAAGTGCGTCTTATTCTGTTAGTAAATCATTATCAAATATCTAAATTTATCATTAAGAATTAGTTATTGAATTGTTTTAAGGGATACCTTCGTTTTATAATGAAGTGGTGGAATGTTCTTGGCAGTATTTTATAACATAACTGAGTAAAATTATTTGCAATATAAATAATTAAGAAAGTTGAGAATGGACAATAGAAACAGACAGTTATAGAAAAGGCAAACAAGATAACGTAAAATATTATTTATCATTGTAAATTGCAAAAAATACAGAAGATATATGGCTAAGATGGACCATTGAGAACCATTACTGTTTTCTGCAGTCATTAGATAGCATCCGGAGAAAGAGATGAAGCAACTTAAATTAATCGCTTGTCTCCAAGCATACTTGTGAATTCAAAGAAATACTTTATGTGTAATGAAACTGGTCAAAAAAAATCTGAACTGGGTGGAACTTGGGGATAGTGATTTGTCGTATTTTCACATTACTGCTCTAAAAGAAACATATAGAAAATTATAATGATTCGTTTAAGTTCTGTATAAACATTCATACATAGTTATACTTCAAAAGATTTTACCTTTTAATACTCATTCCTTAATTCCTTTCTACAGGGTAAGTGCTGAAGCTAAAGCTCCCAATGTACCCTCCCGATGTAACCTTGTGAGTATTAACAATCTTTACATATTAAATCTAATTTAATTTAATCTTTACTTTGTTAATTTTGCAATTGCTTAATTGCAGATTATTGTTCAGATAAATTTCATTTGCCATAGATGATGAAACATTTTTTTAAATTTGAAATATTAGTTTCTTATTAAAAATTTTTCATTCTGATAATTATTAATAGTCAAATAGTTTCACGAAATTGTCTTAAAATCAAATTTAATATGATTTTAAACTTTTTTCCCATGACAAGTAAATATTGCAGTAAGTCATGAAAATAATAAATTCTAGTCAATTGCTGCCAATCCAAATATTGAATGCAGCTTTAAATGAAGTGTGTCTTTATGAATTAACTACCTGCTCTGTAGGGGAAGAGGGAGTAATGCCTTACTCCTCTCAACCCTAGCCGAAAGGCCTACAGATGTAGGCATCTTTTCCAGGGCCCTTTCTTTCACCTTCTTCTGCTGGGGGGAGCTAACTTAGCCCTCTCTTCTCACCAGTTCGATCTTTCTGTCTATGAGGTCGGATCCCGCGGTTAACCAGCTATGAGTGGTAAAGGGGAGATCCTTAGGCATGAGGATGAACCCCATTGCACGCCACTCTGATCTGGCCGGGTCCCCACGTTAGGGTGTTACGTATTCCCCCCAAATCCTCCCTACCCCCCAACCCCTCATCAGCAGCGGAAGGAAAACCATCAAGAACGTGGATGACTCCAGGAGTAAGTGTTGGTACTGGTTTACGAAAGCAAGAGTAATAAAAGTGTAGGAAGATGATTAAATGTAGAGGAAAGTAAGTGAAACATAACGCTTAGTATAAAGATAACATGCAGGAATAAATAAAGGTAATCGGAATGGTATCTGATTGTTTGTCAGCACTACGTTTTCATAGTAAACTTGCTTACATCTACATCTACATTAATACCCTGGAAGCCGCCTTTCGGCGTGTGGCAGGGGGTGTAAACACCAGTTGAATCTAAACTACTTCTTTCTTCGGTTATTGTCGCATATTGTTCGCGGAAAGAATGAATTTTTAAAAACGATTCTTCCTAGCATCTATTTCTCTTAACTTAGGTCATTATCGGATCGACCGAGGTAGCAGGGGAGTTACATGATACCGATTGTATCTTCTGAAAATGTAGTTTCTATATATATTAAGACAGAATCGTGTCCGTCCGTCTGTCCTCAAGAAAGGGATGTAACACTTTTACCAAAATCTGAGTCTAAATTCAATATCCCGGAACGATTTTTAGTGCGCTGGAGGCAGACGGACTGCAAGCACAGGCGTGCAAAAATTTAATTTTTTTGGTTGAGTTTAGAGGTGCAAAACGGGCGAAAAACTGAAAAATCGGGAAAATGAGGGCAGTGGGAGACGTTTTCTTTTGGGATGACGAACGCCGCTTACCTATCGCTTGCGCGTCCTTTAACATAGTTAAGTCTTTATCAGTTGATCTCACTGCTGAGGGTGAGGTCCCGACTTTGCGGTCTCTGAAATTATCTACATTTTCGGTATCTTTTCGGAAATGCCATTCAAGAGAGAAAAGACAAAACCGAATACCTTTCGATGCTGCCCCATCAAACGTAAGGGAACTAACCTGCCTGCGGAGCAGGCAGTAGGCAACTGCTAGTCCCTGGTTTTTTTAAGCAATCGCAGCCTAGCTTCAAATCTCCTTTCTTTCAAGGATTCCCAACCTACGTCTGAGAGCATATTCGTAACGCTTGCTTTTTTATCGTAACATTTCTTAACAAAACGAACCGCTTTACGCTGCAATTGGGGGTCCGATCAAAGTAAAAATAACATCGCTATCTCACCTTTTCATCGCATTTACCGACAATACGCTTTACAAAGTCAAGCCTTTTACTTGCTTTGCCGCAGATTTTTCGTATATGCGTTCTTCAATTTAAGTTATTAGTAATGTTGATCCCGAGATATTCAACTGAATCTACTACTTTTTTGTTCATTCCAGTAATTTTGTACTGTTGTTTTGGAAGCAATTGTTTCCTTTCGAAGAAATTAACTATGGAGCATTTATCTACGTTAATATCTCATTCCGATTTTTTGCACAACCTTTGGATGAGTACTTAATCGTTTGAAAGAGATGTTCGGTCTTCCTCGTTTGTTATTTCCCTATATATAACCGAGTCATCTTCAATTATCCTCACATTGCTAACTATCTTGTCACTCAAGTAATTGTTATGAATCAGGAAAAGAAGAGGTCCAATTACACTGCATTGAGGTACGCCAGAGGTTACTTTGACTCTATTTGAGCTAACGCCATCCAGTACAACTTGTTGTTCCCTCTCGTAGAGAAAATCCTTAACCCAGTCGACTACTTCCTTGATAATGCCCGCTAATTTTAGTTTTTAAATTAGTTTGTAGTGGGGGACTCTATCGATGCTTTTTTGAAATCGATGAAAATAGCGTCCACTGGCTTTTTACTCGCGGCAGGCTTTAAGATATCGTGTACAAATAGAGCATGTTGGGTATTAAATGATCGGGACTTTCGAAAACCATGCTGGTTCGCGTCGAGGAATTCATTTCTATCTAAAAATCCCATGAGTGAGCTTACGACAATATGTTCCAATACCTTTCCGGACACTGAAGTTAATGATATGGGTCAATAATTTCCTGGCTCCTCCTTTAATCCGCTTTTTAAACAGGAGTCAACATAAGTGTTCTACCTTTCGGTAGGTTCGGAACAATCAAAACCCCCTTTTAATAGTCATCTCCGTCATATCCTTATATTTAACCCCGCCCCTTATGTAATCCAACATCTTCTGTCTCTGTCTTCCCTTCTGCCTTTTCCCCTGAATCCTACCCTCCATTACAACCTTTACCAATTCCTCTACCCTCAATATTCGACCCACCCATTTCTTGTGACGATGCTGAATCACGTTAATTAAAGCCCTCTCCTCCCCAACCATCTCTAACACCTCCGTTTTTGTATTCCTATCAACCCAAATAACTTTTTCCATTCTACGCCACACCAACATCTCGAAGGCCTCCAATCGCATGACTTCTTCCTTTCTCAAGGTCCACGTTTCTCACCCATAGATCAACTCACTCCAGGCAAGGGATTTCACCAATCATTTCCTGATTCCTTTATCAAGACTTTTGGTCATTCATTCCCTTCGCTTCATAAAGGCTTCCTTCGCCAAGGCTATTCTTTTACGAACCTCATCTTTACCTACTTTATCTTCCGTCCCAAGAGAGAATACTTCCCAAATAAGAAAACGTATCTACCTGCTCTAGTTTTTTTCCCAACCACCCTAATAGTTAACTTAGCTTTCTTTCCTTTAGTGAACCTCAAAACTTTAGTTTTACTTACTTTAATTTTCATACTAAACTCCCTTGCTTTATTGTTTAGAGCATTTACTATAGTTTGCAAACCCTTTACGGAATCACAGACAATAGCTTTATCGTCTGCATACCTTACAGACCTCATTACATCCCCACTAACCTTTACTCCCTTGTCTATTTCTTCCCAGGCTTCTTGCACCAATTCCTCTGCATGTATATTAAAAAACGTTGGTGACATAGGACACCCTTGTCTTACCCCCCTTCCCAATTCAGCCCAATCCAATTCCCCATCAGCTATCCTTACACAGGCTGTTTGATTCAGATACAAATTTTGAATGAAACGTCTATCTTTCCAGTCCAACCCATATTTCTTTAATATCCCTATCAGTTTTGGCCACTGGACTCTATCGAAAGCCTTTTCAAAATCTACAAAACATACACATAAGTCCCTCTTAAATTCCAGGCTTCGTTCCGCAAGTACTCTCATCACCCCAATTGCATCCCTCGTTCCTTTCCCTCTCTGAAAACAAAACTGGTCTTCTGCGATTCGCCCTTTAATTTTTCCTTCAACCCGTCTATTCAGAACCCTTAGAAGTACTTTTGCCGCGTGAGAGATTAGGCTAATTGTATGATAATACCCACATTCTGTAGCCTTGTTCTTTTTCTTTAAAAAAATCCAGATAGTTTTGGTAAAATCCTCTGGCCATGGCCCTTCATCATAAATTTTCCTAATTAAATGATAGAAACATTTCTTGGCCTTATCCCCCAGGTTCTTAAGACTTCCCTTACTGTCTTTAACCGTCACCATTCTGTTACTAATTCTATTCCCCGTCAGATGCTTTACTTTACTATACATTAGGTCGGCCCTCCTGCTTTCCACCAGCTTTTCTATTTCATTACACTGCCCCTTCCACCACTGTTCCCTAGCCTTATTAGTTTCCCTTCTTAGTTCGTTGTTTAGTGCTCTGTACATTCTGCGCCCATGGTCAGTGTTGACTCTTTTCCATTTCCTTCTTTCCTCCATTTTATTTAACATTTCTACAGTTACCCATGGTTTTCTAGTTTTAGTTTGTTTAACCCTCCCAACAGTTTTTAAGAACAATCCTTCACACAAATTTTAAGCTTTTCCCATTCCTCGTTAGTGGATAGTTCCCTCCCCTTACTATCAAGAGCCTTGCTGACCGACTCTTGAAATTCTTTAGACTTCCCACCCCTTAGAGCTTCTAAATTCCATTTGGGTGTACGTTTTGGTCTAATGATCTTTTAAACTTAAGCTCGGTTTTCGTCATGACCGGATTATGATCCGAGTCGACATCAGCACCAGGAAAATTTCGCGAGTTTTTAACACTATTTCTAAACCTCTTTCTTACCAAAATGTAATCACTTTGGTACCTATCTGTATCCCCGGGCTTTTTCAATGTGTACCTTTGTCAGTAATGGTGCTGAAAGAGTGTGTTTGTGATGCACAGATTATTTCTTTTGCAAAAGTCGATCAGTTTCTGTCCTCTGTCGTTCCTTTTCCCTAAACCGAATCCTCCCACCTCTTCCCCATATTTGCCTTGCCCGACTACCGCGTTCCAGTCTCCCATAACAACGAGATTCTTATTGCCCTTAACCCTTCCCATAACCTCCTCTATTTGCTCATAGACCATATCTACATCATCCTCACTGTAATCACGAGTGGGCAAGTACACCTGAACTATAATCATGTTTACTGGTTCAGACTTTACTTCTACCGATATAACCCGATCGCTTATTAGCTCGGTGGCTATCACGGATTCTCCCGCTTTCTTATCCAACACTACAGCTACTCCCCTCTGGCTAGTATTTCCCCCACTGAAAATGACTCTAACATCGTCGCTCCAGAAGTCTCCCTCGTCCTTCCACCGCACTTTGCATAACCCTATTACATTTTCGTTGGACCTTTTCATTTCTAACTTTACGTTTTCCAATTTCCCTTTCTTGAGCATTGTCCTAACATTCCATGTCCCCACCCTCTTTTCCATCTTCACTCTTCTTTTGTTGTCGTTCCTTGTAAGGGTTTCGTGGAATGACAACCGAGATGGCCTTACTCCCATCACTGCCGGGCATGATACTCATCCTAGAAGGCTGAGTCCCTTTGCCAGTACCAATATTATTGTGGTTGTGCATCATGACAGGGGATAAGTAGTCGAAGTGGTCTCCCGTTGTCTTCCTCAACGGTGTTTTTTTTACCGTGACACCGACACTCATTATGGCCGCCCCACTGGGGAACAGACGCCTTTGCAGCTGCCTCACTGAGGTACAGACGCTGCGTGGACTACCTTTCGTCTGGCCCCTACCTATTGATCTTTCTGGCATGGGTGACTCTACCAGGAACTATGTCCCAGCTAGTCTAGCTCTTTAGGTCATAGGAACAGGCAAACCCTTCCACCGCGACAAGGTTGTAGTCCAGGGGAGGGTAAACGGGATTAATATTAGCTAATTTCCAATCAGATGGGACCCTGGCTTCATTTATCGATTTACAAAATATAATTTTGAGATAAGGGGCGACGCTTTCTGCCAGTTCTTTAAGCACTCTTACTGGAATGCCTTCTGGCCCTGACAACTTATTTGGCTTAATTTTGCGTAAGATTTTAGCTATACCGTCCGTCGTAAAAGTTATATTTGGCATGGAATCCAGTATATTAACCTTAGGGAGGATCTCTATGTTACAATCTGATGTGAATACACTTTGGTAAAATTCGTTTAGCATGTTCGCTTTCCTCTTCGAATCGCAAGTAATGTTACCTTCAATATCCCTTATCGAGCTCACTGTTTGTATCTTTCCCTGTACCTCTCTAACGTACGACCAGAAAGCTTTAGGGTCTTCCGCTAAGCATTCCCCAAGAATTTTCTTTTTAAAGTTGCTGTGGGCGTTATGCATAGCTCGCTTGGTGTCGCATTTTGCTTTCTTGTGCTTTTTTAGCAATAGTGATCGTGGTGGATTTGGAACAGGCTGATCTATTCCCGTAAAAGCCTTTACTTTTCCGTGCAAATCTCTCTGTTTGCGGAGAGCCCTTCTAACCTCTTTATCGTACCATCTGGGCTCGCAATCATTTTTAGAGTATTTCGAAGGTATATACAAATCTATATATTTATGCATTATCTCCACGAATGATTTACATGTATCCTCAGTGTTGTTGTTGCTTACGCGCGACTTAAATGAATTAAAATCGGTAGTTAGTTTTACGTTAAATTCCTCGAAATTGGTTTTGGAATAGAGATAAATTTTGCGTTTGGGTTTCTTATACTTGCTAAGGTTTATCTCAATATCTGCAAACACGCCTTTGTGGTCTCCAAGACCTTCGTCAATCGAAATGTTCTCTATGCGCTCAGGAAAGTTAATTAAAAGGAGATCGAGTATATTGTCACCCCTGGTTGGCGATTTTACTGCTAGGCTTAGCGAGTTTTTCTGAAGTAAATTTAATAACTTTTTACATGAGTCGACATCCCGGGCCCTTTTCTTTATGCTATGATTATTCCAGTCGATGTCTGGAAGATTAAAATCCCCCCCGATTATGGTTATACTCTGGTTGTTCTTACTCGTGTAGATATTTATTTCGTCGTTAAGATTTCGCAAAACCTGTCAATTGGAGTTAGGTGGTCGGTAAAACGCACATACATTTATGTTCGGCTTGTTTTGTTGGCTTATTGTGCACCAGACGCTTTCTATATCGCTATCACTCATAGTCCTCGGCTTGCTCTGAAGTGATGATTTAATGGTCACTAACGGCATTACTGGCATCTTTGTTTCGATTCTTCAACTTTTAAGCCTGGTTCTAATAAACAGTTCATTTTAGAACTCACCCACCATTATAACTGCCGTTAAAATTCTGCATTAAGTTTATTTGGCAAAAGGAGACTAAAACTCAACCCGATTAAAAAACACTTATATCCTCGAGAGATTGTTTTAAATCATCTCTCTACTTTGAAATATACATAGTAATCCCAAGGATTTTTTCTGTTGATGACATGACCCTATCAAAAACTTTTTAAAACTTTTATTGCATTTCTTCATCGGCCTCCTTCCACATACACATAATGACGTTGTAAATAATTTTCGTTCTTGGCTGTAAAGCGCTTTCAGATTCCCAATTTTGGATAGCTTTGTAATTGAAAATTATAGGAAAAATGAAAGTACCAATATGACGGAAAAGCAGGATAATGTGGAAATGATTAAATGGAATGAATATAAGTACAGGGCAATGAATTTAAAGTGAAAATAAGAAGGTGGGGGAGTTCTAAAATGAACTGCTTAATACCCATGAGGATTAGAACCAGGCTTAAAGGCAACAAGGCGTAGGGACGGACCAGACATTACGTTGTACATGCTCTCTGCATTTTTTCGGTTGTCCGTCCGTGTAGGACTTGGTGACAACAGTTTCGCTGACTATCCTGTCAGCGTCTTCAGGTCGAAGGATTAACTTCGACTCTTAACACCTTTAGTCTGAAGAAAAACTGCCGGAGCAACTTTGGTAGAAACCAACATTCAATTGAGAGCAATTTAAACGGTTATTAAAATTGCTTAGTAAAGGTTATGGAAAGTCAACGTCAAACAATTAACGAAGAAACGTGTGTTGAAGCAAAATGAGAGAATCAAAATTAGCACATTTTTCAAACTATAATGATTGTTTTAAAGTCTCTACATTCAAGAATATAGTATAAGATTTACGTTTTAAGTTTCCATCACAATAACGGCGACACTTTCCCAAAAATATACATTCACAATTCGTCATTTTAAAGGCTTATTTTATTTTTGAAAATGAATTACTAAATCAAATTTTTCCTATTTGGTCGCTCAATTCTACCTTCCGTTTGATGTTGCTAGAAATATGTTGTAATTATAGAAAATATTGTGTTTTCATGACAAGAAAAAACTCATACTCCATATGAGTAACGATATCGATAACTCAAAGCTATTGCGTTTTTTTTTCAATAGAATTTAGGGAAAATTAATAGAGTTATTTACGAAGGGTATTAATTATTTGAGATTTAGTATTTTCGTTCAAAATAAGTAAATCGCTGGCTCAAACTTACTGTCTTGTAACTACTTGTTAACCATCAATTGAATTTCGAGCCGATAGTTTCCAAACACCTTGAATTTGGTGACACGAAATCGAAGGCCTTGGAAATCATAGTTTGAGCGATGGGTAAAATCTGCTGGCTCATATATTTGCATCGTACAATATTTTCTGAAAAAATTAATTAATTTTTGGTTATTTCTTTTCTCAACTCCCGCGGAGGTGAATTCTCTCGCTTTTGGATGATTCTTCTGGGTGTTCCGATGAGATACCGAAAGGGCGTTCAACCAAGGATTATCAAGCGAAGTCTTTTAAGGATGCCACAAATATAACTCTTTCATATAACCTGGTACTTCAATTAATTCAAGGTGATGTTACTTGCAATCATCAGTATTACTATGTTTTAGTATTCCTCAACGGTCTGACACGATAAGAAAGCATTTCATCATCATAGAAGACCAGAGATGAAACGTAGCGATGCTGCGGAAATATCTTACATCCATGGATGGAACACAGAATACCATGAGTATACTTTGAAACAAATGATATTTCTATTCCTATATAAGTATGATCAATAATGCGTATTTATGGATTAATACAGTGTGTTTTTGTTTGGAATTGCTATTTTTTTACAATCAAGCTCTTTATCACGGAGGAGAAGGGAAGGGTCGCGGAGATGCAACGAAAAGACATTCGGTCAATGGATCAAGTACAGAATACAATGAGTACCTATAATTTAAGTCTAATGCTATTACTATACCTTTTTAAGTATTTTCGATATTTATTAATTAACGTAGTGTTTTTTGCTTTGATCTACTATTTCATTTACTTTTTTTATTTATTCTTTAGGAACGCACTCGGAGCATTACTCCATCACGGCAGAGCAGAGTAATAGAGACGCTTATGGGAGATATTCGGTCCAGGGATGGAATACAGAATACATTGAGTATAATTTGAATCCTATATGACTAGTAAATCTATTGAAGTATGAACGATACTGTGAATATTTGGATTTACGAATTATTGGTTGTTTTTATTCATTTACTTAAATGGCTTTCCACAAAGTAACGCCTGAACATCTTGATTTCAATATTTTATTTACTGTTTTTGTTCTTTAGGTTTAAACTCGGAAGACAGAGCGGATTAGGATTGCTGATATGCTGATAAAAGATATTCCATAAATGGATGGAACAAAGAATACGATAAGTAAAACGGAATCTAATTTTATTATAATTCCTATTTCAGTATGATTGATTGCGAACAAATTCCCTTTCTTCTCATTCGTTAAAGGTTTCCAATATTAACGTATGTCCGTCACAATAGATTTTCTTTCAATTTATATCCGCCTTATCTTTGCAATAATGAGTCAATTTAATGCTTGAACGGGATTAATATTTTACATTTTCTAACTCATGGAGTACTCTTTCATTTTTAATTCATCATAAACGTTTCGACTACTTCTGAGTGTTCTCCGTACATTCTGATCTTATTGATGTAAATTATTTTGGAAAGAAAGATTGACGGAGCAACTGTCGTAGAAATCATCATTCAATTTAGAGTATCTTAAACGGTTATTAAAATTGCTTCATAGAAGTGAAAGGAAATCAACAGCTAAAAATTAACGTAGATACCTGTTTTCGTGTAAAATGAGAAAGTCAAAACTTGCGCCTATTTTGAGCTGTAAATATAATTTAATATCTCCTCAGTCAAGATTATAGAAAAGTTTTCATTTACATAATTGATTGCCTTTCTTTCACAGTAATGGCGACACTTTTCCATAAGATATTCATGACATTTTGTAATTTTAAAGACTTTTTATTAATTTTTGAAAATAAACTATTAAGTTCGCAAGGTAATATTGACAGTATCGAGTGTGTATACAAAAGGTAATAATGACTCCTTTTTTGGTAGTTTGACTTCACTTTCTGTTTGATGTTTCTAAAATCGTTTTGTAACCATTGAAAATATTATAAGATTTCACAATTTGAAATACCTTGCATAACCACGCTATTGTCAGCGCATTTATACTTTTTCAAAATAATTTGGCCATTTTAATGAAGTTCTATAGTTTTAACGTTACATTATGTGGAGAGTAATTTTAGAGATTTAGTATTTTCAGAATAAAATAAATAAATCGCTGGCTCAAACTTACGATCTTTAAACAATACTCATTTACCATCCTGGCATTAGCATTAGTTTGTTAAATTTTACTTTTAACACCGTTGTTTTGATTTTAGTGATAATAAGCAAACTTGAGAGATATAAAGAAAATTCACTTGGTTAACTTGGATTGGTTATGGATTTCATTTTGATAATCAATCGTCAGTTCTGCTTTTTTAGAGCGCGATTTTCGTAATTTCAATGAGAGTGCTACTTTCTCTGATAAAATTAGGATTGTATTTTAAACTTACTCTGATACTCCGATTTCCGGCCGTCACCGATACCGGCGGCGGAGTGGTTTGCGTGTTAACGATCCAACCTCACGGTTCGAATCTCGGCTAATCGGATTTTTCCGGTTAGGAATGGTTGTGTGTGTGTGTGTGTGTGTCTTGTGTTTATAAATAAAGGAAAATGCAAAAAAAATGATAAAATATATAGGGGGTTAATTGGTAGAGTAGCCTTCAAAGGCTAAAATTCGCCCATGAAAAAAAGACGGCATTATTATTATTATACTCCGATTTCATCGAATTTTAATTTTAAATAAGGTTTAAGATAGAAAAAAGATCTGCGACCAAGGAGAAGTTATCTTTACGAGTATTTCTCATCTAATATAATAATACCTGATTCATAAATAAGATAATGAATACTCAGACGACAAGGATTGCTGCGATGGGTGACTCATTATTCTTCGAGAGTTGAGTGCTTAGATTTTTCCGTGGACAAAGTCGGCGTGGTGAAACCGGATGGCATTAGTTCAATGTGCTTTCCTTTTCATTCCTTCCGTTTTGGCTCCAATATTACCTTTAAAATGTTGTCCTATATAGTTATATTAATTTGCTTTCATTTTTTTCTATTTTCTTAGAAGAGCTCAAGTACGAATCCTTATGTTCAAGAATCGTCACAAGGTCGATTAATCCTCAAATTTCAATTACTTCCATTCTTTTTTTAACTGTGGTAGCTAGGGGTTCGTGCCCTCATCACCTTCTCACGAGTTCAAGTCCTTGTCTTCGTAAACAATCTCCGACATTCTACTCCTTTTTGCTTTAGATTGTTTGCATTACTCTTTAACGAGTCTTTAGTGAAACTATGGCTTCTTATTAGTCTTCCGTAACACTCTTCTATCAAACGCAACTGATTTGTTTTATTTCATTGAATATAAATGAATGCAGATAAATATATGAGGTTGGTTAGTTGGTTCCACGACAACTGAGCGCTACGCTACTACAACGTTTTGCAGTCAACAAATTCCCAACCATTAGGTATTTGTAGATATATTCATCGGATTTCCTCTGCTGTATATACTACCCTCTTTTATAATCGAATATTGTTTTGTCTTTGAAAGCAGTGTGAATTGCATAAGATACTCGATTTATCTCAAAGATTACGAAGCGTACTTGGCAAATACTAACGTCCGAACTATTGTTTTCCAACAATCCGAAGTAGTTTATGAGACTCGTCATCAATTAATTTTTACTATCAATGTCCCATGTGACCTTATTGCGAAGTTTTCTCCTTCTAACCGTCGCTTCATTGAAGAGAAGTTACTTATATTTTAAATTGCATTTTAATTTGTAAATTGCGGACTACTCAACGAACAAAAGAAAACCAAGGCTGCTTAACTTTGTTTTAGCGAAATATTGGAAAAACAAATTAATTGTAAAGAAGTAAGAATAGATTTTATAGAATGATCTTACTAACTTTGGTTTAATACATGTACCAATATTGAGAGTATTTAGTGAAAATTCTTATTTATAAAATCGGTTGTAATAGTAGAAATATATAGTGAAATATTCTGATTCTCTAATTTAAAATGAGCCAAGATTTTGCTGTTTGAGTGTATAAATTATATTGGGTTATAACAAAGTATTGTGCTTTGCGGAGAAACCGCTCATGCGATGCAGGATTTAAGTACTGGAATAGCCGTGAATGTGTGTCATTGACTGTTTTGGTGAATAATAAGGATATTATTTTCCTTGAAGGTCGTCGTTGGAGAAATTCTTGTGGATACTACGTTGGGGAACTCCGTCGAGTGACTACGTCGAGGGATATTGACAGAATAAATTTTTGCCAGGAGATAATATAATAAACACATACTTGAGAAATAGAATCCGCGACTTATCAAGTGGATTTAATCTGTGAAGAGCACAATTATGTAATTCAGTACTTAACTATTTATTGAATCATCTATTGAAAAATCATGCGGACATTTACTACGTATACTATTTTGATAATTTTAACTTTTAATAACTATGTATTGATTTATTATGTTTTAATGTATCTATTCAGTGTTTATTCCATATTTAATGATGTTGATTATTATTTTTTCATATTTTATTCAGTATATGTAAATTACTTTCTATCTTACGTCTAATTATTAACAATTTTAAACTGAGCTATTTTATACGTTTACATAACCTTTATGTTATTTAAATATTTATGTACGTAATTATTTTGGTATATATTTTGTACATATAATTGTAAAATATCTGTAAAACTTGTAGGGATCTCTGGGGCAATGAATGGGAGGCCTCACCTGCCCCCTGATAAATAAATAAATAAAAGACTTCTTGGGTGGAATAGGAAACCCCTCTGGGGAAGGGAATGCTTCCAGAAGGTCTTGGGGGTAGCGCGGGCCCCAGGAGGTGTTGGGGATTTTGCGGGCCCTGCGAATGGAGGGAATTCCCGAGAAAGCCTTCGGAGGGTAGGTTGGGCAATTGGTAGGAAGGGAGTCCTCGGGAAGTCCCCAGGGATGGAGTCCTCGTGAATGCCCTGGGGAGGAAGGTTGTCCCGGGGAAGGACGTGTGGGTTAGGGTGGGCCCTGGGGTGTAGGGTGGGCCCTGGGGAGTAGGGTGGGCCCTGGGGAGTAGGGTGGGCCCCGTGGAGTAGGGTGGGCCCTGGGGAGTAGGGCGGGCCCTGGGGAGTAGGGCGGGCCCCGTGGAGTAGGGTGGGCCCTGGGGAGTAGGTTGGGCCCTGGGGAGTAGGGTGGGCCCTAGGGAGTAGGGCGGGCCCTGGGGAGTAGGGCGGGCCCCGTGGAGTAGGGTGGGCCCTGGGGAGTAAGCGGGCCCTGGGGAGTAGGGTGGGCCCTGGGGAGTAGGGTGGGCCCTGGGGAGTAGGGTGGGCCCTGGGGAGTAGGGTGGGCCCTGGGGAGTAGGGAGGGCCCTGGGGAGTAGGGTGGGCCCTAGGGAGTAGGGCGGGCCCTGGGGAGTAGGGTGGGCCCTGAGGAGTAGGGTGGTCCCTGGGGAGTAGGGCTGGAGAATTTAAGGCACAGTTTTAACAGTTTATCAAATTTATTTCAAGTCATCAAGTCACAGTTACGATAAATGTGTGCGTACCTTACGCATACAATTCCATTCAGCTGACTGATTTGCTTCCAAAATGGTTTATTATTAATAATATCATCGAAAATTTATTTTTATTGATATCTTGTATTGCTTTATATATTGATTCAACCCGAAATATTAATTTTCATATTTCTACTGCTTTTATCAGCGGTCGTTGTGAATTATACTGCGTCCATGTAAGCAGAGGCAATATTCTAGTATGAGCCAGAATATTTAACCATAATCGCGGCCACTTAAAAATATACGAATTTTGAAGTGAACCCCCTGTTTTTTTAGTCACGCGCCGCCACTGGAGCATATATACACGCTTAGTAGTAACAAAAAACGAGAGGTGGACAGACTATTTGAAAAATTTCTCCGTTGGCTGCAATGATGTGATGGAGAGCGAAGTATTTCGTTTATTGTGATAACACATCTAAGCTGTGATACTTTTCTGAGAAGCATTTTTTCATTAGAGGAATGCTTAATATGTGCGAGACTAAACAATTTCTAAAGACAATGAATTTTCAGTTGCAGTAGGGTATCACTACTCAAAACATCACTTTCATTAAAAATCTATGAGAGAAGAAGCGTAAAAAACAATCCTTCCCTTTGATAGAAGTCCAATGAGGATGACCATGCATGGGCTATAGAGATCGAGGGCAAAAAACACTTGGGTCACACGAGAATTATTTTTGGATTGGTTTAAAACAGAATTCGTTCCAGCAGTTCGACAACATATGAAATCCGTCAATTTACCACAACGTGCTTTATTTTTGCTTGATAATTGTCCTGGCCATCCTTCTGCAGAAGAATTGTGCACCGATGACGGTGAAATTTCCGCAATTTTTTTACTCCCTAAAGCGACTGCGCTGATCCAACCCATGGATCAAAATGTTATTCGAAGCATTAAGTTGCTTCTTACAAATATTCTTAACGATCCTGTGCAAAATGAAAATTTGGAAACTGCACTAAAAAGGTAAATTTAAAAGATATCGTGTTCAATCTAGCTAACTCTTGGGCATCTGTGTCTAAATTATTGATCAGCAAGTCGTGGAAAAATTTACTCCCAAATTTTATTGGTTCGGAAATTTTAGAAAATGTGCAAACTGAAGAAATTCAGCGCCACTCATTAATCAGTTACAAAATTCCTCGCTAATCCGGAAACCCTGCTAATCCGGACGCCTATGTGCGTGAATTCGTCCGGATTACCGGGGTTTCTACTGTAATAATGGTCATTTCACAAAAAAACCCCATAGCCATTAACTTACGTTTTTCCGATAGAGGCCTCGAGCTATTAGCGGACTGTGAAAAAAATTTCCGGATTTACTCGTACCTTATGAAATCACACTAAACTCTCCTTCGAACTGTTCACTGTGAATTTCTCAAAAGCACTACTCACGAGCCTAGCTTTGCATTCATACCCTTAAAACAGTCACACGCAAATGATCTAAGTGAGCGTTTTATCAATCTTTTTGTCTATCAAAAGTAATCTTAATCTCTGTTATCAGGGTGCAAGTTTCAATTTACTTCTCGAATGTTCCCTTGTGTTTTTTCGTGGATTATGTAAAACGTGCGTGTAAAATTAAAAAGTAAACAAATTAGCCGTTTCAAATTTTTCCCATGGGAATCTTATCTTATTGTGTGAGTCGTCTAACTAAAGGATATAATAATAGAATTGACTTTCTTAATATTTCAAACTGTATGTTCAAGAGTTTTGTTATGTCTAATGTAATTTAGTTTCTGTAATAATTTTAACTCTGTTGTAACTGTGATTTGCTTTCTTCCTTTTAATTGGGTTTACAAATGTTCATACCTTTATTTGTTATATATTTCTTTTTATTTTTGTGAATATATCTTGTATTATTTAATATTCAAAGATTATTTATTTCATATTCTACCGCATTCTGTCGACAAATACATCATTTGGGTTGACTTTGTAATACTTCAAATTGTATGTTCAGGAGTTTTATTATGTTACGTTGTTTAGTTTCTGTAATGATTATAATCCTTGTTGTAACGATGATGTGCAATAGGGCTCTGCCCGTAAATAAATAAATAAATAAGCGTTATGCACCCGTTGAACATTGAGTGAGAAACACTCTTAACATAGCGTCCCATTGATAACGATGTCGGCTCTAGGCCTGCTACCGAAAACAACACCTTAGCTGAAATCGGAGCCATATTTACAGGCATGCAAAGCTTTCGCTCAATTTATCAAGCAAATGATTGGGGTTTTGTACTCTTCAGCAGAAAAAGCACAGAGTTAGTCATAGGACTTGACTCTTGGGGGGGTTGAACCCCTAACCCCTCCCCCCCTCGCTGCGCCAGTGGTGCTCTGGCATGGAACCAAGGAACAGCATGGTTTTATCTTAATTTTTTTCTTAGACGGAGTCTTAATATACATCTTCTAGCGGAGCGAGAACTTCCTATCATCTCGATAAGTGCATCAAAAAATAATGAAAAACTACACCAATGTATTTAAATGGGAGACATATTTACCACCCGGGCATCGAACCTGGGTCTTGCTGTTGATACTTCCTATGCAGCACAACAGAAGATCACCATCTCTTACTGTGTGAAAATTCAAGCAGAAATATTGGTTGCAACTGCCTCAAACGACGTCCTACTTTTCCCATATATTCCTTATGTGAGAAATCTTAATGTGCTCTGGCATCGAACCCAGGAACAGTATGGTTTTATCTAATTTTTTTCTCAAACCTAGTCTTAATAAAAATACTCTAGCCAAGGAAGAATTTTCTATCATTTCGATAAGTGCATCAAAACAATAATGAAAAACTACCCCAATGCATTTTTAAAGGGAGATTTTTGCATCGTCCTAGTATCGAACCCAGGACATTTTCTGTAAAAGTCATTAATGTTTTCGATAGATCATGACCATACCTGTAAGCTTGAATTTTGATTCTCTATCTATCCGGGAAGTTTTTTTTAGAAATTCCCAAAAATCATAGCAATACATTTAAATGGGAAAAATCGCGACTTTGGGGCCTTTTGGCTTAATAGACCTCTGGACACACTTTTAATTTGCCTTCAAACATATTTTAAAATATCAAAAAGGGTAAATACATACGTAAAACGTATATTTTAGGTAATAATTTGCCATGTATTTTTTTTTATCGCAAGAAAAGGAAGCAATCTTGCTCAGCAGACACCCCCACCTCAATACGTATTTCCATTGGCTGACGAAAATGTGACGTCAGCTACCACATCCGCGCGGCCCTTTAGTACCTTTAGTTCCATGCGGTACGGTCAATTCGTTATTTTATGTTTGTGTTTAACTACTGTGGACATCATTAATTAACCATACAAAAAAGGAAAAATTATATTTATTGTATGAATCTTAGGCATTATAAATATTTATGAATTTATAAATAGGATCTAAATAATTAAAACTACATAATGCTCCGATGACATCACATATATGGTGCGCTTCAAAGAAGCGAACACGACTGAGCATTAACCTGCTTCTCAAAAAACATGAATTGAACGAATTAATTTTGCATTTTAACTATGCAAATTTAATATGTTCTTATCGACCATTTATTAACTAAGGATGCAAAATACGTCTTTAGTTAATAAAGACGTATCCAACTCACAACAATGTAATATATACAAAACATGCATGTTTCCGCCCTCGTGCACATAAAGAAATTTCTAAGAACGAATGCTAAGTTGTATTAAATGGTATTTGGCGTAGTGTATCAAATATTGTTATATTCATCGTGTTTGCTTACGTCAAAATGAACTTCAAACGGATAATTTTGCGACAGAACATCCTTCCGTCGACACATCATCATCCACACCGATCGTCTGTAATAGATACGAGTAAAATGTTGCTTGCATACTGCAAGCATATCCATTACACTAATTTCAAGTCTGCATCATATCGAGACGGTCCTTAATAGAAAAAAATAATATGAAAATATTCTTTAATTCGCTGCATTTTATCCGACCAGCATCGAACCCGGGTCTTCCTGGTGATACTTAATATGCAGCAAAACAGCAGTTCACAATCTCTAACTATGTGTGAAAACTCAGAAATATTTGCTGCAACTGCCTTAAACGACGTCCTACTTTTCCCTTATATTACTTATGTAAGAAAATTCAATGTGCTATGGCATCGAACCCAAGAAAACCATGGTCTTATCTAATATTTTTTTTAAACGAATTCTGAATATACATCTTCTACCTAAGTAAGAACTTCCTATCATTTCGATAAATGCATAACAAAATAATGAAAAGCTACCCCTATGTAATTTATATGGGAGATATATTTACCGCCCGGCATCGAACTCGGGTCTTAATGGTAATACTTTCTGTGCAGCACAATAGAAGATCACCATCTCTAACTATGTATGAAAATTTAAGCAGAAATATTGGCTGCAACTGCTTCAAACGACGTCCTACTTTTCACATATATTCCTTATGAAAGAAATTTTAATGTGCTCTGGCATCGAACCTAGGAACAGTATCGCCGTATCTAATTTTTTTTCTTAAACTAAATCTTAATATAGTATCTTAATATAGTAAATATAATATCTACACCTTTTAGCAAAGCGAGAACTTCCTATCATTTCCATAAGTGCATCAAAAAAATAATGAAAAACTACCTCAATTTATTTTTTAGGGCAAATTGTTGCATCGTCCTAGCGTCGAACCCAGGATATTTTCTGTAAAAATCATTTATGTTTTCGATAGATAATGACCATATGTATAGGTTCCTTGAGTTTTGATTCTCTACCTATCCTGGAAGTATTTTGTTTTAATTCCAGAAAATCAAAGCAATGCTAATAAATGGGAAAAATCGGGACATCGGAAAAATCGGCAGTATTTTTTGGAATTGTAAATAAATATTTATCCGGGCCACTTCTCGTCGTATTATTGAATTTGGGCACAATGCAAAACGTAATGTTACACTTTTCCATTTTGAGGTGTTCTGTTTACCACAGAATTTGCCGTTATCGATACACAAAAACTTCCTCATACACTAACGAAACACACGTAAACTTACGCACCAAAAGCATGGATGTGGTACCTGACGTCATCCAAGATGGTGGTGGTGCGAATTACGTTTTGACCGAAGCGCAATTGTGGAATTTTCAAATGCTTGTATTTTGAAAACAAAAAATCTTTCGTACAAATTTCTTTGGGTGTTAGTAATGTTTTTATCCCTAGTATTCACCAATGTCAATATCTCAATAGGTGTCCAGAGATCTATTGTTAACTTTAATTGCTTATAATTTTTCTAATATTATTCAATATAGTCAGTGTACCTGAACTAATGTTTGGAATAAATGATATATTATATAAAGAACGAGTTATAAGAGGGTAAGAACCTCATATAACTTGTTGTGGGTGGCGAATTTCCGAAAGTGGGTCACAGAACCTCCAGTTCAAACGATATTACAAAATAATGTGGCCAAAAAAGACACAATCATCTCTTACTCAATTCAAAGATTATCCTCCCTTGAAACTGCTCATTGCGGATAAAATACATAAAAACGGATGCTTAATAATGAAGTAAACCATGAAAAAATCATAAAAACACACACTCTTCCCGATGATTACCTTACTTTTAATTTTCGAATACCTATTGTTTTCAGTTACTGGCTCTAAAAATAGTGATCTAAATTGCTACCGTCTAAGTTAAGTCCGTAGTTATAGAGTATTATTGGCATTCGATTCATGGAATGAAGGTTTGGTGCATTATTACGCATTTCGCAAAGGAAACCCAAATATAGCGCACTCCTCATGCCTACATACCGTTTTTCGTAAAAAGCGCGGTTACTCCATGTTCTATTATATCATTCTTCATCTAACTTTTACTTGTAAACAAAAGAGGTGTGGTTACGAATGAATTAGTCATACCAAACCTATGTTTAGCAATTGATTTGTGCTGTTAATTGTCGTTGACATCTGTGATATACATTACCGTTATTGTCATCGTCAGTGATATTGCCTATTTGCTGATTTTGCGAGTTCTTTCTATAGTTCTCAAGCAGTGATTTTAAGAAGAGTTACTTGTGTCTCAACTTCAGCCGTCATCAATTATGCCTTTAGAATGGCTTTTTGGGAGGAGAATGACTCCGGAGGAGATGTTAAGAAAAAATCAAAGAGCTTTAAATAAAGCTATGAGAGATTTAGATCGGGAGAAGAATTTGATGGAACAACAAGAGAAGAAGATTATTAATGACATAAAGAAGATGGCAAAAGAAGGGCAAATGGTAAACGAATCCGATTATATTAATGAATTGCTTTTAGTTTCCTTAAACTGTTTGACATATTTGAGCTTATATATTTGCAAGGCATCTCACTCAAAGTGTTATACACCATTTTGTAGGAAGCTGTCAAAATTATGGCAAAGGATTTGGTTAGGACACGACGTTACTGCAAGAAATTCATGCTTATGAAAGCTAACATTCAAGCAGTATCATTGAAAATACAGACGTTAAGATCTCAAAATGCAATGGCTCAAGCTATGAAAGGAGTTACGAAAGCCATGCAAAATATGAATAAGTGAGTATCCTTTTCTTAAATGAAAAGAAAAAAGGAACACGGCTGTGTCATTAACATTAAGAGTTAAAAGAGATCCAAATAGCCGTTGTTAGCCAAAAAACGGCTATTTGGAGCTCTTTTTACTCTAAATATCCTTTTCTTGTCGTGAAACGTAAATGAGAAACCTCTCTTAGTTGCACTTACCATTTTAGTTTCAATTTTCGATCATTAAAAAACCTAAGGTATTTGTGTATAGTGAGGTCCCTTCTATGAACAAGTCTCATTGTTTCTTTCAGAGTATTTGTTTAAAGTAATTCTTGTTTGAAGAGAGAGAGAGTAGAGACCTTATTTGAGCATGGAATTTTTTCTTTAAAATTCCATTTACTATTTTTATGCAATGCATCGCAATCGTTTGATAAATACTCCTGTTAACTCATGCCCTTCATTTATACGGTTGGAATTTGAACTTTCAAATTAATCTGAAATGATGTTTACTGTGATCTGACTAATCATGAATTACTCAGCTTTCTTCTCACCAAAAGCATGGCATCTTTACATATCGCTATTTATGGAATTATACTAGCTATATCTTTTGACTTTGTCATTCAAAGTGTTTTTTACATATCACTTCCATTATTTCTGATACTATATCTCTTTGTATGCAAACGTAACTTTTTTGGTAGGGCAATATCTTCAGCAAAATTTCAATATTTCTTTATTTCAGACAACTCAATCTGCCCCAAATTCAACGCATCCTGCATGAGTTTGAGAAGCAGTCGGAGATTATGGATATGAAGGAGGAAATGATGAATGATGCTATTGACGATGCCATGGAAGATGAAGGGG
The DNA here is from genome assembly GCA_947579665.1 of Sympetrum striolatum. Taxonomy (NCBI): domain Eukaryota; kingdom Metazoa; phylum Arthropoda; class Insecta; order Odonata; family Libellulidae; genus Sympetrum; species Sympetrum striolatum. The sequence continues at coordinate 87,690,157 of OX388349.1, forward strand.
ATGAAGAGGAAAGGTAATACGTGAACAATTTGTATATTTACACATTGTTACCTGCTGTTTAGTGTAGATATTTTATTGTTAACATAGTAATATGCTTTAGTTAAACTAGCAGACTTAAACCATACTTAATATAAAATAGTAAGCTGGAACCATTTGCAGGTACATGAATTTGCAACTTATTGCTTTAGAGCGAGAAGTTTTGCATTCATTGCTATTGAAAGATTTTTTCTATGGCTTTGATTTCACTCCCTCGTAAATTAATCTTTAGTGATTATCATTCCACTTTACCTGATCTGGTTGAAGTTTTAGAGATTAAAAGATGAATTCTGTATTAAAAATTTTCTTGAAATAAATTATAGTCATTAACCTCAGAGTTTTATCATGAATGATGTATATGAAAAATTATAATTATTTTGACAGTTATCACATACAAGCATTCTTTTACTTAAAATAACTGAAAAATCTTTCATTTCGCATCTTTTCTTGCTTTTATTTTTTCTTGCTTATAATATAACGCTGCCACCTGGCCAAATTGCAGTGAAAATTGAAATAAAATAAATAATTATTATCATGCGTCCCAGATTTGATTCGCGGTGGGAACCAGTATACGAAATGACCTAAGCTGTTGCAGCACGTTAAGCAATACTAATATAACATGTTATATTTGTGGTATCAGACATTGTATTTGTAAGTTTTACTATACTACTCTTGCTATACCAATTAAAATTGCAGTGATGCAGTTGTCTCTCAAGTTCTGGATGAACTGGGTCTGCAGCTGAGTGATCAACTCTCTGGATTGCCGTCAGCTGCAGATTCATTAGCAGCGTCAAGATCGAAGACTCCACAGGCTGCTGCAGCGGCTGCGGGTGGTGGAGGCGCAGAAGCCAGTCCAATGTCAGATATTGATGCAGATCTTCAAGCTAGGCTAGACAAATTGAGGCGTGAATAGTAATGCAAGAGGCTGTGGTATGGACAATATGCATTCCTGTTGGGCGTCGCATCTGGGAAACTTGGAAGTTGATTGCTGCTGATTGGTGAGACAAAAGAGGTTTTTAATATTAAAGATCCTTCGAGTCGTAGGTCAGGTCATGAAGGATGGCTTTGCTTCGGTGCAGTGATTTGATCAGTGTTACAAAGAATGCACTTTGCCATTGTAATATTTTGTCCACTAAAATATTGAAATTGTATTTTTAACTATCGTTACCACTTACGAGATCAATGAGATAACCTCAGCTCGCGCATGACACTCACTGTAACCAACTCTAAGTGGTTCTTATCCTTGCAAATTTCATCAATCGTTCGTGTACATACGGAGTTTCATAAATGCGGTACATAATCTCCTTTCTTTGGGTTATTGGATTTGTTTCCTTAGCTTCGAAGTGCCTCAATCACTATGTAAGGTAATGTAGTTGAAAGTTGATTTATGACTAGCAGACGAGTGCAGAAGCTTTTTATATGTGTATACTGAATATAACCCAAGTCTATTTTGAGCTTTCTTATTGTAATATGTCTGTTTGTATCGAGGTACTGAATTATTTATTAAAATTGTATATACACCATCAGGTGTTTTCATTTTGTCTACTTAATGTGATTCTCATGCTTTGTTTTTCTAAAATCTTTTGACTATGAAATACCTTCACACATGTATGAAATTATCTTTTCTTTGTAATTAAATTGTACATCTGTGTTGAATTTTATATATTCATGGAATATCTTTATCTTCTATCCAAATTGTGCCTTTTAAAACATCGAAAGATAAATTTGTCCTAATCTTTAGTAGTATTTTCAATTACTTTTATTTTTCAATAATTAATGATTGATGAATGAATGATTTATGCATTTAATGCTTGAGAAAACGTTTTTGCTTTGCATTAAAGGATATGAAACTGATTTATAGGTTTATACCTACAAAAACCTATCCTACTTATCTTTTTGATGCATAGCATTTCTTTTTGATTGGAATAAGATCAAGTTTGTCACATTTAATAAAATCAAAATGAATTTTGGATACACCTTAATTTTGTCAGCATAGACATGAGAGTACCCTCATTGGTAGCAACAGACCACATCCACATAACAAATTTAAGGTCAGCTTTGGTTATTTAAATCCATGTTAATGACCTCATTAATTTCCTATAATGCTGACACCTATGTAACCACAGCATAGGTTTGGGTAAATATTGTGAAAAATTCATTTGAATATTTTATTATGATTGATTTTAGTTCATAACTGACAAATATTTTCGAATTCCTTCTACAACACAGTGAAGAATTCTCCAAGAATGTTGCTCAGATGCTTTTGGGGTAAAATAATCAATGGCAAACTGTTCTTGGAAGCTGTAATGGTAGCTAGTCAATGGCAGATGGTTAAAACTTATGTTGAATTTTATGTCCTGCTCCTATTTTCTGTTTATGAAAATGTTTCTCCAGTTTGATTGTATGTACTTGTTATCCATGAGTAACAAAGAGCATTATTACATGGAAATAAATAAATGTTCAAAATGACATGTACATTTATACATACAATAGGATTGTAACTCATTGTGGATTTCATTTTGTAAGATTCATTGGTTATCTAAAGCAGTGGTTCCCAACCTATTTCAGCTGCGACCCACCTTTCCTTATCGGAATACGGTCCATCGGTACACGATGGAGTAAAAAACCTATTTATATATAAATCGATTTGTTTTCATTTTTCTTATATTTTCTGATGTATTTGATGGTTTCTGATAGTTTTTGGATTGAGTCGCGACCCTCCGGTTGGGAACCGCTGATCTTACGTATGCTTTATCATTTATTACAGATTGGATAACCTATGAATTGACCACTAAAGTGGCCTTGGCATCAGTTTCCATATCCTCTGTCCCAGCTTCTTTAATTTTCTCCTTTCCAAATAGTTCTTATATTTTCGTAATGGTTTTGGTCAGTTTCTAAATTTCTGTTTGGCAGCTGAAGGGCTAAAATTCAGTTATAATACTTGTTACTTACAATTTTTCCTCTATGTTAAGGAGAGAACATTTTAAAGTCAACTATATTTTATCTTAAAAATTAAAACTAGTGGTGTTATATACTCATGTAGTTGAGTTTTAATACTTGATTTCAGTCGAGGATGTATTAACTGTGTACTTTTTATTTTATATTGTAGCTTATCGCATAAATTTGTTTAAACAGCTGCTGACTGGCTGCACAAAATCATGTATGCCTTTTCTCAGTAGTTCGAGTAGACTTCCACTACTATGTATGATTTTGGTTTAGTTATCATAGCAATTGTAAGCTTCCTACTCATGTTGCCTACAAGTCATCATGTTCTCTCCAAAGCTTTGGTTGGTACTCGTGGAAATGTTGAGGATTCAGTCGGCCTTGAGACTGATGGATTTATAGATGTGTTTTATAAATGTCTCTGGAACAACATTTTACTCACACTATGAAACTTGACTGAAATTAAGATTCTCCATATAAAAAAAAAATATTGGGGAGTACATTAATCATTGATAATGCAAATTACAAGAAGTACATGGCTATGTTTTTATTATTGGAAAATGCTATGCTGTTAAAACAGGAATTTATCTTTTTGTCCTGACAGATAATGACTGCCAGTCCATGTAGGATTGAAAATCTTGCAGTGTCATATAACAAGGACATTATATTCTGTGAGATTTCATGGAAAAGCTTCAGCAATTTCATCTTTTTTTTAATACTTTAATGTAACTTTATATCTGCTCTATACATTTTCTATTATTATTATTTATTTATTTTATAAAAAGAATGGCACATAGGCTAATACAAAAATCAAATAAAGAATTAAACATTCCTTACATATACCAGTACATATTAAATCTAATACTTTAAAAATTTCTCAAAATCATTTATCTTGTAAAAGTTTAAAGAGATAATTATATATTCTGACATTTTAGATTACTCATTTTGTTGCTCCAATAGCGCAATTTAAATATTGTGCTACTTCTTAAATAGTTAGATATATCTTTGATAGGTAAAATTTGTTGCCTCAGTTTAAACTACCCCTAAACAAAATAGGATGGTAAGGTTTTCTTCCACTCCATAACGCCTGCCACTCTATTTTATTTTAAATGAACAAAATATTTGGGACAATATAAAAATAAAATTTAGATGCTTATACTTGCCATTCACTTCAGATTCCAGGGATAAGCATTTCATAATATTTTTTTCTGTCAGTCACATTTCTAAAACAATAATAATATTTATTTTACCAAAGACCAAATAGGTAAAGGCGTCGTCAAACATATGAATGGGGAGAGTGAAATTATTTACTGAGGTGGAATCGCTCTATCAAACTGCTTTTGGCGTGAATAAAGTTAATGCTACGATTTTATTCTCAAAAAGATATGGCAAAGCACTGTTGTGGCATCTACTATTTTTTCCTTAAGATTATGCTTTTAAATTCCATGAAGCAAAGACTGAACACATCAAATTTAAGAATCTAACGATTGATGAATGAGTAGTAATGTTGTCAAAAAAGCTTTGACAACTTAATTGTTTTGAACATTGGGAATCAAAACAGGATATGGCTATCTGGAAGTTTGGCACACAGCCCATTGGGCGGAATACCGCCATAGGGACTTTCAAACCCGCCCCTGAGCACCTGAAGATAGCCCAATTCGCGGAAATCCGCCCAATTTGGCAACCCTGCCACTGCGGTACCCTTCGAAGTCTTCGGGATGAAATATAAGTTTTAAAATAACATTTTTATCACTTTATTGTTCTAAAAAAATTATTTCAATGATCCCCTTAATATAAAATCTCAAATTAAATAATATTAAAATTTAATATCGCATTCGTTTGTGTAGAAGTGGCGCGGTTTTCCGTGCGATTTTAGCGCCACGCTTAGCAAAGCGTAGAAGTTCACTAAGATTAGAATTCTTTCCTCCCCGGCATTGGTTCGTGAGTCAGGCATCGGGTGATATATCCGAGGATTTTCGGCCCATCCGCGCTGATACTTTGTTTGAAATGGCAGAATCTTTACAATTGAGAGGAACTCTTCGCGGGCACAATGGCTGGGTTACCCAAATTGCCACAAATCCTAAATATCAAGATACCATTTTGTCGTGTTCCAGAGGTACGTATTGGGATTGGCCACGTGTACGGTAATTCAATTTACATTACTATTTCAGTATAATATTCTCTATTTTCTTGTAAAGATAAGACCCTCATCGTTTGGAAACTCACAAGGGATGAACAGAATTACGGTATTCCTCAGAAGAGACTTTACGGACACTCGCATTTTGTGAGTGACGTGGTCTTATCCTCTGATGGAAACTATGCCTTGTCTGGATCGTGGGATAAAACACTGCGCTTATGGGATCTTGCTGCTGGTCGTACAACTCGCCGTTTCGAAGATCATACAAAGGTGTGAATGACTTCATGATATAAGTATGGATTGGGAATTAGTTGTTCTAAATGGAAGCTTTTTTTTTCAAATTTTTTTTTTATAAATATTGAAGAGCTGGGGCTGTGATCCGAGTAAGTATCAATAGTTCGCGATTAATGAGACGGCGAATCATCGAAAATGGAAATGCTTCTTTATTCTTGGTTGTAATTCTTATACTAAAGTTTATAATTTATTCTAGGATGTTTTGAGTGTTGCATTCTCTGTGGATAACAGGCAGATTGTTTCCGGAAGTCGTGATAAAACCATCAAGCTTTGGAACACGTTGGCTGAATGCAAGTACACGATTCAAGTATGTCACTATAGTATCATTTGGTTGCAAGTGTATGTTGAATTTTAACCCCCCTGCCATACGCCTCTGGCGGATCGCAGCGTATGTATCTTAACCCGAGCCTAGAGTCACATATTTTTCTATCAAGTGTTAATTCCGTGCTAAAGGTACTCGGAGAGTAAATGGTCTTCCAATATGCACTGATGTCTGCTTTCGTGCACACCTCGGTCACCTCGTTGGATGAACAAGCGTTACGCTTTAAATTAGTTGTAATTTTAGTATTGAATTTTTTAATTAGTTAATGATTTACCTCATAGACCACGTGTTTAATTAACTTGTAATGTCGATTGGTCGTCGGTTACGTCTAGTATGTCTAATATTTCTCCATTTCGCTTATAGGACGAGGGCCACTCAGACTGGGTTTCATGCGTCCGGTTCTCTCCTAATCACCAAAATCCGATAATCGTGTCATGTGGTTGGGATAAGGTTGTGAAGGTGAGTTGTTATAGTAGTAGGAAATTTACTATCTTATTTGGGATGATGCATACAACTTTAATCCATGAATTCTATGAGTGATTGCGGATATGGGACTGACCAAATTTACTTATTAATTTAATTGGGAGGTTCGGAATTTGACATTAATTGGGATGTTTCTTTAAGGTTTGGAATTTGGCCAATTGCCGCCTGAAGACGAACCACTGGGGACATCAAGGATATCTTAACACAGTTACGGTCTCCCCTGATGGTTCCCTCTGCGCCTCCGGTGGAAAGGTAAACTTTCTCGTTCGTTTTAAAATCTATATTTAATTTTAACCCGAGCCTAGAGTCACTGGTTTTTCTTCAAAGTGTTAATTCAGTGCTAAAGGTACTCGGAGAGTAAATAGTCGTCCAATATGCACTGATGTCTGCTTTCGTGCACACCTCAGTCACCTCGTTGGATGAACAAGCGTTGTTTTTAAATAGTTGTTTTTTTAGTATCGATTTTGACAGTTTGTAATTGGTATTAGCTTTCCTGTTCCACGTGTTCATGATTACGCAGCGCGGTTGTCCCCCCTGCCATATGCCACATGGGTAGGGTATTACTATAAATACTGCATTGAAACGGTGAAAGTTCTCGTTGCTTTTATTACTTCTTGGAAGAGATATTGTTTTAGTTTAAATTAATTTGACAAATTTAATACTTTGATCTTGTATGCAATTGAGTTTACTCTTTTTTGCGTGCATGGGTGAAGTGGTAATGATTTCTTTAATGCTATTAGTTTCCGAAGTGGATTCCTTACATTTGTCCCGATTAGAAAAAATGCTAACAAATTTGTATTAGTGAAATCAATTCTGTTCCTTACTACATTTTAGAATTATTAATTCCCCTCACTACCCTATGTGATGGATTGTCAATGTGACGAGTAATCTAAACAGGCGAGTTAGCAGGAATGCGCATGTTCTTCCCTAAGAGAATTATTTTACACGTTATTCCTCTTCCAGGACTGCAAGGCTATGCTATGGGATCTTAATGATGGAAAGTACCTCCACACTTTGGATCACAATGACATCATTACAGCTCTTTGCTTCTCGCCAAACAGATATTGGCTGTGTGCTGCTTTTGGGCCCTGCATTCGTATCTGGGTAAGTTTTGAAATTAAATGGTCAATTATTTTGTTGATTATTAAAGGCTGCTGCGTTGCATTGAACCATAACTGCATAAATTCTTTTATTTTTACAATCTATTTTGTTCGTTTCAGGATCTTGAAAGCAAGGACATGGTCGAAGAGCTTCGTCCAGAGGTTCTTTCTCAGACTGCTAAGCCTGAGCCACCTCTTTGCCTCTCACTTGCTTGGTCCACTGATGGTCAAACATTGTTTGCTGGGTACTCCGATAACATGATCAGAGTATGGCAGGTGTCTGTCTCTCGTTAAACTAGCCATGGCTAGTCTAATAAATGTTTAAAGCTTGTACCTGTTTTTTCTTTTGAAGCTATATTATAGCTTGTCTTCAGGAAGTTCATTCCAAATCCTATTTATCTTCTGTATCATGAACAAATGATAGGGTTCGTGAGAATATTTGATTCGTTTCACCCAGTTATTACCATGAGCTCGCTATGCGTGTGAATTCCTTGTAAATAAATGTAATAAAGTAAATTTTATTTCTGTCAACTAAATAGTTTGTTCAGTTTTAATGGCGTTTGAAGTTACGACAGGTAAACTGGCTTCTCTCCTCAGCATTCCTTAAGTTATGAGGATCTTCAGTGAGGGGGCTGTTGCTAATGTCTGGAACTTGTTGCACATTTGGAGGATTGAATATTTGACCCACTGGATGGGATTTGAACTTGTTTGGGATATTATTATTATATTTGATTCGTTGTAAGGGGTTCCTATGGATTCATTAAATGGCTAGTTAAGTACGTCATGCTGGTGGAATTTAGGAAAGGTTTTAGCATCATTTGTCAATATTTCTGTTAGTACCTTTGTTCGTCTGGACATTGTAAGTGCATCTGAAAGGCTTTAGTAGAACTTGGGGCACTTGAATATCCAAATCTCATTCAATTGTATTCTTGTAGGGATGGTTAGTCACCTAGCTGCGCTTGTGCATATAATGTAATTTGGAAATGAAATTTAACAATCTTTATAGTTGTGACTTGAGAAAAAAAACTTTCCTTTCTCATTCGAAGAAATATACACAGTTGGAGGCATCCTTTGCCCCTAAAACTAAATACATTTTATTGAGAAAGTACGAAAAATTGGCAATTGATGTGTTTTTGTGCAACAACTACCTAAATCTGTAACCGCCATATTGAATTTTTCAGTAGGTATAGCTTCCCTTCACCAGATGCCGTAGCGATCGAGCAGTGTCATATCTTCGCAATGTCGAAGTATCTTATAGCATAAATTTCCCTACAATCTTACGGCTCCATGGAGTGAAACGGGTGTTAGGGTGGGATGCTCGGAAAGAAATGCCATTTATAAGTAATTTAACTGTAAGAAAAGGCCAATTTTATTCAATTTAACGAAGGAAACCCTTACCACCCAACTCAGCCCATCGGCACCGCGCATATTTCACGATGGGTGGAGGAGCTGCGTAGTAATTGTTTATATTATGCAATATCTAAATTCAATTAAAGGAACTCTACTCAACCCATCAGCACCGCGCGTACATGAGTAATGGGCGTAAATACAGAGATTAAAAAGGAGTAGGATAACATGCAATATGTAAGCAGAGAAACGTTATAAGAGAAATTCGTTTAGTGTTACCCTAGCGGCAGTTCGCGGAAGCTCGTAAATAGCCAAGATCGGCATCAAAAGTAATGACCAAAGTGACAAAGTAATTCTCGAAGCTTTGTATCTAAAGAATACACCCAGTGACTAGAGTTTTATCATTGTAAAATGCGCAATCTTTACTCTATCTATGAAAGCAATAATTATAATTCTAGTGTCACACATAAAGGAGATATGATTTTTTTCCGTAAACCAGATACAACAGATATATACCCTAATAGAAAATCTCGGTTGAACTGGAGGTTCTGTGATAGCAAATTTCGGAGTGTGGGTCACAGAAACTGCAGTTTTACCGGTAATGTATATCACAGATGTTAACGAAAATTAACAGCACAAATCAATTGCTAAACATAGGTTTGGTATGACTAATTCATTCGTAACCACACCTCTTTTGTTTACAAGTAAAAGTTAGATGAAGAATGATATAATAGAACATGGAGTAACCGCGCTTTTTACGAAAAACGGTATGTAGGCATGAGGAGTGAGCTATATTTGGGTTTCCTTTGCGAAATGCGTAATAATGCACCAAATATTGATTCCGTGAATCAAATGCCAATAATACTCTATAACTAAGGCGGTAGCAATTTAGATCACTAGTTTTAGAGCCAGTAACTGAAAACAATAGGTGTTCGAAAATGAATAGTAAGGTAATCATCGGGAAAGAGCAGAATGTGTGTTTTTATGATTTTTTCATGGTTTAGTTCATCATTAAGCCACCCTTATTATGTATTTTATTCGCAATGAGCCGTTTCGAGGGAGAATAATCTTTGAATTGAGTAAGAGATGATTGTCTTTTTTGGCCACATTATTTTGTAAATACTGTTGTGCTCGTGTTTACTTATGGAATTTAAAGCTGAGTAGAACTTAATTGTTTTCAATTAGTTACCTGTATCCATTTAGGAAGAGAGTTATATTGGTGAGCTGATGTATATTGATTATTGACAATCAACTTCACTCATGAAAATGGTTTGTTGTTTTACTCGATGTGCTTTTCTTAGGCATGTTAAGTTTCAGCATACTTATTTCGGAAAATTTCATGTTAGGTGCATTTCCAACAGAAAAATGTTACAATATATTGTTGGAAAGAATTACAATGATGCAAATAGTTATAGCACAGCGGCAATTAACGCAGCCAAGTTGCTTTCTTGTGAGAATATATCATTAAAATGTAAGGGATTAATATGTAAAGTACACGAAAGTTGTGGTAATGAAACAGATAGTGACACGGAGGAAGTGGATGTACTTGATCCATCTGCAACCTTGGAGGGGAAAGAGTCAGTTCATAACATTCTCTCTTCGGATGCAGAAGATCCCATCATCAATCGTTTAAAATCTTCCGCTAACATCCAAGAAGTTTTTGATACTATTTTAGAAAATCAAGAGAAAATTAAAGGAATTCACTTGGCTCATGCAATATTAGCCATATGGGATTTGCAAGTAGCCTCCTTAAGCCTCAGTGCAACTCCTTACAACATTGAATCTCAACAATTAGCGCCGGAGTCCTTCATTTCTTACATTGCTTCAATTCCAGAACTACAGAAGTTTGTTTATCTGCTCCTGAAAAATATAGACAATATGAGTCCTGATGCCTTGGCTTGCTCGGCGTTGTACTTGGGGAAGTTGGGCTTCGGTGAAGTTGTTGATTCACAATCTTACTGCATGAGTTTAGTGCACGAATGTATCACCAAAATGTTTCGTCATTGTGAATCAATGTTAGAAGAGCTGAATTTGGCTGCTCTGTCTAGGTTTCTAGTTGCCATGCGTGTCTGGAATAGCTCTTCACCATCATCCTACAACTGTACTGTTGACAGTAATAAAATAAAAAATAAAATACTGGAATATTTTCAGGATTGTTCAGATCCTGAGGATTTACGGCTTTTAACTATTAGTCTTTCGCACATCAGACCTTGTGGGGATTTTGATGTCCTCCAGAAGTATAGAAATCTTGTACAGAGGCTCATTTCCAGTGGTGCCCTCGGTCCAGAAGATTCACGGGCAGTGGTGAGAGCAGCGACATTTCTCAACTTACCTCATTGGTCTCACCTGAACATCACTTTCACGCGTTCGCTGTTGCTGTTGCTGAAGGGTAAAATTCGTAGTTTGACACCAGCAGATCTGGTATTAGTTAATCGCATTATTCAGAGTCAGTTAGAACCAGCTAATCTCTTGATGGAGATAAGAGAAAGTGCTTCAAAACTTCTTAATGACAAAGATGAAACAGTGCCTATTATTGACTTATTAGCTTGTCTTGTGCATTCAGTTCAGCCTTCTCACAAGAAACGATTTGAAGAAGCTACATTAGATTTTATGAAAACTTCTCTCAGTACTCGTTTACTACCTGTGACATTCAAAGTTATTAGGCACTTGAAAACTTCCAATATCAATTTGTGCAATGCATTCTGGAGTAGTGCCTTAGGATACATTGAAGCAAAACCACGTTTGCAAGAACCCCATCGTCTTCTAAGGTTCTGCCACTGGTATATGCACTTCAACAACAACTTGGGGGGGACCTATCGACATTTCAATTTTGAGATAGCTGTCTCAAAAATAATTATCCGCAACATTTTTGACTGGACCAATCCTTCATGGATAATTCGAGCCTCATCCTTTCTCATAGCGTACAGTAGAACATCCCACAATCCAGAGTTGGTGCAGAAACTGTCAGGGAGGCTGTTTGATAATCTAAGGAACCTCTCTTCTGATGACTGCCTTTTCTTGTCTCATGGCCTCAACATTGCCATGAATTTGTCTAGAGGGTCTAGAATAAGGAGCAAAAGCTATTTGTGGAATTTCCCTCAACTAGCGAGAAGTCTCGATAGATGGTCAGAGGAGCAACTAGGAAGTAATGACCTCATATTGAGGAGTATGAATGTAATTGCAAGAGGATACATCGAAAGGAAAAGTTTCTATAAAAGGAACTCGTTCTTCCCAGAGAGCTTGGCTAAACGTTATGAGGAGATGGTGCTCTTGGCAAAGGATACTGAGGAATCAGATTCCTCTGACAAAGCAGCTGTATTGTCTTCTCGATCCGTGCGGGATATCTGTACCAATATGATAGGTGGTGATTGGCTTCTTCCAAAAGCTGCAGATTGTTTGGCTGAGTACATCGTGAAGGAGGAAGCAAGCCTTTCCGGGGAAGTGGTGGAAAGAGTCATTCAGAATTTCTTTCATCTAAATCACCACCCTAAATCTGCTGAAAAATTCTTTGAATCTGCTGCTGGAATTTTATTTAGGTGAGATTTTCTTCTGATGTTAATGGAAATAAATTCTATTTCTTTGTAATACAAATCTAGAACAGCACATGAATCATTGCCGTCATTAAATAATTGAAGATTTAAAAGAATAATTCGAAAAAATGATTCATAAAAGAGTTTGGTAATGTGATTTACTGTTATTTAAAATCACGTCAGTTTTAGAATTCAAATGGATCATCTTTGTAGATTGTGAGCAATTCTGGTTGTTTATGAGTCTTTGATGATTGCTTATGATAAGTTTCTCAGTATCATAGAAAAAATCACTTATTTATGCAACTCTGACAAACTTCACTTCCTACTTCTCACTCCACTAACTCCTTTAAGATAATGTAACTAATAATCTGTGACTCAATATTTTCTTATTAACATTTTTTTCTGATTTCAAATCTCTTTATTAGTTCATAGACTATGGCCACTTGCTATATCACGTTTGTTTTAATATACCAGAAGTATTCATCTGAGAGTCAAACAAATTAATTAATTAAATTATTATTAAAATTGGGTTATCAACAAAGAATTTTTTAATGAATATTTACCATTTCTTTCTATAAGGATTTTTGTGTATTCACTGTCAGAATTTTCCTTTTGAAGAGACAAAGAGAGGATACCAGGACTCAGTCTTCTGCAAGCATCCTTAGGACTCTGCTATTTCCAAGGTCTTCCCTCTTCCCTCATCAATTATATATTTGCTGTAGAATTTTTGGATAGGCTCGACAATGAAATATGTCATTGCTATGCAAAGGTAAAATGAAAGTGTTATAGTAATGCCTCAATGTACAAGCCCCTTACAAAACTAGATTTACGAATTAATCATGTCTAAAATCTAAACAGTTTTAAATTAAAAATTGCCCTGCTATTTGAAACGTAAGAATGGTCAAAGTTTAAAATTTTTGGATCTGAAACTCAAATTATGGCATTTTAAAATTCCTTTTGTGTATGAATCAGTCTTACTCTTTTAGCTATTAAATCTATGTTGATAAGGAATGACCAAAAGAACTTAGAAATGTAAGAGTAAAATAGATCAGCTAATACCTGGATATATCACCCAAAAGCAGATGCTATCAATATTTTTATATACCCAAAAAGTTGTTCTTGTACAAGCTTCTAACTCAGCTGGTGAGAGTATCTGTCCTGCATCTCAGAGATCACATCCTGGATACATTTGATTATTTTTCTCTTATGATTTGTTTCCTAGAATCAAACATTCTGCATCCTTTAATCTAGCCACCACTATTTGGGCATTTAAAGAAGTTTAGCAATAGAAATAAGCTCAGTACGAGAGAGTAAGGTAATAAATTTCAAAACCATTTGATGTGGTCTCTATTAATTTTGATTCGTTGTGGAAAAATGTTACAAAATGTTTCATCCATTCTCTGACTTGTATTATGCTTGAGATATCTTTTAAATTTACCTCCAATTCATAGGCTATTTATCCAGTGAGAGTGAGGCACAACTTGATGGAATTGAACCGTGCAGTTTGTCTAGATTACCCCGATGCAGATATACCTTGGTTTCACAAAAAGTACTGTGAGGAAATTGTTGCATCAGGTTTGTATCGATGTTTAAAATTTCTAATGTATGTTGAAAATAATAATTCAAGCGCAGTTTTATTTCCTGTTAAATTTAAGAAGAATTTTTCACTGCTCGTATAGACAGCTCCAACCAATGTACTCCTAAAATATATACATCATAATCAAAATTGCCATATTCAATTGCTGCTGAGTTAATTTAGACGTCTCATTTTCTGTTAATAAAAGCTCAGCTGCTCAAAATTTAGTTTTTTGGGCAATCCATGGACTGATTTTTGGAATATTATCAATATATTTAATTACTAAGTCACTTTTGCCATTGTTGGACCTCACTTGTCGCGTATTCATTGAAGTGCCATTGACTCTAGATGGTATTTAGAATTTGAAACTAACCCATCTTCATTATTCAGTGACTGTACTTGGATTATTCTGAAATTGTTTTCAATATTATGGGATGAAAGTGGAATGCATTATAAGTTCTGGTGTATTCATCTTATAATTTATCTCACAGAGAAAAATGTTCTAAGAAATATTTTACTGAAAATATATTGGTTTCTTTGTAATCAATAATATTATCTTCTTATTTAGCCATTTTCTTCAAGTTCCTTTTCATGAGATGTGTAAATGTTGGTTTCTTTTCAGATTCTGGTAGTCAATCTCCATTCCAAAGAGATGTTTTCTCTTCCCTTCTGGAGATGCTGGATGGAAATAAAGACTTAATTCAAGTGAATTCATATTCACCATATTTTCATAAAATAAGTAAGGGTTTAGTATCTTATACATAGTATTAACATTTTTCACAAGCTCAACAAACTTAATTTGCCTACTTTCTTGAATTTGCTAGAAATCATGTGGACAGATTTAAATTTTAGCTTTTTGCCATGGTCATAATTAACGAATTAAGTATCAGGATTAGGAATGTAGAATATTATGTTGTAGCATCTTTTGAGTATGTAGACTAGATAACAATTTTAGAATCAGAAGTTGAAAATATGGAGTATGCCCCTGTTAGCAGTTGAAGACATATCCTTTCCTTATCCCCTAAACTGTTTCAGGTTTTTCATATATTCTGCATTTAGCTATGAAAGATAAATATTCCTGTAAAACTATAATTTACTTGGACTGATTATTATTTCCTGTTTTTATGTAAATATGATGGACAGTTTCTGATTTGATCACACCTTATTTACTTGAAAATAAATTTTAATAAATAGCACACCCTTTTGGGTCTTTTTTGGCAAAAAATTCGGGGTTTGTATTAGAATTGACGGCGCACTAGATTCAGGCATGATACTACTTGTGCACATGTCCTCAGCTTACCCTGGTTCAATGCAACTTGACAAACGTTCTATCCCTATAGATTTCCGTAAGATCCAACGAAGACTGGACTAAACTGTCAGCCTATCGTTTTTAATTGAAATGGAATCGCCCATCAAATGTGTGCACTTCTATAAGACTTTGGGTGTAGACAACTAACGACATTTTGTATACAGTATATAAATATACATATTTGGCTCCTTATAGTTGTAAAGTAAACACGTATATGGTGCTGTGCATGACCGCATGTCTTCAGGTGCGCTTTAGATTCGCAGGCAATGATCTTTGTATTTCTGATGCTCGAATTTTGGGATTTGCATCACATTTGGTGGCTCGTTATTTTCGAGTAAATACAGTAATTTAACTAAAGACCTTATATTTTCTGTTTGTTATGATGCTTTCCTTAAAAATTTTGTAAACACTCCATTTAAAATTCATTATTTGTGATTGTGGAACTAAATTTATGCTTGCAGATTTTCTCTTGGTGCTTGATAAGTTCAAAAATCCAGTCAATCCAAAGAATGTGACTCAGAATGATGTATTTGAAAAGAAGTTAACCAGGTAATCTATTAGTGTACAGAAACTTCTACTTGCATGGTAGTTATTATGAAAAGTAATTAATTTTAAGACTAATTTTAATTGGAAATTTTTCTGTGGTTTCAATAAGTTTGAATTATTCAGTGTTATATATTTATTATTATTATTATTATTTCATAAACTACAAGTAGGCTGTAAGCCAGGTGGCTGTTTTTCTACATCTAGGCAGTTATTCTAATTAATCATATACTACATACATACGTATACATTTGACATATAAATTGTTATTTCTGGGTTCATGACAATGAATTTACAAGCCTTCTCGGCTACTTAAGAGCGATTCAGGTGAATTATTCCATTCTGAAATGCCTCTGTTAAGAAGAGAATATTTCACGATGTCCGTTCTTTGCCATCGAGGCATGATTTTATATTCATGGATGTCTTTCCCACAGAATTCTGGTTTCTCCATAGCATTTTTAAAAGCTTCCCAACCATTTTTACCTGAAATTACGTTGTAAATACAACCTAGTCGATTTATTTTTCTCCTTTTCTCTAAAGTTTCCCACCCAAGATTCTTTAACATTTCTGTGACACAGTCTATTTTTCTAAATCCGCCCATTACAGCTGCTTTCCTTTGTACTTTTTCTATTTACTTTGATCGACAGCATTGATGAATCCCACACGGCTGCTCCGTATTCAAGAATCGGTCTTACAAGCGATGTGTATCCCCATTCTTTTGCTTCCCTGCTACTGCCCTTTAAATTCCTCGTCACGTAATGCAACATTTCAAATGCCTTCACTACAATTAAATTGACGTGTTCTTCCCAATTGAGATTTTTATCAAACGTGACTCCTAAGTATTTGCAATGATTGGAATTTTTTTTTACTTCACGTTCAGACGATAATTGTGGCAACAAGGCGACCTCTTATTTGTAAAGGCGACGTACCTACTCTTGCTACTATTAATGCGATTCTTTTCTACCCATTCTTCTATCGAAATTAAGTCTCGATGCAGTGTTTCCCTATCTTCGTTGTTCCTTATCCTTCTGTATAGAATGCAATCATCTGCAAACAAACGAACATTTGATTTGATATTCAATGGTAGATCGTTCACATATATGAGAAAAAGTAAAGGTCCTATAACACTTCCTTGAGGAATTCCGGATGTTACCTCTATATCGTCAGAATTTACCCCACTGATTCTAACCTTTTGTCCGCTAAGAAAATTTCTAACCCAACTGACTACTCTTCGATCGATATTTAGCTTCTCCAGTTTGCCCATGAGTATGTCATTCGGGACTTAATCAAACGCTTTTGCAAAATCTATTACGACTGCATCCACTGTATCTCTATTGTCTATCGCCTCGACTATATCTTGATAAAGCCCTACAATTGTGTTTCACATGAATATCGTTTCCTAAATCCATGCTGACAATATCTTAGCCAATTGTTCTCACTTCAATAATTTCTCAAGTAATCAACTATGATCTTTTCCATTATCACAACACACAACATAAAATTTTGCTGTTTGGTTGCCTGTTTTGCTCTCGCAATTCCTTCTTTAATTTCCTTGATATATTGAGACGCAAGCAATTTCTTTATGAGTTAGAATTGATAGTCTCTGGGTTTGAAGATGAAGTAAAAGTCATGGGAATCTGAATTCTTGTGGAGGACTGTGCGATGGCATCTCTATTTACGTTGGATGTGGAGGGTAGAAACATAAACCCTTTTAATTTATGCTATCAGAAATGTCTTTGATGGTTTATGACATAAAATTGAGAATTTTCTAGGTTTTTATAGGATTTGAAAATTTTCTTTTAAATTTTCTGGGAAATGAAACATTTGAAAATTCTGTATTAGTTCGTAAATATTCAAACCATAGTCTTATCATACGTAACTAAAGACGTACAGTGATACCTCTATTTGTGAGCTGCTGTGTGAAGTATTAAGAGGCTGTCCCCAAATGTATTCCTTCTCAAAGCATTAGTTAACAACAGAAACAGCTTTAAAATCTTTGCTTTAAATTATTTATTTTTTAATACAAAGAATTTCTCTGGTCATTTATCAAAAGCATAAGTAGTATTTACCAGATAAATCAAAATTCAGCCGCTTTGTTTAGAATAGAATGATATTGATAATATGATTTTGAAAAATATATGCTATTTTGAACTATAATCTCTTTCCTAGTTACTCTTATTATTTTATTGCAATATGCCCTTATTTTTCAAAAGTACTCTGCAATGAGTCAAGTAAGACAAATTAGGTTGTCTGTTCCAGTTTCGCCTCTAAGAAGATCTCAATTCTAGAAAGGAATATTTAATTCGGAGTTTAATTATGAACTATGCACCTTGTTTTAAATTTATATTTTCTTATAATCATTTTGATGTTTAGTTTCTTTTGTTCCCTTTTAGGATAGCAATTCTATTGCTGAATAGGCAGATATACTGCCAGCGATTGGGTGGTACAAAACCTCATCTAAGAGGTTTGCCTCTATTGCACAAGCGCCATCTTGAACTATTAGGCTATCAGGTGGTGGTGGTTCCTGTTTTTAATTGGGATTCAATGCAAATGGCATCAAAAGAAGCTAGATACAACTTTTTGAAGGAAAACATCTTTGGTAAGTTATTTTTGGTCTGCCATTACAAAATTCAATTCATATTCGAACAGGAAGGAAGACACCAATGACATCCATTTTAAATATTATCATTAATGACCTCACTTCTTACTCGAAAAATTCATTCCCTTGGGCCATAGTTCTATTTAATTGTTTCCATCTTTGTGTGGCTAGAAAATTACTGGGGGCACTTACTTTGAACAACTGTCGTTCTATTTCCAACGACAAGTTGACATTTTTTATTTTCTTCATTTCTAAATATCAAGCATTTAATCTTACCGTAGAATTCATAGTATGCAAATTCATTAACGTATTTATGCAAACCAAAGTTCCAGACTTAAAAAGTTTATAATAAATCTGTTCTTTAGTGATAAAGTCTAATCTGTCACATTGCAATTTTTCCGAAGAGCCACTTCTGATAATAATAGAAATTTTTGATAAGTTGTGATACAATATTCCTTTTATGCAATAAACTTCATTATAAAAAGAAGGAATCTGTTAAAAGAATCAAATTTGGTAGTTAGTGTTTGAAATGATGTTTTCTTAGCACCTTCACTCTTCACTGAGCGAAGGATATTTTCTGATGCACAGTAGAGCTTAGAAAATCTAAAAAATCATCCCCTTACATTTTATTGTATCTAAAAAGGACATTATCTTTATCACATGCTAATCTAAGAGGTGGAAGAAAAGCATACTTCTGACTACAGTCACAGGTACGAATTAAATGTATTTCATCTAAAGATAATAATGAGCTATATTTTACTTTCCATAAAGTTTCTGTAAGCATAAAGAGATAAAATTTGATTAGATCTTGTTTTTATTTACTTTTGAAAATTTTCCTATTGAAAATTCTATGCATTGCATTCTTAGTTTTTAACTATATTACTTGTGGCAGTAGAGCAAATTATTTTTATCTTCAATTAAGGCTATCATTTAAAACATTCTTAATCTTTCGAGTATTGGTAATAATTTTTTAAAGTAGAAAAATTCTTTGAAGAAATTTCAGTTAATGAATTTCATCTGTTTTATCTTCTAAAATTATATTATTTCTTTACAGGAAGTGATAGTTACATCAAACAATAACTTACTAGTAAATGAGCAAGGAGAGTCATCGTCATTAGTATTCATTTGGATTAAATGTCTCATCATGATGTTAGCTTTTCTATTCACCGCCAAAGAATAAATTAACCTCTAATCTGAAAAAATAGATGCAGAATATTATTAGATTGAGAGACTTCTGTTTCATTTGTTGTGTAAGATTTTATTCTTGAACTATGACATTAGTTTTTGTAATTATTTGTACAAGCTTCAAATCAAGTATTATTTATTCATGTTGCTAGAATTTTTAATAAATTAATTTTATAAATAGTTTAATTATCAATGAACCTTACATAAATTATATTATAAATACATTGTTTACAACATTTTTGTAACATATTTCAAAAATTTTCTATTCATTCTTTGATTTCTCCTAATAATAATTGGCACACTCATGAGTGCCCAAGAATTCTTATGGATGAAGATAAATTGCTCGATGTTTGAGGATGACATGTTTTAAATAAGAAAATGTATAATGCTCCTCAAACAGATTGTCTAAGCACATTGCAAAAAGTGTTACATCCATAAATATTTTATCCCAGATTTTTAAATATATTGGCTGCTGCTAGTACGAAATATTTTGACTTTACAATAATTCACTGCCTAAATCAATTATGTTTTGATTTATAACAGAGTTGAATCTGTACCTCCCTTCTCTTGGTTTGTCAGAAACTTGCTCAAAGGACATCATGATAAGAAGTTAAAATGAAAAAGGATATGTTATTAAGTTTCTTAGGAGTAAATAAGCAGTTCAACTTTCCCTTATAATTTTGTGAAGGTGTGTCAAATTTAATTTTCATTAGGTCAAGAAAATTGCAATTTTGTAATCGGGTGCAAGAATGACTTTGAAATGCAGAGGTTGCTGATGCTGGGAAGATAAGATTCCTCTCATAAAGTAGCGTAATCAGGAACAATTTTAGACATACTTTGCATTTTTCACAATTTTTTAAGGAAAATACAAATTACATCTTTGATTTGTTTATATAGCGCTCCTCATTGTCAACTTTTGAATTTTGGGGGTTTTGTTACAATTGATGGACTATTGTTTTTGAGCAAATGTGGTAGTATTGCTGTTGTTCATAAATTCAGTAAATTTCCATTGCTCGTCAGATGCTATCCTTTTTCTTATTATTTTTCCCATAATACATGGGGTTTCTGCCAAAAAAATTAGTAACAATTGTAATGTAAGGAAACCAGCTTCCATTCTCCTCAAAATGATTCTCTTAGTTTTGGAGATCATTTTACTAATGTCTTATTACGGCTATTGATTGCGCAGTAAGGATTTACTCTTATTATTGCTAATTAAGACATGTTGCAATGATGTCTTATGGTTAGCAAAATGAAAGTATTTTGAGAAAGAAATTTAGAAAATTTCTGTCCTGGTTTTGGTAAACTTTTTTCCTACATTTATTTCTGTAAATTCAGTATGCAAACCACACGTTTTTCATCACTTATCAACTTTTTTGAGTGCACCTTGTGAGTTACATTTAAGTTCTAAAATATTGGCTCTATATTTTGTATATCTCATTCATTTTTATCTGAGGCAGTGATGCCTCACCCTTATCATGTTTTTGATGCTCTCATTGTTTGAGAGTAACGCACAGGACCTCTTTAGTAGACTCAAGAAAGATAAAATAGTGGAGGGTCACAGAGGTTGGGACTCTGATGGATAATTTTCTGTGTGGTCCACTTTACAGAAGTTTGAATGGATTTGGTGTGAATGATTTCCTTCTTTGAACCAATCTTAAGTCAACAAAGTGTTTTGTTAGAAATATAACTTTTGAGTCAGGTATTTTGTTTGAAAGTTACAATACTGATTTATTATCATGAATGCTGTGGTTTTGAAATTCAGAATGAATTCTTATGGCTGCATTCCTTTTTGGGCTATGTCCTTGCAATCAATCATTGGGTTAAATGTGGACACCATGATTCCTTCACAACTGCATTCATGTATGTAGACTTGATTGTGTTTGTTACTTATAAATTCTGGCAAAAAATCAATTTTTACTTCCTAGTTGTTAAATATTATAGTCCCAAATGGCATCTTAAGCCTGGAAACATTTTATCAATATATTATTATACTAATTGTAAGATCTGCTTGGAAACTGTGGGCTTTTAATATTTAGTATTTCTCTTTTTATTATTATTAATTCTGATTTCTTTATGATTCAACGGACCTTTCAATGATTTTTCATTGGAAGTGGTATCTTTCAAAATGGCTGAACATCCTTAGGAAACAATACTTGGAATATAATTCGATATTTATGTCTAATCAGGGTACAAAATCAAAGAAGAAATAAGATGTTTACTTTCCCTTGATTTTTTAATCTTTCTTCATTGATGTTTTGAAATGAAATTCCACCATGTTCTCTTAATTTAAAATAGGGTACTAATAGTGTCTGTATCTGGTATGGAACTATTCCAAATTATGCAAAATATGTTAAGACTAAAAAATCATGGGCTTGCGGTAGACCTGATTCTTTTCATTGAATGTAAGAAATAAGTAAGAAGGGAATGACTGTGATTAGAAAATTAGAAGCAAATGGGGTTGGCAAGTCAGGTATTATGAGAAAACAATTTGTTATTGTGTTTTGCACAAAAGGTTATTTAATTGGGTGAAATATACTTAGATAAGTTGCTTTGCTGAGGAAGTTATAAATGCAGTAGGTTATATTTTACTTAGGGCTGATGAGAATGGAGAGTTTGGAGGTCTACCATACCCAGACCTGCTATTTTCTTTGGTCTCCATTTGTTAAATAGAAATTGTTAAAATCGTGAATTTAATGTTCCTCATTTTTCGTCTTTTAGTAATGGCATTGAATCCATATTAATTCAGACAATCATCAGAAATAGGAAAAATGTATAAAAATTTTTGGTGCTTGAACTATACTTTGTATCTCCATTAGGTTCATGGTCCTTCTCCAAGACATATTTTTCTGATTTTACTACAAAAAGTCAATATTTTATTTAAATGGCAAGTTAAGTATCTATGTATGATTTATTTTACTAATAGCTGGGAAGGGGTTCAGCCTTTCAAAGACATGGTTGCAGTATCTAAATATAAGATCCGATCATGAGGGAAGCTCTTTCATATTACAAGGGACAATAGTATGTGTTCAATAGGTATGAATAGTGTGTGTTATGGTGATTTGTATTGATATGATGATTTAACTTACTTTATGACTTTATCTCGAATGACAAATATGAGTGTAGAGATAAGCAGGAAAAAAAGCATTAAAATTTAGTGGATAATGTCCTGAAGATAAGGAAACTATGTAGCACAAAGGATAGAATAGAATGTATAAAATAATGTTTCCATAGCATGTGTCTTTCAAAATATGATAGTAAAGGCCGTCATACTATGCAAGTGGTACTAACTTCCTTACTCTGAAAGGGAAGTATGATAGTAATTCATATAAATATGCAACTTTTATAAAATCATAGTGGTGAGAATATTTGAAGATCTGTTTACTATATTGTAAAAGCACTTTAGTTTTGGTTTCGTTAGGTTGTTACACGTAGCAAAAATGTTTTACTATGTTTGACTGTATTCTATCCAGAGGGAATTGATCATATAAACTCTGATTCAAAGTACATTTGTGCCATTTTTATAGAAGATACAAGGATCGCATACTCCGAGAAAATAATCAATTACGCAAGTCCTGTTAAGTAAGTAAATGTTTTGAACCTTGAAAAACATTTCGACTCATTAATTCAAATTCATTGGTTGAGTTTAAAAAATCACCAAGAAAGAGTCTCCTTACATGACCATAGTGACTCGTGAAAAAACTATAAATCAAACGCAAGTCAGCTTTCATCGCGTTTACCCTCTCAAATCTCCTGTCCTTGCCGATGATCATCCTAGAAGCGTAATTATCGTTCTTTTGTTTATCAGCAACGTAAGCTCGGAGCGCTCGGAGGACCGTTGTTACTCGTGGATGCGCGGGAGTTTCTTCACCGCGTTGACGTTAGTC
This sequence comes from Sympetrum striolatum, assembly GCA_947579665.1. NCBI lineage: Eukaryota > Metazoa > Arthropoda > Insecta > Odonata > Libellulidae > Sympetrum > Sympetrum striolatum. The sequence continues at coordinate 87,713,445 of OX388349.1, forward strand.
TTCGAACTTGACCCCTCTTCGATAGCCTCTCCATCCATTCTGCGTCTTACTGTGCGCCACCCACTCCTCAAAAGAAGCGATCGACACTTCACCATTGTGCACGTCTCGTGTTTACCATATCATTTCCGAAAGGATTTTTTTCTTCGTCTGAGAGTGATTAATCCTCAATATCTGCAGTTCTTTGACCCCTTTGGAATGAGACAGTCGTATATTTTTCGTGCGTCTTTTTAGGCCTTCGTATTTATTTCATGAGCTGTGTCAAAAAGGGTATGTCTCAACCCACGAATGAAGGCATCAGTTTTTCCTTTCGTAGTTGCTGAAAACGTGCCGTTTACGTCGATAACCTCTTGATGAAATCTCCCTCTCTCTTTCTTATTTTCGTATTGTATGATCATGTTAAAACATTTAGGCTTGAATTTTGACACCAATTATTCCATTTGTATGTTTTCATTTTATACCAATATTTTATTTTGCACGTACGGATACTTTTTACTTTCACTAGATTGGGCAAAGGAGGTAAGGGGCATTCACGAATCATCAACCTTTTAGGGTTAGTAAATCTACGTTATCCGGATAGCGGTCTTTTATTTCGCGTATCTGCACCATCTGCGTTGAACCCTACAGTGACAGGAAATTAATCAGCCATTGATCATTCAAATTGCTTTGCGTCAAAATCTGTAGAAGAAAAAAATTGTAAAAACAGAAACAGAAAAGTACGTACGCGACACACACTGTACGCGATACGAAATGATATCACAATTCACCCCCAAACGGGGGATGATTCGTGAATTTCGCATTGAGAAATATCTCTCAGCCAAATTTTAACCTGGTGCAGCTACCGTTTCCTCCCCTAATAAGAGTAATTAATGAACACTGGCGAAAGGGACATAATGTTATGCATATTTACTCTCTCACGGCCTCGATTTCTTTCTTGTGATAAATTCAGATTGTATTGTGAGAAATATTATTTAGAGCTGCGATTCGTAGAGCTCTTATTTCATGTTGCAGTTAGATCGATTTTCTTGTAGACAAATTCGCGGTCAGCTCTTAGGCGCATGTTTTTGCGCTTAGGCATTTGTTCTCGTATTGGTCTTTTAAGTCAGTGTATCATATTCTGTGAATTCGCATGCGAATTAAGGAGACAGTTTTGTCTGCTCCCTGATAATTATCCCTGTATTATCTACAATCAAATTGCATCATTGAGGTTATTAACGATTAAAATGTTACGTAATTGCTGTATCACAATTGACTTTCAGGTGACGAACAACTTTGCAATCAATTCTTGATTGTGATAATTGAGAAAGACCAAGTACTCATGAATTTATTTATAGGAAAAATACTAAAAATTACCCTGAAACTATGACGGATAATTTGCTCTGTAAACATTTCTATAGCTAATATTAAATGCGTGAATTTTCTGAGCTATAGGAGGAAATTATTTTTCACGTAAGCGGTATCTCACGCGATTTGTTCTCTTCGCATTATCCTTTGTATTTTACTGCTATAATAAAAGCTCTATTTCGTCTAACAAATTATTCTTTTTATCAAGACATTTCTTCTTATACGAAATTCCAAATATTCTTACATCAAACTAGTTAGTGGCACTCTTCGAACGGGGATTAACCTGAACTACAAAAACAACAAAATCAGTCACAAAATCTATGAAGCACTTCTATAATAGAAAAGTACAATAAATAATAGAAAAATTGTGAAACACTGTATGTGCATCAGATAGCACCCGCAATTGATCTGTTTATATTGGCTTGTATATTCAGCACTACATGCGTATTACTCCGTGAAATCATGACGTCATTGTTTACTTAGTTGCCTATTGGTAACTCATTGCTCCCGTGTATAGATTCGTTACTCTCAAGTGCTCTTGAACTTCCATGCCTATGTGCCCCTACAAATTAGCGCTAACTAAATGGCTTTGATATGAAGAGCTGCTATAATGGTACTAGCTACGTTTTTTTGGCTGAACGTTGCTGTTCTCTACGATCTGATGATATCAGATATCATTAAGAAAGTCGCGTCATTCCATCAGAAATGTGCGCATTTAGTGTTATAACCAATGGAAAATAGTAGCTATCGAGGTTACAGCCTGTTCTGCTGCAATCACTATACGCTCAATTTATCATTGGATAGACAATTACGTCGATATCGTATTGATTTACCAAGTCATAGATTAGGAAGAGTGGAAAATTTCTTGTCGTCGCTAATCTTGCTGTAGTTTTCTTATATTTGAACAAATATTTTGAAAGTAGGTATGTTTTTCATTTTCTAGTAATTTCTTCTTTAGTTTTTATCCATTTTCTTGGTTTCTGAGGCCAATAACTCTTCTCTTTGCGTTGTTTATGCCTTTATTTGAGAAGTGAATAATATTCGTCATCATCACCAAATCATTTTCAGAATTTTTCGTAAAAATAAGCATAAAAATATGCGAAATTTGAGTACATTTGGCTAAAATATATGCGATGACTGATAGTATAACTAGTGATCCAAATATTTCATATTAACTGAGATTCCTAGAAAATTATGTTTTAAGCTGTGTAAATAAATTACTAGCATCTCTGTTTATTCACACACTATCATTAAGTTTTTTTTCAAGTATACAATCTTGAATTTCGTGATTCTCAATTCAGTCATTATCGTCAACCTCTTCCGAATGAAGGCATTACTTATTTGCAAATTTGTTGCTTAATAAATACTATCCAATTTTCATTATTATCTCGAGTTAGCATTTTTTCAGTTTTTACCTACTTGTTACTTTTACCTACTGATACGTTCAAAAACAGCAATTCTAGAGTTTCTTCGATGACACTTTTTCTTATTTTAGTGACTTGTGCTGCGTTACTCGACATCCTTGACATTTGGGTCAGCAAAGCAACCTTACACCTTGTTCTGAATGCTTCACTCGTTCTTATATTATGCATCTTACCCTTGCCCTATATTGACACCGTGATCTAGTGATTCCAAGTGATGTCTTCTGAAACGTTCTCTCTGACGATAGTAAATCCTTACGTTTTCACCGTAATGGAAAGAGTGTTTGTTTTGGAGAGTATTTCTAGGATTGAAAACTTAGATGTTCGTGTCGTTGCAGTTTACGATAGATTATATTAATTCAGTTAAAGAATAGCGGTATTTTAAGTAAATAGAAGATCGCTGACACAACCATTCAACTGACGCATTATAAGTAAATACTTTTCATAAAACCAGTATTGTAGTCATACGTCACTGGCTTCTTGCAAAGTTATTATATAGTTAATTATGTATTACAAACAGTATGATATTCTGAAAGCGGGTTTCCTATATTCATACACAGCATGATTGATCCTTGCCAAAACGTTTGTGTATACGAACTAGTGGACTCTCGGCACACGGTAATTTATGTATGATTAATTTTGGTCAGTTTAGTCGCGTATTCAATGGAGATATTAGAAGTAATTCGTCAGTTACGTCGTTAATAAAGGTACGATTTAGAGAAGATGGATAAATATTACTTGTTACCATAATAATACTATATGCTTGACGCAGCTTGACGTAAGATCTACATCGAGGCAATCGAGGTGTCTCTTATGAGTATCTGTTAGCTTTTTCTTCGGTTTCCAAGGTGATCTTGTCGTTGTTTTGTTTTTATTTAGCCGCTTGACTCAACTGTTGGCTTAATATCACATGCAATATCTTGGGAAATTAACCCCAATGGATCCAGTGTAAAAGGTGTTAATGGCTTGGTAAACTATTGCAATTCCATTAGTTGTTGGTTCTCGGAATTGTTAGGATAATGTTTTTTAATGGTACTCGAGGCTTTGAATTTTTATAGTGAAGTTTATCCAATGATTTTCTGGAGTTAGAGTATTTCTGACCTCAGATTGTTCTAAGAAAATTTTATCATCGGATCTAACTGAATATGAATTAATTCTTGGAATATATTGAATCAAAGTAAAACCAATTATTGCATATTTTACACTCCTTGCTATAATTTTTTATAATTATGAATTAAATTTGACAATTATTAAATTTTATTAGGTTTTTAACGTTACTCATCAGAATTGTCATGATGAAAATGGTCAAATGGAGAAAACTCGTGGAATTACAGGTAAATTACTCCGCGAAGGGAAAGTTTGGTTAACAGTACCATTAGAAGTGAAATTCATTATTGGGAAGGGATACCTCCCACTGAGAGATGAGAATACTGGGTTGTGATCCAATTTATGGATATGCATACCTTTTATTTTCATTGGAGAAAGCACATTTTTGAGTGAGTGTGAGTTTTAAAAAGCATTTCGAGTACTGTCCCTTGCATTTCAGATAAAAAATTAATGAACGCGTTTGATCCACAGTAACCAGATATTCTGTCATTAATTCAAGCGAAAATTAGGAGTATAAACAACTTGTTATTTGCAGATTAAGAATAAGTATCTCCCTGGAAGCGGAGTGAGTGTCAATGTTTATCACCCGTTTTTGATGAAGCAAATGATCCCAAAATTTAAATCGTCTGTTAGGGAGATGCTATTCTATTGGAAGAAGTCAAGGCCAGCCTCATACTGACGTACAAAGTAATGGTCCTTTTATCTGTTTCAAATTCGGAAAGCCCCTCCCAGTTCAAATCCCTTGTCTGACCCCACGGTTTCTCCTAACTACTCCACAAGGTCTCCCTGATAAAGTTCTTTCTCAATCCTATTTTGGAGATAGTAATTATAGCCTTCGATTGTTATTTGTCACATGGGAGAAACTGACTAGGGTAATCAGCATGGCTAATTATGTAACTCGTTCCAAGCCAATGAAAACAAAGCATTCCTTTGGGTTGTGGGGATGGCAGAATAGAGACCTTGGTGTTGGAAAATTTCGGACAGAAAATATTGATACAGATACTTTCGTACGTTGGTGGGATGTATTTTGTTTTGCGTTATTTTTCGATGACCTCAAGTCAATGTATCAATAATTATTTTGGAGAGACTTTAAGACAAGTTTCATAAATCTTTTCCAGTGTTAAGCTCGTTAATTAAGATAACATTAAATATCTAAGTTTTCATAATATTGCGTGATTATTGAGTAACTGCGCACAAACTAGACTATCTTCTTTGTAAAGAAAATCGTTCTTCCACCCACCATTTCCAGTGACAAATAATGGTATTTTATTAAAACAATAATTAACCCTTAAAGGACCAAGGGAGGGCAAAAAAATGTCCACCACTTTTCTTTTTCGATATTTTAAGAACTTAATCGTGTAATACAGTCTTATAACTTCATTACAATGTCAAATATAGGTTGTTAAAGATAACTTTATGTTGATGCATTTTGTACGTTTTTTCAGCAATGTAATGAGAGCGGAAATGGGCGGTGGACACAAAATGACCCTCCCTTTGACATATTTTTGAACCAAATGGAATCATATATTTTGTGAAATAGATTTTAATTAATTTTAATGTTTTAATTTTTTTAATTATACCTTGTTGTTGATTTATAAGCATAACAAACGATGATTTACAAACTTATTTTCCGAATTAGAGCTTTAAAGCCGGTACCATTGAGAAGAAGCTTTATCATATCCTCGTCTCTGATGAGTTTTTAAAAAAATAAAAATTTCATTATTTTTATCGCAGTAGTACAGTTTTTAGCAACAAAAATCAATGTAACAAGTTTTAAAAAATCCAAGAAGGCAATTGCTGAAGAGATATTATGTTTCATTATTATTTTATCGAAAAAAAACAAAAGTGGACAATTTTTGACCCTCCCTTCGTCCACGGACTAACCAAAAAAGGTTTGAACTTCAAGGGTTAATCAAAATGATTTTTGGAATCATTCATTGGAGCATTACGACCTTGCTAGCGGTTCATTCCGGTCACCTGTAGTAATTTTACCATGGAATATTTCTCATGCATTGGGTTATATGTACCGGGCTGACTAAATTTACGAATTTCTGATGATAAGCCACAGATCAGTAGATTTTATAAATTCTATAAATAAAATTCCGGGAGATTTTAATCTCTTGTCGCGGGAGACGCGTTCAAACCAGCCGAATTCCGGGAGATTCCTGAAATTCCGGGAGAGGTGGCGATCCTATAGGTGCATCGCTACTCAAAAATTTCTCAACAGACGAAGTAAGTAATTCCTTGGTGGTTGGCGGGCCGCAATTATGAATATGTAATTATGAGAACATAATTTATTTTTCGAAAATACATTAACACATTATTAGTCTTAATATGCCTATGCATTATTCCTTTTGATTTGAATGAGGCGAATGGTAGTAAATTTGGCAGAGCACAATGCATTCTTAATCGTTTAAAAATCACTAATATAATAGCTAAACCTGCTATAATAATTACATGCAAGAACCTAATGAAAGTATGCTACAGGTAGATAGTTTGTTCATCATAAAATTATTTTTGCTGATTTGATTTGGAGGAGCATTTGGTAAACTGTCGCAGTTACGATATTAAATTACTCCTATTGAAACAATTTGGATGGTAGATTTATTATACTAGGGAATATATTTCCCGTTGTATCGAACGTTTAAATAATCTCATTATACTAAAGAAAATTGAGGAATCCTAGAAAGAAAAGAGTTTAGAAGCTAGGTTGCCAATGCTAGATAAATTCGTATGTTGTACCTTTGGCGAAGACGTAATCAGTAATATGTTACTTCGGCCTCCGATAGCTATAGATCTCTCCACATTTAGTTGAAAGTACAGGGGCTTATGGAGCTTCCTTTCCCGTGTATTTCCCCGTAAGGCGCATGGCTCGGTGTTGCCAAATGCAGCAAAAGCTTAATTTGCTGATTAAAAAAATCATTCCTGCTGTAAAAATAAACGATACGTCGAATCCTGCAATTTATTTATCCATATGTTTTAAAATAAAATTTATAAAAATTATTTTCTTGTATTTCCGCGTGGAGAGACCATTTTCCGATTTTATCTTTATCACGCTGTTGTGAACGATGCGTTCATACATTCGTCATAAAATTTGTACAGTAACTTTTTCAAGCATTAATTCCCGTAACAGTATTATTTAATTTATATTTTATCTCGTTCTAATGTTTCTATAACACGAATAAAATCATTTGAACCGAAATTTTCGAATTATGCATTCCTAAAAGCGGTCGCCAGCTAAATCTCGTACCGTATGAAATACCTCCATACATGCTGCGTACGAAATTTTAAGAAAAGTATAAAGATATTTTTAGTGAAGAAATGAAGACATTATCTTGATTACAGAGGGATTTATTAATTTTTCAGTTTGTCGTTTTTGCCGCGCGCCGAAGTTCCGCCGTGAATGCCTGCTCAGCTCAGCTCAGCTGTTGTAAGCGTGAGGGAAGAAAGCACAAATCCTCGGAAAATCGGAAAGATTCCTCATTCTTTATAAGAAAAAAAAAGTTCCAATAATTCTAGAAACCCCTACTGACGACGTTGTAGCCGATATTTGTTGCTGGTTTATTTATTTTCCGACTTCTGGGATTTTCTCGAAATTTGGCGAACATGGATATCCGCTACGCAAACGCTTACATACATATTAATATAGGCCGTTAAAATTTTTTTAAGGACATTGAAATATTTTATTAATTCAACCACAGTCAAGTTCTCAGTCGGAAGAAACATCTTTTTATATCGCGCCGATTTCAACAAAATTATATTTCGGGTCCTCCTAATGAAAGTCTTCATAAAATAAAGAGCACAGAAAAACAACATACAACTTTCTCTTTAAAACTGAGGTATAATTCCTGCTACTGAATAAATGGCACGCGTATCCCTTCTTAAGATTAACAGCACCGATGCGCAAAGGGTACATAAAACCGCTATGGCTGGTCAAGTCATAAAACATCTGGGAAACCGTTGGAACTCTTCAGTGTTGATGCTCGGAATATAATGGATGACGGTTTGTATTTAGTTTGCCTTTGGATTTCCAAGAGTATAGAAGCCGTGTGTAGTTATTATAAGAAGTCGAGCAGAGCTGTAGAGTTTCTCTCCAAGTGAGTCGTTTTTAACTTCGTGCGATCACCATGTCCGAAGTGAAGAGAAGGCGAAAAGGGAAGAAGTTGAGAAGTCGTGAACGGCAAATAGCATTGAACGTCTTCACCTACCTCCGTAAGTCCCTCAGTGTTTCCGATGCAAGTAAAAAGGCCGCGGAAGCGACTGCATGCTCACAGTCGACAATTTATAGAGTACGGAAAGAAGCATCTCAAGGCGCGTTAGTGACTCCGTCAAAAACTAAGAAAATTACACGACCGTACAAGAATGCGAGATGTGCAATTTACGATGATTTCGTAAGATGAGGAGTGAGAAGAAAAGTGCATAATATGTTTGTTCGAAACGTTCCTCCAACTTTAAAAGCCATAATAAACTCCGTGAATATGGACAATGATTTACCAAATTTTAAACCAACTACATTGTACCGTCTGCTGACCGACATCGGTTTTGTTTACGAAAGAAGGAGCAGGCAGAGCATACTAATCGAGAGGGACGACATAATACGTTGGCGTCACAATTACTTAAGGCAAATGAAGAAATACCGAAGTGAACAGAGAGCAATTGTGTTTACCGACGAAACGTGGATCAATCTTGGTCAAACGGTGAACAAGGTTTGGAGTGATAAAGGAATTAAAACACCACGTGATGCTTTCCTGTCTGGTTTAAGTACGGGACTAAAGGCTCCGACATCCTGAGGAGGTCGTTTCGCAATTATTCACACCGGAACGGAAAATGGTTTCATTGAAGGAGCATTGCGATTCTTTCTTTGCAAGAAGAATACCATGGACGAGCATGACGAAGTTGATGGAGACTGTTATGAGAGCTGGTTTGAAAACTGCCTTCTCTCTAGCGTACCCAGAGGCTCGGTATTAGTTTTAGACAATGCATCCTATCACTCTAGAAAATTAGAATACCTTCCAACAACAAGTTGGAAGAAAGACCGCATCAAAGAGTGGTTGACTGATAAAAATATAAATTTCGATGACGATTGTTTGAAGAGATACTTATTGTTTTTAGTCGATCAAGTTCGAAAAAATTTCGAGAAGTTCAGGGTTGACGAACTTGCAAAATCAGCGGGATGCATTGTTCTACGACTTCCACCGTACCACTGCGAACTGAACCCCATTGAAATGGTTTGGGCGCAAATTAAACATTACGTGGGTATGAAGAATGTGACATTTAAAAAGAAAGATGTGGAGAGACTTATATTAGAGAGTTTCGGCGCTGTTTCTCCTGAAAATTGGCGAAATCATGTCAAACATGTGATGAAAGTGGAAGAGGAAATGTGGCAGGCAGATAATTTGCAAGATGACATAGAAGAACTGATTATTCGTCTTACATCGTTATCGTCGTCTCAGTCGACAAGCACATCAGAAGATGCGTCAGAGCCACAGCCAAGCACATCAACTTATATGGAGGGATTTGGATACCTTTCGGATTCTTGAGTGGAACTTTTATCTTAGAATTCTTTGCATTTTTAAATGGTTATTTGATCATGCCACCGATATAAGACGACATCATTCAGACGGTAAATATCATTATTTAGTCGTCTTAACGATAAGGAAGGACGAGTGAATGTCAATTGAATTTAATGCTTTCCATCCGGAAAAAAAATATTTCATCAAATGACGTAATATCATAATTCAACATTTCATATTAGTAACTTTATGAAAATATATATCAATGCGGATATACTGTAAGGTAACAAATTTACTGGTTTTAAATAAAAAAACGTACTACCTATCGCTTGCAAATAATTCGTTATTATCCTATAAAAATAATACTTTAAAGTAATTCACATGGCATTTAGAGCTTTGATCTCCACCGAACTTTAAAAATTGAGCATGCATCCCTTATTTATCGAAAACCTAACTCTAGGAGCTTTTTGATTAGCGTATTCATAACACTCATGGTTATGAATTCAAATTCGGCGCGGTGTTCAGGAGGCGGGGCGACGGCGTAATCGCTGTCGCCCCGCCACCGTAGGTTTGGCATCAGCGTTGGCCATTTGAGCAATACTGTCAACTAAATGTGGAGAGGTCTATAGCGCAAAACAATTTTGTGCTGAAATAACCGTTATTAATGTGTTAAAGAAAATTTAAGGCTGAAGACCCTAAATATCACCTTTACCAATTTGAGAAACAAGCGATAAAAGAGTTTTGAAAAATAATTCCATTTACATACTATCTGCGAAAAAGATAACCTAGCGAAATTTGTCAATTGTGCGGTTTGAATCTCACATCAGTAAAGTTCATTTTATCTTACTTTGAGTTACTCCTCACGTCATTCCCGTATTGTCTAGTGGTTAGGATACCCGGCTCTCACCCGGGAGGCCCGGGTTCGATTCCCGGTACGGGAAACTTTTTTTCTTTCATTTAAGTGTGTAACTTATTTGATTAATTGTAATGTACGTGGGAATATGACGTTGGGATATAACGCAAGATTTTTAAACATTTTTTTTCAATTTTTGTGTTACGATTCAGGCAAGAATACAAGTTACTCATCTATATTTTTATTGTTATATCGGATATATATGTTTTGTTAATAGGCCTTGGTAATCCTCAAATAAAATAATTGGTTATTTTAAAAAGAACGATTTAAATATTAAATTGTCTTTATTGAACCGACCCGACAAGAAGGGTTGACTATAAAGTGTCTAAAAACCGGCCGCGATGCCGGATGCATGCTTGCATCACAGTGCTCCAACATCGAGGTTAGAATTCCGGTTAACCACATATTTCGGGTCAGGGAATAGTCGCATGTGCTCGTCTATTGTTCACTTGAAATTGGCGTCTTGCTGTATGTGAAGCTTCTTATAATTGAAAACATATAACTTCTCTTGGGGCGACATCTTAAGCCAGGTTCTTGTTTCAAGTCGAGTAAGATGTAGCAATGTGTTGGAGCAATGAGAGGGAATTTCGATCGTTCGTGCATTTTTTTTCTTCAGTGACACTCCTCTTCGCGATAAAGTTCTTCTTTTTATAGGTCGGCATTTCGTCTTTCACGTCGTTTTAACTCCGACAGAGTAGAAGACACTCTCCGGGAGGAGTTGTGCACGGCTGGAATTATCTCGAATGCTGTTTCACACTTGGTCGAGTTCACGACTGAAGTGGTCGAGTTCACGACTGAAGTGGTCGAGCACTTGAATTGGTGGATTGGGTCTCTTTTTCATTGTGCATCTTATCTCTCGAAAATCTTAGTTTCCGTATTTCTCTTGCCTAGAAACTCTGCCACCCAGTTTATATCTATCATAGATTTAATTTAATAATAATGCTATATCGTTACGGAAGGACCAGCAGAAAATTTCCTTGTGTATAAAGGTAGCGATGGATCGATAGGAATGCATATTTGAGACGCTGATGTCGAAGTTTTCCTTTAATTCAAGCTCGAGTACAACTAGCTCCCTTAAATAAAAAAAATTATTTCGCAAATGAGTTGAAAATCATTGGGTGGTCTTGTTATCGGCCAAAAGTATTCGTTCTTCCGAAAACAGTGTTTGTCCTTCGGAGACATCGTGGCCTAAAAGCGATAGCCTCTCTAAATATCAAATTTTAAACAGATGATGGATTTTTCCTAATCTTATCTCTATCATTCGATCCAAAATACGAAAACAAACAAGATATTAAGAAGTAAACATAAGGATAGCAAAGTATTATAGTAAGTTTTGAACTGTAAGGATATTGAAATGTTAGCTTGGTTCATACTAAAATTGCTCTAATGATAACATCAAAAATGTTAGATCCATAGAATATTAGCCATTATCAAAGTTTTGATTTAACCTTTCCGCTACTTGGTACAAACTTTCACAAGGCTTTCCCGTGAATATCTGATACAATGGAAGTGATTAGATAGTTAAATTAAATCCTTGCAGTGAATTATCTCCCCACCATTTCATTACAAAGAAACCAAGTTTCATGGTCGATAAACATGCTTACGGCGAGACAGATAAGTTTTAGTTTTCTATGAAGAATATAATTTTGATGTGAAGAGTGACAAAATTAGATTGCCTCGGAACTATATTTTATTTCTCTCTTAACAAATTTCTAACTATGGAGTGCTTTAGCCTATGTAACGACGGGAAAAATAACCGAAAACGGTTTCCAATCACACTACATAATAATTCATAAAAATGGTTCTGTTCAAACGTTGTAATCTTAGGATAATACTAAGTCATCCGCATTTCCGTGAACTTGTCCTAAAGCTAGTCTTCAACTAAAGTATGCATGAGTATGGAAAGGGTATGAGACCCTGCTGAAAAAATGTTGCATTCATGAATTGGAAAAAATATAACGGAAGGCTATACGCTTCATAAGAAAATGCTTCTACAAAGCAGCGGACGTTACCCAGATGCTTCAGAAAGCAAGATGGGAACATTTAGAAGATGGGAGATTTGAACATAAGCTATATTTACTTAATTTATTCAGAGAAAGTACGTTCTCAGAAGATGTAGTCGATATCCTGCGTGTATTATATAATATTTATATTCTATTGACAAATATATATCTACGCAGATACTAAATTTGGAATGCAAGCCTTATCAAAGGGCATAAGAGGAAAGAATTCAGTAAGTTGAGATTTATTTATAAATGGGAAAATTTTCGAGGGTAGCTTGCCAGTGAGATGAATTTAGAAGAGATTGTGAGATCAAAGTAAAAATGTATTTCAATCCAAGTTTATGAACGATTTAATTTGATTTGCTTGTATTAAACATACGTCTCTACTACTATTATAAGTATGCACGCTACATTTTTCTATGTTCGCTAAAAGTTATGTAAATATGAAAATTTTATTTTGCTAACCACATTGCAGGTAATTAATTGAATCGATTCTATGTAGCAGTCATAAGTAAATTTGATTACAGTCACTTATGTTTCCAGAATGGATTAATTTCATCTTTTTTGTTTTGAGATTTTTAAAATAAGGTAATTGTTTTTTGGCGGTAGGTTGGAGAGAGCGTATGAATTATTATTCAAACATACGTATGATGAGTAGAAATATTTTAATGATTTCAGCATCCACATAAATAAGCATGACTGTCTTTTTTACTCAAGGTTAGTGTCATTTTAATGGTTGAATTTTTTAACGGAATCATGAATAGTTTAATTACAGATATTCAAATTGCTCTTTGTCCATTGATGAGTGTAGTGATGTCCTGGGTATTATGGCAATCCGTGTGATTATCAGTCCTCTTCTTTTCTACTATGAACGAGTTCGTGCGTTAATGGAGGCAATTTGTTTCGGTTTTGGTTACGTTCGACGTCCATATAATTGGGTCAGTTGATTTTAATCAGTTGTCTGTACTCCGGCTATGACTGGAATGCTGCAGATCAATTGGAAATGGGTGTTGTTCCTATCCTAACTGATTTCGAAATCACAAACTGTTTCTGGTTTTCGCAAATATTTAAGCTATCATCTCTGTTTTTATCATTCTCATGCGAAAGGATATTCACGAGCATAACGAGTATGGCTGTAGTGTCGACTAGTTACATTCTGATTGTCAAATATTTTATCCATGCCGTTTGAAAGAACAAGGCTGGCAGAAGCGCTTAATTCCATTAATGTTCTTGTTCACCATGAACGAGTTTTTTAGCAACTTTTTGCTAACGAAATATATCTAAGTAAGTGTTTTCTACCTTTATCGTTAACTTGATGTTCGTAGCATTCGATTGAAGTACGTTCGAAATGTTCCCGACTTATATTTTCCCGCGAAAACACCGAGCAGGAAAAATGTAAAATTCTGGTGATTGATAGGTATGTAGGTATATATATCTGTATTATAGGCGTACCCACAATATGTGGCGCTATCTACCACCAGAATTTTACATTTCTCCTGCGGCATTTTCGCGGGAAAAAATAAGTTCTGGAAGTTTTTGAACGTAGTAGTATAATGTTGAGAAACTCTTTTTAGCAATTGGTAAACTAGAATGCAAAAAACACGAAATCATAACTACAGGAAGCAGAAGTTGGTATTGATTATTCATAAATTCCTCAATAGATGTACTCATGCATTCTTCTTCTGTTGTTTTGCTTCTGGCAAACAGTTAAATTCATCCCATTTACGCATGAATTCCACATAGTAGATACTGTAATAGGCATAGATAAGAGTACAATTTATAACGTAGAGTACTATTTCGAAACAAGAAGAAGTATGAGCAGTTTTCCTATTCCCCGTGCTTGTTTACTTGTAAATGATTTACCAGAGAGTTCGATGTGGAAATGTAACTTGTTCCTCTCTAAATCCCAAACACACCTATGTGATTATGAAAAAGATCCCTTATACATATCAGTAATCGTAAATTACATGAAATTTTGTAAATTCCAACTTTCGATGTACCGCAAGGTTTTTACGCAATACCCAAGGTTTTCACAAAAATAGACGCTGTTACGTAAATCATTTTTCCATCGGAAAGAGGTGTAGTTCTTTCGGACCATCACCCCATGGATTCACTATCTGTTTCCTTGGCGATAAGAATAATTCCCCTATCCACTTACACCAAAAGATGTGAGATATGGAATACGCAGCATCACAAGAGAGGTGACAGCATCTGACCCTCTTGGTTTGACGTTCACAGAAGGAAATATTGACCCCATTCGAGCATTCCTAGATTTACATCTAAAGATTCCTATTTTCCTTCATAAAAAGCAACGCTTTGTAAATATCGTCGACATTTTGAGGGCACTCTGTTGCTAACGGTTCTCTTGATGCGCTAATCCTCCTTTTGAAGTTTACTGCCACTCGCAATTACAGGCGTATTTTATGTGCATGTCATCCTTTCGTCTGCAAACTTGGCGGATTTAACAGAGCGAATGATCTTTGATTCTCATTCTGTGTTTCCGTCGATCCACTGCTTATTCATATCAAGGAAAGCAGAGTTTGTTTTAACTTTTTTCTTTAATAAAGGAGTCTTCTTTGTAACCGCTAAGAGAGCAGTTTTTGACACTGCATCTGCATCTTACAAGCCCACTCCATCATCTGCTACTATTTTCTTTGCATTGAGCCGATTCGTCAAGAGCATCGGGGTATTTTCAATGAAACACGGAGAAATACGTGGTCTGCGTAGACGATAATGATAGTTATATATAAAGATTGTTCTTCCGTAAGTTATAAAACTAACCAATATCATAATGATTTTTGGTAAGGGATATTCAAGACAAATTTAATATTATGAATACACATCGATTAAACGAGTTAGGAGACCTTAAAAATAACATTTCCTCGTTTAAGATGCGAAGGTAAAGATCCAAGATATGAGGACAGTAATATATATATATATATATATATATATATATATATATATATATATTCAAGATATTATCTCCTGCTTGACTTGGTGGAACCTAAATATATCGGTCATCATAAAAAGAATGTCACTATTATTTGAGTATTTATATCTAAGCTCTGTTTTGAAAGAATATGCGTATCAGCTAGAGTCGAGTGACAAACAATTTGAGACTTTCTCAAGGAATAATAAATACATTGAAAGTTAATTTCCTTGAGAGACTCTCTGTTTATGTATTTTCTCCAAATAAAATCATTACCCGAAGAAAAGCCGAGCATAACAGTCTTTGAGAATTAGCTAAAGCTTATTTGTGCGATAATGACAATAATTTCGTGGACTTTTTGAGAAAAACAGCTAATTTTAGTAATCGATTAAAATCATATTAATCGGAATTTTAAATGTTAAAAACTTCTGTCCTCTGTCACTAATAATTATGATCAATTTATCATTATTTTGTTATTATCACTTTATTTTCATATCATTATATTTTTATTTTATTTTCTTTTTGTCGTTCTCGCTACAAATTTACGGTGTGGTGTGATGTGAACGGACTACCGTCTAGTTCAATAGATTATTAATGATGATTTAAAATCATTTTGATTAAAAAAAGATCTAATTATTTGGCAAGTGTCCAGGATTACCGATTATCGCATTAGCGGAATGTTAATTCCAGCGTTCAGTTCTTCTATATTGGCTTCCACTGAATACACTGATACTCGTCTGATATAAGTTTGTTTTGTATACTCCTGTTGTGGTTGTGCGTACGATTCTCACATTATTTAGCGTTAATCTCTTCATTATTATAACTATTTTCTTACTACCTCTCTATAGTTTTATTATTAATTATTTACAAATTTGTATTATTGATTATTCTTTTATGTGATTGTTGTCATTATCAATTACCGTTTGCATACTGTCTCTGTTAGGAAATGTAAAACAGTTGCCCACCCTTCTGTTGAGTCTGCTTCAACATGATGCTGACACAGCTATTGGCAAGCTTCGAAGGAAGGGCCGAGACGATTAACTCTCTTTGTTGGTGGTAAAATCGTGAAAAAGGTCAGCGGTTGTCGATCCAATGACCCAGTTCCATCAGCATCTCTTCCGTCGCAGCTTCCTTTTTTATCTTTGCCCTCTCCGTCGCTAATTGTGCGCTCTTGTTTTGCGGAAGAGTGAGACCGATGACGTCTTTAACCGAGATAAGACCCTCTCTCGCATTCGTCGCAGTTTTTTTCCTGCGCAGCGTCGCGCTTGGAGCGGCAGACGCATATTTCCGTTCGCACAAATGTCTCATTCGTCAAATTTTCGCTTTGGTTTGCAATTCCGATTGTACATTTGCGGGAGAAGCTGTGGCAATGTCCCTGTCGTGGAGAATGGGTGTCAGAAAACCGCTTTAATGCTCCCCATGTCAGTCCTTCCACCACCACTAGGTCTCAGACTTCGCGACAAACGAAAGCCTGTGGAATTAACCATGGATTAGGAATTCATACTCACAAATACCAGTTGCCTTCTGATCGTCTGGCGTTGGTATGGTAACCAAAAGCGATGAATTAATGCCATTGAGCATATATTATGCACAATAGTTCAAAAAGCTAAGTATCTTGCGCTACACTAAACATCTCTAAATGTATATATATTTTTTTCCACGGATGGGAGGAACCTATGCACTTTATTTTTGCACTAATTCATACGTTTTTATAGGAATTCCGAACCAAAGTCGATTAGGAACAGATAGTAATATTTATAATGTATTGTTAATATTTTACCCTCAAATTCTTTAAATATTGAAGAAACAACAAAAGATAAGGGACGTATATATTTTAAAATTGAAAGCAAATTGAAAGAAATTGATTCTTTTGATTAATTTAATATTTCAAATTACATTTATTACACAATTACTATTTTTTATTACAATATTACACAATTATATTACATTACAATTTTTGTATATTTTGCGTAGCATATTTTACAAGATTTTCAAATTCTATTTACTAGCGATAAATGTAACATTATTCGTCTAATTTAACCTAAAGATAACATTACACACTGGTTATGTTTTAAAGTTCTCTAGCTTATGTTTACCCTTGTGGGTTTTAATCTGTTAATTTCGGAAATATTTATTTCAGGTAATATTTTTTATTAGATAACCTTATCATCAGATTTGCTGATGATATGGTTATCTTGGCCGATGAATACCTGGCACTCCAAGGAATGACAGGATGTTTAGAAATGGAAAAATATGGGATGAGAATAAACGCCAGTAAAACAAAAGTTATGAGAGTGAATGACGGAGAAGTTGTTAATATTGAAACAAATGAGGGTGGAGGAATAGAGCAGCTTAAAAGGTATCTGGGGAGCATGCTGACAGAGGATTGGAAGAGATCAAGACGAGAATAGCTATGGCAAAGGAAGCCTTCGTTAAGAAATGCGCTGTAGTATTAATCTAGAACTGAGGAAGAGATTGGTGAATATATGGAGCGTTATGTTATATGGATGCGAAACATGGGAAGAAAAGAGAAGAATAGGATTGATGCTTTTGAAATGTGGGTGTGGAGGAAGATGGAGAGAATAAGATGGGTGGATAGAAATGATGAAGTGCTAAGAAGAGTTGGGGAGGAAAGAACATTACTCCGCACAATACGGAAGAGGAAAGGAATCTGGATTGGACATATTGTAAGAGTGAAGGGGATTCTAACTACAGCCATTGGCAACCACAAGCGTCATTGACTTGACATTTTTACAGCGTATAAGCCCTAAAGAGAAACCCCCAGGAAAAAGGCGACTTTGAACTTCAGTGTCATGGGTTCGATTCCAGAGGGCCCCAAAGTCCCGATTTTTCCCATTTAAAAGCATTGCTTTGATTTTCGGGAATAAAAAAAAATACTTCCCGGATAGGTAGGGAATCAAAACTCAAGAAACCTATAGATATGATCATGATCTATTGAAAACATTAATGACTTTTACAGAAAATATCCAGGGTTCGATGCTAGGACGATGCAAAAATCTCCCATTTAAAATACATTGAGGTAGGTTTTCATTATTTTTTCGATGCACTTATAGACATGATGGGAAGTTCTTGCTTAGCTAGAAGATGTATATTAAGACTCGATTTAAGAAAAAAATTATAAAAGACCATGCTGTTCCTGAGTTCGATTCCAGAGCACATTACAATTTCTCGCATAAGGACTATAGTTGAAAAGTAGGACGTCGTTTGAGTCAGTTGCACCCTATATTTCTGCTTCAATTTTCACGGATAGTTAGAGATGATGATCTTCTGTTGTGCTGCATAGTAAGAATGACCAGTAAGACCCGGGTTCGATGCTGGGCGAATAAATTGCAGCGAATTTTAAGAATATTTTAAATCCTTTTGATTTTCTTTTGAGGACCCTCTCGATATGATGCCGACTTGAAATTAGTGTTATCGATATGCTTGCTGTATGCAAGCAACATTTTACTCGTACCTATATATACACTCGCTCATTCAAGGTGACTTTGAACCTCAGTGTCATGGGTTCGATTCCAGAAGGCCCCAAAGTCCCGATTTTCTCCATGAAGATACATGGTGTGGATTTTCGAAAATTTTTTTGAGGCATCATCCGGAAAAGTAGTCTTAAAATTCGAGTGATCGCTAGAAACCTTGCAAATCCAACGAAAACCGTAAAGACATATTTGAGGATTATCCTTGGTTCGACGCTAGCTCAGGGCAAATAATTCCCTATTTAAAAAGCATTGCGGCGAATTTTACAATTTTTTTAATCACTTCCCGGTGAGATAGAAACTTGAAACTCGGCATGTAGATAGAAATCGTTAACATATTTCATATACCTTGTCAACCATTTCGCTGATGGCCCTTGGTTCGATCCCAGTGAGGCATTAACATATCTCAATGCATTTGTAATGGGAATAACGAAATCCTATATTAGGTACTTCCATGATATCGACTTCAAACTTTGCGTTAAATAAGATCAAGTCAAAGCAAGTCATAATGTGTATTCACAGCTGCCAACAGGTCCTGGGTTCGACATCAGGCGTCTCTAAAATTAGAAATAACTACGATTTTTAAAATTTTTTAGAACCCATTCCCGATAACATGAAAATTCAAAACTTGGCATGTTAATGATCATTATAAATACATTTCATATACACTGTTTAAGGTTTCCCTGATCATGCTTGGTTAGATCCCAGAAAGCCATTTACATTGCAATGCCCAATATACATAGCATATATACCCAATGCATTTCAGATGGGGATAATGGAGTCTTATTTCACTACCTTTCCGGCATGAGATGGACTTCAAACTCTGCGTTAAATAAGATCAGGTCCTAACAAGTTATTATGTCTATTCGCATTAGCCAATAGGTCCTGGGTTCGTCACCAGGCGTCTACAAAAATTAGAAATTGCTACGATTTTAAAGATTTTTTTAAACCCCTTCCCGATAACATTTTAACTCAGAACTTGGCATGTGAATAAAAATTATAAATACATTTCATATGCTTGCAGTATGCAAGCAAGTTTTATTCGTAATAGATGTATATATAGACGTTTCTCCGGATATACCTATATATACACTCACTCACTGGGGATCAAAATTCTAACCATGTTCCACATGTGCCACTGACTTTAAAAAAAGTGTTGTCTGAAAAGTGAATTAATGAGAACTTCCGAACATTCCAAGTGTTTAGGAATTTGAGTTGATAAAATCTGAACTGGGTAAACTGAGTTTCTCCTTTTAGTCACATCTGTCAATGAGATCTTTACTGACCCTCATTCTGTTGTTGCTTTCGGCAGAAATAGTGCTTCAGTTCTAATATTAATCCAAGAATGTCCACATTTTTCTTGCATTGACTCCTATATTATTATTGGAAATAGCTATTACCTATTGGCTGCAGATAACTTCTCTCCTGGTTGACCTTTTTCTATATCATTGTAAAAACGTGTTAAACTGTCATCTTCTTGGATAACGTAGAAACAAATAGGAAGAGTAAACATCCGGCCTGGCGAATTTCCCAACGAATATTTCTTCACAGAAGTACTTCCATGGGATATGATGTAACAATATTTACTGTGTTCTTATAACTCAGATAGGTTTCCGTATTTAGCTTTTAATCTCTTTATATGCTATTTAGAACCTACAATTAGTATTTGCTCTTCTTTGTTATTTTATTTAGTCTACTAAGTTCTTAGCATTCATTCGTTCGTAAGTATATAGAAAACACCATAACATTTTACCACGTTGTATAATTAAGTGATATTTATTACATTTTTAATAAATGAAATAAATTCTCCGGGAATTTTCTAGATCAGTCCCTGGCAAATGTTCATCATCAAGAAATTTTCAGATGAATTATATAAATAAAATAATGACAGAATGTATCTTAACATAGTCAAATTCAATTTCCCTCTCATAAGTATGATGAGATCAAAAAGTATTTTTTATATCACTAAAAATATCATTCTGAATAGCTTCAATTATAGTGAGAAACCTTTTATCCATCCCGATAAAAATTGGTTCACTCAATTTGTGATTGGTGTAGTTCGATTCAATTTCACGAGGTAAGTGGAAAGCAGAAACAATTCAATTAAATGAATTGGAATTAATCCTTGTTGATGCCTCTTTTTAGTTGTAATAGTAGTCAGCCCGTATAATCATTTAATAAATCAAAGTCAGTAAGGTATTTAAATTAATATCCTGCGTGTATATTTATGGAGCTTCGAATTTCTCCTCAAATTATTTCTTTTCTAATATTCTGCTTTCTCATGCACCTCAAGTCTGCGATGTGAACATCTTCGATATGAAATTTAAATCGGCGTACAATCAAGGGCAGAGTATTGCGAGTACTTGCTTTTATCGCGATGGGAGAATTATACATTTTTGAAATTTCTCCACCTTTGTTCCTACACTCAAGTTTATCGCGATCAACGGGGTTGTAGATAGCCGCTTAGCCTTGACAGAGAGATTTTTTCGTTAATCAGGAAGAAAATGCGGAATATCGTCACGGCTGTCACGTGAATGTGATAACATCTGGTAATTGAACCGTCGATATCCAACTGTTCTCACTTTGGGAATGATTTCCTTCTCCAAATTCCAATGGCAATATTTTTGGTCATTTTCTTTCATCACGGTGATTTTTGTGAGCCCAAAGATCTTATAATATTTTTTTCGTACAAATTGAAGTACGTATTTATATCTTTCAATCTATTATGTTCACGTTACTTGGCTCATGTATCCACAAGACCACGCTTATTCACAATATCAAATTGAAATTAAATACAAAAAGATCACTGTCAAAACTAAAGGTTCAGCAAATTAAGTTAGCGTCTTAGATATATGTAATTATTATTTTAAATCTTAATTTTTGCAGCTCTTGCAATTATTTGTGTAAACCATGGTGTATTTCAGTTTAAAGATCGATGATATTTTATTATACTCTTCTTTTTGAAATGATATTTTATTATTATATGATTATATTTTTGTGGACGTAGTCATATTTGACGTTGTCTCATTTTAATTAAACATGGATAAGTTCCACCTGGTATCGCCAGATTTAATTAATTAAAGATCGATGATATCTCAGTTGACGGAAAACATGTGCAACTTAATTGGTCGAAAACCTTTCTTATTACCCTTACCACTGATTCCTAATCCCGCGTCCCTAATCGTAAAATACTAAATAAACTTCCGAAGGAAATTGCCGCTCGCATTTACGAATAAATAAGAATGGATAGCATCCAATACTTTGGAAATTTTGATATTTTCTAACCTAGAAGTTCTAGATAGTTTAAAAAAGTATATATTATAAGAAACTGTATTTATTGCGGAAAAAACGGTTTATTATGAACATTGCCAAGAAAAGATGTTCTATAAGACTAACAGATGGCAACTTTCCAAAGTCTTTTGTTTCATCATCATGAGAATGTACCGTCTAATGTTGACTCATGGATAACAGTGTTCAACTGCTGCTTTTCTTGAGGTTGTTTTCTATTCGTTGTAATTTAAAATACCCTTGTGATTTCGGAATCAAAATTTCTCTGACTTCTCTTGCACTTCGGCGGGCGTTTTTATTATGGGGAACTTCTCTTAAAATGTATTAGCAGCTCAATGGAATCGACTTCACTGAAAAGCTGCTGGTTATCGTGGAAAGAATTCGTACCAATGCTGAAGTAATATTTCATAGCTTATTTCATTAACTTAGATTTCATCATCATCATGAGTAATCTGCTCGCGCAGGTCCTAGGTGTTGTGTCTCCATTTTCCCTATCCTCCGCTGTTCTCTTCATCCCACCGTTCTTCATTCTTTAAGAATTCTATGAATTTCACTCTCCTCATTTGTCCCTCCACTTACAGCATATCCTTAAGTAAGCAGTTCCTTCTTATAGCATGTCCTGTGCAATTCTTCATCCTTTGGATTATCAACCAATTTTCTTTTTTCATTTACTCAGTACCTCTTCATTCCTAACTTTGTCCTTCCGCTAGATGTTTAACATTTTTCTCCAAACCCACATTTCGAACGCCTCTACTCTATTTATCTGTTTCTTCTTTAGGGTCTCATATAGGAATATGGGAACACACTCTACAGATATAATTTAATCATTCTTTTGCTTAGTTCGACATTGATGTTACTGTTTAAAACGTTTCTCTTTTTTCTGAACGCTTCCTTTGCCATTCTTATTTTTACCCTGACTTCTTTCTCACTTCTCCAATCCTTCGTCACCTCCACACCTAGATATTTATATATTTCTACTTGTTCTAATTGCACATCGTTTACATACACATCCTCTCCCACTTTCATAACTTTGGTCTTCTTTTGATTTATTCTGCCACATCCTCAAGCTGTTTCATCATTCCCTTCATTTCCTCAGTGCTTTCTGCAATTAAAACCATATCATCAGCGAACCTTATGCACTCTTCTTCCTCCAATGCTTACTCCTTTATCTCTTTCCTATCATTCCGTGGCCATCTTTTCTACATATATATTAAATAGCGTACGTGACAAACATCAACCTTGTCTCACTCCTTGTCCTACGTCAAACCACTTCGTTTACATTTCCCCTATCCTTATGACTGCTTCTTGACCCAAATATAAATTTCTTATTAACCTCCTGTCCTTCCAGTCTATCACTTTTTCTTCTAGTATAGTCATTAATTTTTTCCACTGTGCACAGTAAAAAGCTTTCTCTAAATCTATATACAAAATAATAAACTTAAACTTCTGCCCTTTACCAGATATCTTTCCCCTATGATTCTGACTACACCTATCGCATCACTTGTCCACATACCTCTTCTAAATCCGAACTGTTCTTCCGTCATACTTTCTTCCATTTTACTTACAATTCTTCTATTCAGTATTCTGAGCTAAATCTTTGCTGCATGTACTATGAGACTAATCGTACGTGCTCTTCGCATTTCTTTATACCTTTCTTATTTGCAAAGGGTAACATTTCTGTCCTAAGGAAGTCCTTTGACCATTCTCCACTGCTATGTGTGTCATTGCATAAGGATGTCAACTCCTTCATTCCCTTATCTGTCAGTTATTTCAGTAACTCCACCGGTATCCAATCTTTACCTGGTGCCTTCCCATTTTTCATGTCGCTCATGGCTGCAGTCACCAGCAAAATATCTTCTCCTAGGTTGTCTGGCTCTACTAAGTTTTCTTCTTCGATAGTTAGATCCTTTGCTTATCTTTTGCTTTGTAGAGGTCTTCCATTTATTCTTTCCATCGTGGCATAATTGCTGTATCTTCTTTCAATAATATGTCTCGTTTGTCTTCTATTTCCTTAGTAGATCTTTTTCCTGATTTCTTTTATTCTCTTATATGCTAAATCAAACTCCCCTTTCTTTTCCAATTCTTCGATTTCTTTACATCCCTTCTCTATTCATGCTTTGTCTGTTCTTTTCCTTAACTCTGTATTCAGTCTTCTATATTTTTTCCTCCCTTCGTCATTGTTTTGCTTTTTATATTTTCTTCCATCTCTGCAATCATTTCCTGCGTTATACATGGTTTTTTAGCACTCTTTCCTTTTATATACCCGATATTCTCTTCAAATATCCTCTGGATACCGCTCTTTAATTTGTACCATTCATCTACTCATGAGACTGTCTCACTGATGGTACCGATCTCTAGCTCTAATTTTTGACTGTTTTTTTCTTTATATATGCCTTCCAATTTCTCAAGATCCCACTTGTTAATTGCTGCTCTAGCTCTTTTTATTTCTTGAGTTTAATGTTAAATTCTTGTTTCGGAAGGATGTGGTCACTATATATGTCTGCTTCAGGTTAATCCACGTACTTGTTTTACTGCGTATCTTTCTTCTACCAGGATGAAATCAATATGTTTCCGATATCGATCACCTGGAGCCTTCCAAGTATAAAGCCTTCTCCTGTGATGTTTGAACCATGTGTTCGTTATTATCATCTTACTATCCTTACTAAATTCAATTAGTCTCCTACCTCTTTCATCTGTTCTGCCGAGGCAATATTCACCCACAATTCCTTCCACCTGTTCATTTCTAACGCTCGAGTTCCAGTCTCCCATCACAATTTTGCAGCAAGCCTTGCCTTCTTATAATTTCTTGTTAAAGTTTTGGATGAGACCGGCGAGGGATTTTTTTTACCCACTAGATAGGAATATACCGCAATCCTTTATCTTCAATAAGGTATAACATTTGTCTCTGTATATCCACTATCAAGGGAGAAACAGAATTTCTCCCTCGCCGTCCTCATCCGAAATTTTACCTATTTCTTCAATTCTTTCATACACTTCTTCCACCTCATCATCTTCGTGGTCACTTTTAGGCATGTATGACTAGTAATTTCTTTGGTGTTCCATCAATCTTTATTGCCATCACTCTATCACAGTCATATGTATATCACATTGATTACGGAATTCTTTATTTTCTTATTTACAATAAAACCTGCACCATTTCTCCCTCTTTTACAGCCACTAAAGTAGAATGCACCATTTTCAATGCTTTGTTCTCCAACTCCTTCCCATCTTATTTCACTAACTCCTATCATGTCCATCTTATTCTAAATCATTTCCCTATTCAGGTTTTCCATCTTTTCTTCCTTTAAAAGACTCCTTACGTTCCAGGTTCCTATTCTTATTCTCTTACGCATCTCCTTTCACTTGATATCTTCGTGTCCCCCCGGAGATCCGAATGAGGGACTATTTTACCTCCAGTACTGTATTTAGAATACGAAGAAATCATGTGTAAAACTGAAAAAAACAACACCTATGTTCAAGCAATAACTGTAGGATTTTTAATACCGTACCGTAGTCCTCCTGAAAAGGATCCTCCGCTTTTAGTGGCAGTTTCCCACTTCTAGGACAATAAAGTGTCTCACCATCTGCTCATTCGCCCTCCTGAGGGATGGTGAGAACCCCTTATTCCGAGGGTATTTCAGTCTTCATAGCCTCGTTAGTTATAACAAGGTGCACCACTTGAAGGTGAGATTGACATTTGATTAGGAGAGGCTGTATGAGACACATCACCAATCCTTACCCCCAAAGCTTTAGTATGTACTTAAGTGGAAACGAAGTTTCGATTGTGTAAATAAACAAACCCATGGCAACGAGAGAATAAATAACTACGAATGAGACTGTGAACTTGAAATTTGCATAATATTCATTTCAGAAGTTATATTTTGAGAAAATACAAAATAAGAATGAGCAAAATACTCGCGAAACTCTTTGAAAGAAACTAAGGATGTAAAACGGGTATAATATAAAGTGACCAAGATATTTTCGTTACCAATTTCAGTTGGAAGAAAGACTTTGAGCAGCTGAGTTGGACAATGGTAAGTTGTCAGAGAGCTATAATTTTGAAAGATATGTTTGTATAAGATTTTTAGAGATAGAAATTTAGGGTTGCAGAACGATTTAATGTTATTCCGTTCCTTTTAAAGCTACGTCATACCTTATGTAACCCTGTTTCTTTCTGCTTCGTTCATTCCTTATCTTAGTTTATGCTTTATTTTGCAGCATCTTGGAGAAGTAATGAGTCCAACACTAACATAAGGAACTACAGTTCCGGCCAGGGCATATATTCTTCAGCAGGGGTGAGTTTCGTTCTTTGTTTTCATACGTTAGAATCTTGTCTCGGTGTTGGGTGTAAACAGCAGATGTTTGCAGAGACTCGATTACTTGAAATGAGATCTTTGCTTTCGCGGATGCCGACCTTCAGGTAACTGTGGAAGGCGACGTCTTGCGGGTCAATGTCGCGTTAAATACAAGGACTCAGCGCGACCTTTTAAAGCGATTTATAACCTGTTTTCACAGAAGAAAAAGGTATCTAGTTACATGCAGTACTATTCATGATGAGTTGATGGTAATTAGCGACTGACATCGATAAAGAAATATTGCTGTAAAAATTTGTAGAGACACTCGAGGCAATACCGGTTGTATACAATCGTGTCTGAAAATTAAATCCGTAGGCTTCATGAAAATATTCAAATCATCAAAATACAAGGCAGAAACATATCGAATTAAACTCAGTTACTCTCTCCTTACTCATTAAATCTAATTAAATAAATATTAACTCATTAACGGTAGATATAAATTATAATAACCTAAAAAAAACAGCTGAATAAAAAACACTCAACTCTTTTAGAAAGCTCACGAGGAAAAGTAAAGGCGATTTTTAGTGGAATATATTGGCTATTGTTACTGTAAATACTATTTAGAGGTTAGTCAAAATATCACCTCAGAGTTTGATGGTAGAAGGATACGTAATTAATACGTATCCTCTGAAATTCGGAATGAAATTACTTAGCCTTACTGTTGGTGATTTCCTCTTATTAAAAATGTAATAAGTTGATGCATATCAGTACCCGTAAACATCCAATTAACCATAAACATCTTTTTTATCATTTGTTGCTATTATTATAAGGTGTTTTTTTAAGTGTGACGGCTGTATCTCATTCGTCGTATAAGCCTTCGATCTGACCTCCAAATTTTCTATGGCGTATTTAGCTCGGCTTAACCTTAAGCACCCATGAAAATCAGCGGAAGGAAATTCAACGGATTGTTGATCAGATGTTGAAACGATCTACAGCCGATAAGGATCTGCGATTTTTCTTCATCGGGAAAAGTGCATGCACTCAACTCTCGAAAAAGAGCAATTCTTTCTCTCAAGTCGAAAAATTAGCAGAGAATAAATTTTCGCAATCGGAGAAGGACGTTGTGATAGCGTTATCTCTCAGATTAGATAAATAGATATGATGAGAAAAATTTATTAATCATAAACATTGCCGGTAAAAGTAATTTTGTTGATTGCGCTTATGAATAACAGAGAATTAATCATAGATCTTAAAATAACACTAAAACAAATTAAGTTTAGTGTAAATGTGTAAATTTCTGTACTTATAGTGTCATTTGCTCAGTGAACATCGACTTAAAGTTTTCGCGAGATTATATCGCGAACAGATTATTGGACTCTTTTTCCGGATAGTATAAGGCGCGCAAAAATGAAAATTATTTCGGTATTTTGGTGTTTCACACCCCCTGCCATACGCATAATGGCGGAAAATAAATTGGAAAATGGATCTAATAGATTTGAGAAGTACTCATTTCTAGCAAAATCTGTGTGCGATTAAACAAAAATAATTCCTCGATATTAAGAAATATTTAATGTTGATTTGGGTTGAAAAGAATATCACATCAAAGAACATAAATTTGGAAGTTTGCGTCAGATTTTGATTTCCAGGAATAAGTGCTACTGGTATTTCCAACTTCATCATTAGTATGTTTCTCAGAAATCAGCTGCAATTTTTATGATAAAGAGATCTTCAGAAACAGTTTGTCTTTGATAGGTATTTGCTTACCGAACGCTGACAATACTGGAAAGTCATCGCAACAGAACGCCCAAGTTGTATCATAAGTTAAGAGCATTTACCTTCATTAATATCTAATTCCCATTTTTCGCACCACCTTTGGATGAGGACTAAATCGTTTGAGAGAGATTGATGATGTTGAATCCCTTAAGGGGTATGGGAATTCCCGTAAGGGAATAAGGTCCCTCCTGGAATGTTAAGGAAAGCATTAATGGAAGAGTCACTTTATTCAACTTACGGGGACATGTTTCGCCAGTATCATTCTGGCTTGATAAGAAAAGCAAGGGCTTACTACCTCGCTCCTCATCTTGCCCAGTAAGCCTCATTGCTATCTACTATCTATGGTAGCGAATGTTAGAGGGGTGGGTTTTCAACCAGCCTTCATGCTGAATACTTCACAGACAAGTACTTTCAAACCAATGAGTCAGATACACAAAAAATATTTAGCCACCATTTTATTTGTCCAACTTTTAATTTCCTCATTTCCCATCCAAGCTTCGGAATTTATTCCATGTTGAGAGACTCCCGGAATATGTGAACTAAATTTTATTTCCTAAATACCATAGCTTTTATTTCGAAATCTCACAAATGTTGACTGTCATAGGCATATTACATCTTATTATTTTTTTGCTAAACGCTAGACAAGCCATCTTCAATTCATCCACTATTTCGTGTTTCTGCTCGTCTCAGAACTGATCTGTGAATGAATCAAACGATTTCATACTTAATCGTAAGTAAACCATGCGTTTAAATCAAAATTCTTACAACTGAATTCTTCCTCAAACATTTCAGTTATCTGGTCCAGTTTTAGTTTAATTTCGGCTTTCGTTGAGGGAAAATAATCTTCGATTTGTTTCATTTTCGTCCATTCTTTCGCTTGCAAGTGGATTAGTTCTCTTCGATAAGATGGTGGTCGGTCTGAGATAAGAATTTGCTAAATCAGGTTGTTTTTGCTTTCGATTCCTATTTTTGAAAAAATGTGGTCGTCTTTTAGTTCCTCTTTCCGTATCTTAAAGGAGAAGAACGGCGATTCCACGATACCATTTATTTGCTTTGTTTTTTTTTTTCGTTCATATTGTCAACCGAAAATATGATTAACTTAAAAGCATTAATGATTCATTGTGATATAAAAGAGCAACACAAAATAAAGCAATCATAAGCTATAAGTAATCAATTTGTATTCTGTTGCATAATATATGGTAATCGCTCTTCGAGAGAAAGTTTTGCTTAATTATTTTCTATATTTCGACGCCCCACAGACATTCTCGTCGATAATGCTCAAAATCCTACGATTATATATAGATTTATAACTGTATCGTAAATATCTGTCAATTGCTCATTTCGTCACTGAATGTTAATGACTTCACGATTAATGAGAGATCTCTTTTTAGGATTTATTAAGTTATCAGCGTATTATTTAAAAAATCTAAGAAATAAAAGTTTAGTACATCACCATGCCTTCTACCTCACGGTAGATACGCTAAAGCAGGAGTCTCCAACCTGGGGTTTATGTACGCGAAACTTATCCTCGACGTACGATGCATAGGAGTCATATAATTACGTTATATAGAAAAAACAATAAAAATGTTACTGGTTTAGATACACTTCCAAACTTTTACATGTTGGTAATCTTTATCAAAATTTACCATGACATTTCATACTAGTATTGTGGCTATATTAAATAAACATTTCTTCTTATGCCAAATACGGGGCACAGGATAGTTCGCTTAAAAGCCAGGGTGGCACGGAAATCAAATAGATTAGGAACCTCTGTTTTCCTTCCTTTAGCTTCGTGATACCATATACTTCTTTTCTACTATCGAAGATGTACTGTCTGTTATCCTTTTAATATTTTTGTATTCTAATTTCAATTCATTTCTTTAACAATTCTTCTTCACTACGCTTCTACTACTACACTATTACTATGAAATGTAAAAAGTTTATATTTGTTAAAAAAAACATTTTTAAATTGAACAGTACTGACGAGATACCAACCTGCAAACAGTGCCTTTCTGTGTTCTGTTAATGATGCAAGTGTTTTGTATTAATAAAAAATTCTATTCTGTTCTATTCACTTTTACAACTATTTGGCGAAAACATTGACAAATATTAATTTGATCAACAAAGTAGATTGGGTGTGTCCTATTTATCTGATGATTACAAATTATTTTATTTATCTGCTTAGTGTAAATATGTTGTGTTAGGATTTCTTTCACAAAGTACATCGAGATACTACCGCTAGCGTTCATAGTGAAGTTGACGCATCGCTGTAAGTTTTTATCTTCTTGTTTACTCCTTTGATCTGATTAAAAATCTGTCTAGTAGAGATTTTATATTTTGGCTCTTCATCGAGTTTTGCATAGTGAGTTCTGTCATGGATTCAAATAATGTATAGAATCCTATGCTTTTCTGCGGTCGTAATCAACGAAAATGAAAAAGTAATGAAGCTACAACTGAACTTTTGAGCTTAACAATTTTTCGGTTTCTCTTTGATTTATTTGATCAGAATTGAAGATGTCGCAAGGTGCTAAGTACAGGTATTAATTACACCTCTTACTTTGGTAGATAATGGAAAGAATTAAACCTCTGATTCTGAGTCAGTGGAATTAATTGTCCAAGACAATGGACTGGAGACAACATATATATATTCCGCCTCCTAATCTTTTGAAGAAAGTGACTATCTTTTAATTTAAGACGATATGCTCGATTTTTCTTTTGGTCCAGAATCCAAGAGCTCAATAGGTGTCCGGACTTTCACCAAATGTATTTCCTATCGATGAAAGTCCTTTCTAATCGCCCATTGTGATATGGAAGGAGTTCGTTCACCCAAAAGTTGGTTACTTTTTCTCGCGGAAACGACTATTGTATTCGGTTTTGCTCTGGGATGCGCTGCTAGATGGATGGCATATTTTTCAATTTCTTTCTGGTATAGAATAGAACTAAATGTATTTTTCATTGCCGATGTCTTGTTTATGGCTGTGATTATATGAAGGGTGCCGTGGCATGAAAACGCTGAATAAATGGCATTCATAAAGATTTCGTCTTATTTAATGCTATGAAATTAGAGTAATTATTTTCGATCGATTTTATAAATTAGAATAATTTATGAAAATAAAGTAATGTAATCTTTAAATAAATTATTTAAATAATGTAATCTTTAAAAGATTTACGCATTTCAATTTTGACTGTTTTACCTATTGCTAACACCGACAACTACAGGCTCCTGATTAGCCAAGCGG
This sequence comes from Sympetrum striolatum, assembly GCA_947579665.1. Lineage (NCBI taxonomy): Eukaryota > Metazoa > Arthropoda > Insecta > Odonata > Libellulidae > Sympetrum > Sympetrum striolatum. Next base: position 87,744,758 of record OX388349.1, read on the forward strand.
ACAGCGCAATCCGCCTTGATGAAAGCGTTCCCGGGTTCGATTCCCGGTGGGGGACCTTGAGCAAATTGACCTAAACGGTCGAGGCATTTTTAACAAAACTACTTCTACCTACAACTACTATTTAGATAAAAAAATACAATATGTTATTTTTGAATGGTGAGGGTTCTAAGGAAAGGATTCAATGTCACAGACGTATCACAGGACGATCCCTAAGAAGTGGTAGCGTCGAGATTCTTGTCGCTGTTTCTTTGAAGTGCTTAGGTCACTTCGCACGGGGACTTCCTCGGTGGGGAACAAAGCTGAATCCGGAGAAGGAATTATATATAATAGATATATAATAGATATATAATAGAATATATATAATAGATATATATATAGGAATTATATACAATAGATATATAATTCCATCTCCGGATTCATTCATATATTCATACGAGTAAAAGTTGCTCAAAGTCGCCTTTTTCCTGGGATTTCACGTTAGGGCCTATACGCTGTAAAAATTTCAAGTCAATGACGCTTGTGGTTTAGCCTGTGAATTTGTATCCTATCTATCTATCTATATACGAGTAAAATGCTGCCTGCATACTGCAAGCAAATGGTTTAATATAAAATAGATATAGATATATGCATGCAAAGTGTCATCTGTCTGTCTTCACGGTAAAGACTCTGAAAGAATTCTGAAAATGCAATCAATATTTTTAAATGGGAGATATATTTACAGCCCGGCATCGAACCCGGGTCTTTCTTATGATACTTACTATGCAGCGCAACAGAAGATCACCATCTCTAACTATGTGTGAAAATTCAAGCAGAAATATTGGCTGCAACTCTTTCAAACGACATCGTACTTTTCCCTTATTTTCTTTACGAGTGAAAGTTGTTTGCATTCTGCAAGTATTTTTGTGATACAAATTTAAATTCGATATTATATCAAGAAGGTCCTCAAAAGGGAAAAAAGGGATTGAAAATATTCTTTAAAACCAACGCAATTTATTTTAAATAGGAGAAATTTGCATCCACCTGGCGACAAATTCACTCACATTTGGTGTTAGTTTCATAAATATAAAGAAAGTAAAGCGCGTGACTCCTATGATTTTGCATTCTCCATCCTACTAAAATATTTTCGAAACCGAATCATAAATAATTTGAAATTCCCGCCATAGAATTTAAAATAGTAGAGACGCCTTGTGACTTGAAAATTTTACAGCGTACAAGCCGTAACGTGAAACCCCCAGGAAAAAGGCAACTTTGAACCTCAGTGTCATGGGTTCGATGCCAGAATGCCCCAAAGGCACGATTTTCTCCATAAAGATACATTGCGGGGATTTTCGAAAATATTTTGAGGCACTTCCCGGCAAATTAGACAGTCGAAATTCTTGGGAATCGATGAGTATCCGTCGAAAACTGTAAATTCATCTTCAAAGGTTATTGGTTGACGCTTGGTTCAACGCTAAGTCAGGGCAAATATCTCCCGTTTAAAATGCATTGCGGGGATTTTGAAGATTTTCAAAATTCATTCCCGATAAGATGGAAACTTGAAACTCGGAATGCAGATAGACGTCATAAATATTTCTATGTACGCTTTTTACAGTTTCGCTGGTGGTCCTTGGTTCGATCCCAGTGAGTTATTTACTTTCCTCAATGCACTTCTTAAGGAGATAACGGAAACCAATTCTAGGTACCTCCCGGCATGATATCGACTTCAAACTTTGCATTATATAAGATCGAGTCCTAACAAGCCATAATATGTATTCGCAGCTGCCAATAAGTCCTGGGTTCGACACCAGGCGTCTCTAAAATTAGAAATCACTACGATTTTAAGATTTTTTTAAAGCCTTTCCCGATGACATAGAAACGTAAAACTTGGCATGTGGATAAAGATCCTACTTAAATTTCATATGCACTGTTTAAGGTTTCCTTGATGGTCCTTGGTTCGATTCACTGGAGCCATTTACATTACGCCATGCATTTCGGATGGGATTAACGGAGTCCTAATTTTAGACCTTCCCGGTATGATTTCGTTTCAAAATTCGAATCAAATAAGTTTCATTTATACCAGGGCGTTATATGTATCTTCAAAAAGATCCTGGGTTCGATATTAGCCGTCTCTACTATTTGAAACGTATGGCGGGGATTTCAAATAATTTATGATACAGTACGAAAATATTTTAAGCTGCATCCTATAGGGAATACAGAATCACATTAACGCGCTCTTTCTATGAATGTGACGACAAATAAGCGGGAGTTGGTCGCCAGGTGGCAGGTGGATATTTCCCCTATTTCAAAAAAAGCGTTGATTTTTAAGAATGTTCTCAATCCCTTTTTTTTCTTTTGAGTACCTTCTCGAATAGATATCGACTTTAATTCTGTATTATCAATATACTTTTTACTTTCACTCGTAATTATTATATATCTATATAATTATATAACGAGGAATACACCTACAATTTCTGGATGTGTGCATTTCCTCCAGTTTAAAACTAATGATTTTAAAGCCTATTTTTGTGCCGTACAACAGGAAAAAATTTAGGTTCCCGGAAAATATTCCCAAAATAGTCTTAATTCCGCGTAAATGACATATAATTTATTTTTGTTTATATGAAATAGGAGACTGATTTCGTATATCTGAAAATACTTTCACATAAACTTTTCCACTCCAAAATAAAGTTTATCCTTGAGTTTTAGGAAGCCCTGTTAGTGCAAAGACAATTCCGATCTCACGTTTCGATTTTTCTTCATTCAAAATTTTATATAAATTGGTGGATTTATTTTATTTTTTAAATTTCATTGCGTTATGCTTATGTTTAAAGATAAATCAAAATTACCTTCTTGTAGTTTTTGGTATTTTTAACGCAGAATTACTTACGAAATATTCAGTAATCACGTAATTGTTTTTGCTGTTTTTACGAGAAATTGGATTTCCTTGCTCTAGTTTTGGCTCATTTTTATCGCAGAAATATCGGTTCTTTCTGATCGCATTTTATCACTATCAATTTGCCAAATTTATGATGTTTATGTCAACAAGTTTAATATTTCCTCTAAAAATACCAATGCCATAAATGAAGAATTTCTCTGGTATTAGAATATTAACTATTGAGAAATTAAAACCGTATCCTGAAATCTTTTTGATATAAATTTGTGTGTAAAACTGCGTTCGCGCGTTAATGATTTACACAAACAGAAGAAACTTGTTACATCGTAGACACATTTCATGGTCCTTCAGTCTCTCCTTTTAGCGATTTCGGAATTAAAACTAAGTAAAAATACTGATAACCCCTATTAACAGTATGTAATTATACCATCATTCTTTTAATAATAGAGGCTATAATATCTACATCTACATTAATACCCTACAAGCCGCCTTTCGGCGTGTAGCAGGGGGTATAAACACCAGTTGAATCTAAACTACTTCCTTATTCGGTTATTGTCGCGTATCGTTCGCGGAAAGAATGAATTTTTAAAACGATTCGTCCTAGCATCTATTTCTCTTAACTTACGGTCATTATCGGATCAATATAGCAGGGGGGTTGCATGATACCGATTGTATCTTCCGAAAATGTAGTTTCCCTGAATGTATCAACCAATCGCAGCTTCCGATCTCCTTTCTTTCAAGGATTCCCAACCTACGTCTGAGAGCATTTTTGTAACGCTTGCTTATCTATCGTAACATTTCTATGTATTTCTAACTACAAGATATGTAAAAGGATTATATAATAAAGATATTGAGGGAAGTCGTGAAGTAATCTACACAAGTACTTCCATGTACGAGTTAAAGCTAAGAATTAGGCAACCTCAAAAATAAACAACTTTACAATGGATTTCATTTGGAGAGTCCGTTTGGTGCCTCACGTTTTCTCTAAATTTTAGAATCCTCACATTGTAATTTCGGATCCTTATCTCTGTTTTAACTGACAGCCTTGCGTCGTATCTGTATTATTCTGCATCTCTAATTTTGAAAAACGAATTCCTTTCCAATAGCCTAATATCTTATCTAATATATATATATATATTTGAGGAGTAGATTTATTACTTCTCCATTGTTCAATACGTATAGCGTACGAATGCCTGCATCGCTAGGAAATCGCGATGATGGTCCTTCGTTTTCTAATCAGTTTATGGGCTTCATCTCCCCATCGATTTCTCCCAATACGTTAATGATTCCGTGGAATACACGTGACCGTTTATTGGGAATTCAGACGCGGAAATGAAGAGGTCTCGTGTGGAAGCCATATGATTGAACGATAACATTCATCACCTTAACCTGGTCTCATATTCAAGCAGAGAGTGGCATGAACTACTTATCGATTCAACTGATTTATTTTATTATGGCACTGAGTAATACTAGCGGAGGTCTTGAGAGCGAAGTTGTATCGTTCACTCCATATATATTACCTTTTATTTGATTATCGAGGGGGAATAAATAAGTTGGTAGATCCTTTGTAGCAAATTTGATATGGGATTTATAATTCAAAATGGCAATTGACTACAGTCTTTCGTGTATCATTCTACATGTGTATGTATATGAACATTAACTTGGTACAACATCAGGGTAACTTCTTTGTCCCAGTTAGCTATGTTTTAGTATAATGATTGGCATTTATATGAACGATATTTGCTTCAGGAAATAATTATCCACTTGCTTAATGCGCTGTCAATACGATCAATTAATATAAAATACTTCCCTTTTCATTCTGAATTGTTGTATCAATAAATTATAGTACATAAATCCTTTCCGACAATCCTTGTCTTGATGAATAAGATGTCTTTGCCAATAATATTGCGGAAAACAGGGTACAATTATGATTGGCAGATATAATTCAGGAAGAGTCGTATCATAGAGTAAGGAACGTATCCTTGCTCTATGGTCATATCAAAGGAATAAGTCAAATCAGAAATCTTATGATTCGTTAACAGGAAATAGATTTTCAGATTATGTTTTTGTCTAATCTAATATTTCGCCTTTGTTAATGCATGCACCAAAAATTATTGTAATTATTTTATGGCAGGTTTAAAAAAATGTATGCAGAAGATAAGATTAAGATTTTATTTGCTTGAGAAGTCATTTTTAATGACTTATTTACTAATTATTTTCTTATAATCTTAATTTACTCCGATGACCGGTAGCAATAAGTTGCGCGATGATATTTGATTTTATTCATCTTCCAGATTGCTAATCACCTCGAGAGAGTTATTGAGATCTCAATATTAAATCTCTTTTTGTAGAGAATGAAGCGTAATGTATCGGTGCACTCGATTGGTTTGACCCCGAGCGAAATGTTGCGAAACATAAAGGAAGCCGATTGAAATTACAAAAGCTGGGGTTATCTCTCCTGAAAACGATATCAATTCACTCTTTGTCTGATTAGATAAACACCTGGAAGTGTTCCAAAAAGAAACGATTGTATTTTAAAAGTATAATCGATAATTTCTTCTTCGCAAAACTATATTTGTCCTCAAGCAATGGATGAAGTTGATTGATTGAACAGTGTTAGTATTGTATGCTACATCAGAATTATTTCCTGGTGACACTTCAGATTCGTTCGTTGTTGTCTAGTTGGGAAAAAAGCCTAATTGTCTCTTATCAACTCATTTTGTAAGCTTATTTTTTCCGCAGTTTTATAAAGACATTTTGAAGTGCTCTGTGGGTTTTTAATCGCTCCGGCTGAGATTGTAGGTTTCATCAATTTTTTTCAGATTTTATTTTCTTTACTAATATGAATCTCTTAGTTAAGTTGCTGAATCGCACTATTCTTTGCAAGAGAAGTTCAAAGAGCAAAATCTGATAGAAGTACAATAGAAAAAAGAGTCTATACAACTGTCATCAGACAAATTTTAATTTTTGTTCCGGACGTCGATTGTGAGAGAGGTGGGATTCATACGTAAGGTCTATGGGCCAGTGAATGAAGTTGAAGGTGAGAAGTAACAAGGAATTGCAACGAGAGAACAATGGAGTATTACCAGAGATGAGGAAAACTAAATTCAGATGGGTTGCGCTATGAAAATGGGAGATAAAAAGTATTCGAAGGAAAAACAGAGGGAAGAAGAAGTAGAGGGAGGAAAAGATGAGTGGATGTTGAAGAGGAGAATGCAAGGGGTCCAGAGGTGGAGAAGAGCAGTGGAGGATACGAAAGGGTGCCCATGAAGATGATGATGATCACGTAGCTAACTTATCTTTCTTCCGATTTTAAAATAGCAATCTCTCGCGTATTCTCCTGCCCAATGTTTTCTCGCCAAAATCCGACAACAGTTTCCATTTTGATAACAAAGAAAGCTTCATTGTGGTAATAACCGATTTAAACGGCCGTTTTTATCGGAGGAATTTATTGTGGAAAACCTTTCCAATTCGCTGTTTGGGCGCTTATGATTCTGGAAAAGACTTCCCACTGGATTTCAATCATAAGTACAGTTTTGTTTCAAAGAAAATCCCTTCCAAATCTTCCTGAAATGGGAACAGGGCTTAAAAACATTTTTAGCAAAAGTAGTGACGCAAGCAGGGCATCCTTCAGAAATAGATAGATCACGGCCCTCGCAAGATGATGAGTTACTCCGAACAGTGAAAGACAGGCAGATAAAGTAGCCTATAAAAAATGAATCTGGGATAACATTGTCATCAGAGGTCATAGACGATGAGGGCGTGTCCTAGATTAAGAAGGAGCTTTAGAGTAAGGAATGTTTTGCATATCGATTGGCTAATTATTTAGTCAAATCAGTCTCTGTACTGAAAATATCAAACTCCAATAGCCGAACCGAAAGTGGTAAATCCGATACACTGACTGGAATATGCATTAAATTTTGATACATGGAAAATAATACACAATATCTCAGCTGTAGGATTTTCATCTAAATAGAATTAAAGGTTAAGAGAAATATAAAAGCTGTATTATTTATTAAAATCTCCAATGGCTAATTCCTTAACAGCCGTGTCCCAACTTTCCTTTCTTTTCAAAAACTGTGTTGTTAGTATTCCAGCGATTCATGTCATTTTGTAAAATGTCATATGATTTACATGAAAGCTTTCTTTGTTATCTTGAAAATGCAGCTTGCCATCTGCACATAATTTGTGATTGCTTAAATCCGCTTCAGTTAAAAATTCTTAAAGTTGCAAAACTACAAGAGATATTGCGTTTTGCAATATTCTTAGGAATTTTATTTCCCTAATGTTTAATCCTGGGTGGGGAAAGGTTAGTGTTAATATTTTCCCCAACTTTTTATATTAAAATGTTAACACTACTGTTGAAAAAACAATGACGTCGAACTTTTAGATTTTGTTACTTTTTAAGCTATTGTATGATATAAATTTTATTGTTGTAGTTGCCTGTTGTACAAACATACATACAAAGGTTTAGTTGGTATCTTAGGGAGACTGCGCAAGTCATTAAATATTTTTAAGGTGATAACTAATCTGCTATTCGTTTAAATGATGACACGTATCTCCGTTGCAGCTGTCCTATAATTTAGTATATCTTAAATTTCCGCTGGTCTTTTTTCTTTCCGCCTCAGTTTTTATCTCAACGTAATGATTATTTAACTGATTGTATACTGGTTGTGTCATTGTTCAAGGGGAATACGTGCCGATAATCTCACACAAATGTATAGACATATAGATTTACATGCACATGAATGTTCATATATAATTTAAAGTAAAATAAGTGCATGACTACGTCGCTATAACTTTACTTAAATTAACTACTATATTTAATGTATAATGTAATAACATGATGAGATGCACGCTTAAGGTAATTCCAGCAGAGATGCCCCACCTAAGGAAATGACTTCATAACAATGACTTAAGCGATAATAAGAATGTAAAACTGCGTAATAGAATATAAAATGTATTTATTATTAATAATATATAAACAAATTTTGTTTAAAAAAATTTTTCATCCAAAATATTAACATTTTTCTGGATTCATGCATTATATCCATGTCTCTCCCAGTGCCCCGCCTCTGTGAAAGAGATGCCTCATTACCTTAAACTGCATTAAATCTGGAAAGCGCCTCTTATATGACTAACTTGTTAAATTAAACTTGTAAATATAACTAAATGTTTAAGTTAACTTTAAAACCTATTTAGAAGTGTCATTTGCAAAATATTAGGAGGCATCTCAGCCTCCTCTAGAGGCATATAAATGACATATTGAGGCTTGGTCATCAGTTTTTTATGCTAGTGATATCTTTTTAAGCAAAAATATTTTCGTTTTAACCTAAACAAATTTACGACAATTTTGATGTTTTTGTCGAAATTTCGAAATTTCGAGGAAAAATTCTCACAGAAGATATTTCTTGATTTAGAAAAAAAATATATTTGTAATGTCCAAGTGGGCCACTTTTGCCGGGTATTACATTTCGATCAGAAAAGAAAGCGGCAAAACGCTCCACCCTAATGCTTAATAAACAATACGTCATCTTTTGATCGTGCATAAAATGCATTCGACCGTGGATTTAAATTATATTTTTTAAATTCAAATGTAGATTACAAACGTTTTCTTGAGAAATCCTTAATCAGTATCACCTTAAAGTTAAATTGATACTAATAGGGTACATATACCTAAAGATAGCACTGGGGCATCCATCCCGAGAAGAGGTCTATCCTTTCAGTTCGGGAGAGATGCCCTTGCAGCCAGTGAGGCTACACTTTGTCCAAGATGGCCAGTCACTGCACGTGGATATTAGATGAACCTATGGCTACAAGTTTTCGCCCTTTAGTTAAAAATATTCAAATATGTAAACAGATGCCAACCAGAAACATTTTATGACATCTTATAACAGGGCGGAAAAAAAACAATGCCTTCTTCAAATGATGTTATAAAACTGCGTAAAAAGAATTAATCGCCGTGAAACTCTTGCAGATAAGTGCATTCCAACTAACTGACAAACACCGTCAGTAGAGCAATCTTGGGGTTTTCCTTAAAAATACTACGACTGGGGTGTCTCTCCCGATGGGGCATCTCACCCGGAATTACCTTATATTATCTCTAGTATTCTCTAGTTTTCTAGCTTTCGTTTTCTGTTTAGCTCTTTCCATTTACCAGCAAATTGGAAATCGTGTCAACGTATTATTTTTCCCTTTGATGGCTAATTAATTGCTCAAGAGTTAATGATGTGAAGGAGAAATCTTATTCACAATTTACTTCATCAACGAGATCTAATTAGTGCTATTTTAGTATTCTTACATTAATGACTTCCTTCGAAAGCTGAGTCTTCAACTGCATAGGATTTTTATGCTCGGTTGGAATGTTAATTAAAATATGTTTAGCAGTTTCCTGCTTTTTGCGTGCTAAGATAAGAGAATTGAGGCAATGCGCTCAAGAGTTGTAAGGCCATTTTAGATGATTTAAAAATAAAATCTACAAGGCCTGTTCATTCTTTATTATAATTATTAAATATAAATATTCAGATCTTTACTCTGCTTGCCTTGATCCTAAATCCTCGCTAAAGAATTGCTGTTTGTTTGAATGAATAAAGTTTTAATTGGTTTGATCTAATTCAAGTTTTCGTTTATACTAAACTATAACTTTTGTTTTATATTAAAGTTTGTTCTCAGTTATTCTTCAGGAAATCGTGAAGTCCTTCTACTGCATCTGTGAATAGCTAATTTGGGAGGTCAACGTTATATTGGGACTGCGGTAGTTTAGTCTTAATTAAAAAAAATTAAACAGTTTAATGACTTAATCATGATTAAATTTTACGAAATTTATATTTATCTCACCAATTTATCTTACAAAAGCAATTATGAAACTGCCCGGAATATTAGAATGAATATATTCTGAATCCGTGATTCCCACAATTCTTTCTATTTTCCAGTGATATCTAATCATATCAACGATATTCAATCTTTTATTGCAGAATTTTAGAAATCTCGTGTGTAAATAAAGTTTTGATCAGTTAACTCATACTTTAACATATCGTGAGGAGAGTGAGTTATATTATATTTGTAGGATGAAAAGGTAGAAAAGATCTTACTGGGCTATTCGCAAAATTTGGATAGATGTTAAATTATTAGGTTTATTAAACATAGAAAAAATAGCTTTCATTGAGAAATAGGTAACGCTAGTGTTCAATATAGTCATAAAAACGGTGTGACTAACTCATTTAAAAGAAAATCTCCGTAATTTCGCCAATGTTAACAGTGAATTACGATTAATCAGAGAGTAAATTACAAGTAATGGCTCATAAATACATAATATAAACATTGCTTCACCTTTCGACATCATTTCTTCCAGGCTGAGCCTGCTAGCGGACTATATTATTACTTAAAAGTTACACTGTTATGGCAGTAATATTATTTTTAATGGTTTCCAAGTTACTTTTTAATCTTTGAGCTCGAAGAGAAAATAACATTTCTCAAATCTTGATATCCCGTTTCGTTAAACGATTTTAAAACCTCTACGTACTGTTGATGCAATCAACGTTCTAATTAAAAGAATCGGAATGAAATTAAGGCCGGTGGAGAAGTGCTCCCCTATTTAATTAGCCTTTAGCAGTGAGTCACGAACTTTATAAATGCAGCGACGTTTCTAAAGATTTCTCGGCGCCGAAGGTATTAATTGATTAGCAAATTACGACGAATGTTGCGGTAATTCTTACGAAATCATTTCATAACATTTGTATTTTTCGATAGAGCTACGAGAAAGTTTGTTTTTCCACTTTACTCGTTAGTTTAATCAGGAATATGTCAGCTTAACTCCAAGATTTTGGGATAGAAATGAGATAATATCTTAATGCTACATAATGTTGGGAGATTTCTAAAATATTATAATAATATCGGATTCCATCCAACAGCTGACTCGGTCTACTTTTAGATAATACCATTATAAAATTTTCATTGAAATTACGATTTTACCTAAATGTTTTCATTATAGATATAGGGTGTATTGGAGAATATATGAAATGGTATATTGTTTCGATAATTCATTCATACTTGAGTGTTCTACCTTTCGGTATTTTCATGCACAATCAAAAATCCCTATTAATCGCCATATCCTTCATATCCTTATATTTAATTTATTTTCCTTATTTATTATATTTAACTTATTTTATTATCCTTATTTTTCTGTCTTCCCTTCTGCCTTCTCCCCTGAATCCTACCCTCAATTACAACCTTTACCAATCCCTCTCCCCTCAATATTTGACCCACCCATTTCTTCTGACGATGCTTAATCACGTCAATTAAAGCCCTCTCCTCCCCAACCATCTCTAACACCTCCGTGTTTGTTTTCCTATCAACCCAACTAACTTTTTCCATTCTACGCCACACCCACATCTCGAAGGCCTCCAATCGCTTGACTTCTTCCTTTCTCAAGGTCCACGTTTCGCACCCATAGATCAACTCTTTCCAGACCAGGGATTTCACCAATCTTTTCCTGATTCCTTTGTCAAGACCTTTGGTCATCAGTTCCCTCCGCTTCATAAAGGCTTCCATGGCCAAGGCCAAGAAAGCCTTCAATTCTTTCCCGAACCACATCTTTACATCTTCCGTCCCAAGAGAGAGTACTTTCCAAGTAAGAAAATTTATATACCTGCTCTAGTTTGTCCCCATCCACCCTAATAGTTAACTTAGCTTTCTTTCCCTTGGTGAACCTCAAAACTTTAGTTTTACTTACGTTAATTTTCATTCCACACTCCCATGCTTTATCGTTAAGAGCATTTACTAAAGTTTGCAAACCCTTTATGGAACCACAGATAGTAGCTTTATCGTCAGCATGCCTTACAGACTTCACTACTTCCCCACCAACCTTTACACTCTTGTCTATATCTTCCCAGGCTTCTTTCACCAATTCCTTCTGCATATATATTAAATGCGTTGGTGACATAGGACACCCTCGTCTTACCCCCTACCCAATTCAGCCCAATCCGATTCCCCATCAGCTATCCTTACGCGGGCTGTTTGATTCAGATACAAATTTGGAATTAAACGTCTATATTTCCTGTCTAACCCATATTTCTTTAATATCCCCGTCAGTTTTGGCCACTGGACTCTATCGAAAGCCTTTTCAAAATCTACAAAACATACACATAAGTCCCTCTTAAATTCCAGGCTTCGTTCCGCAAATACTCTCATCACCCTTCGCCCTTCATCATGAATTTTCCTAATTAAATCATAGAAAAATGTCTTACCCTTATCTCCCAGATTCTTAAGGAACTCCACTGGAATCTCGTTGCTTTATTTCCTTTTCATATCCCGCAATGCCCGTTCTATTTCACTATCGAGTAACCCAGGTCTAAGATCGTCTTCTTCAACTTCTTCCTCAGTTTCTATTTCTATGCTGGTGGGTTTAATGTTTTTCGCATACAATTCCTCGACGTATTCCTTCCATCGTCCCCTTATGGTGACTGGATCCCTTAATAGACTTCCCTTTCTGTCTTTTACCGTCACCATTCTGTTGCTAGTTTTACTCCCCGTCAGTTGCTTTACTCTACCATATATTAGGTCGGCCCTCCCGCTTTCCACAGGCTTTTATATTTCATTACACTGCCCCTTCCACCACTGTCCCCAACCCTTATTTGTTTCCCTTCTTAGTTCGTCGGTTAGTGTTCTGTACATTCTGCGCCCGGTGTTGATTCTTTTCCGTTTCCTTCTTTCCTCAATTTTAGATAACATTTCTTCAGTTACGCATAGTTTTCTAGATTTAGTTTGTTTAACCCACCCAACAGTTTTGTGAGCACGATACTTCACACAATTTTTAAACTTTTCCGATTCCTCGTTAGTGGTTAGTTCCCTCCTCTTACTATCAAGATCCTTGCTAATCAACTCTTGAAATTCTTTATACTTCCCACTTCTTAGAGCTTCTAAATTCCATTTTGGTGTACGTTTTGGTCGAATGATCTTTTTAAACTTAAGCTCGGTTTTCGTCATGACTAGGTTATGATCCGAATCGACATCAGCACCGGGAAAACTTCGCGAGTTTTTAACACTATTTCTAAATCTCTTTCTTACCAAAATGTAATCAATTTGGTACCTATCTGTATCCCCGGGCTTTTTCAATGTGTACCTTTGTCAGTAATGGTGCTGAAAGAGTGTGTTTGTGATGCACAGATTATTTCTTTTGCAAAAGTCGATCAGTTTCTGTCCTCTGTCGTTCCTTTTCCCTAAATCGAATCCTCCCACCTCTTCCCCATCTTTGCCTTGCCCGACTACCGCGTTCCAGTCTCCCATAACAACGAGATTCTTATTGCCCTTAACCCTTCCCATAACGTCCTCTGTTTGTTCATAGACCATATCTACATCATCCTCACTGTAATCACTAGTGGGCAAGCACACCTGAACTATAACCGTGTTTACTGGTTCAGACTTTACTTCTACCGACATAACCCGATCGCTTATTAGCTCGGTTGCTATCACGGATTCTCCCGCTTTCTTATCCAACACTACAGCTGCTCCCCTCTGGTTAGTATTTCCCCCACTGAAAATGACTCTAACATCATCGCTTCATAAGTCTCCCTCGCCTTTCCACCACGCATATCAATTTATTCATATTTCTTTCAGAAAATAGTAAGGTAAAAATTTCGTATAAATGTAAAAGGAACCCACTTATCAACGATTCTCATTCAAATAGAACCAGTAGTAGCGAGAGTCAACAGTTTATTAACTTGTTAAGAAATGAAAATAAATGTACTTCGTAATTTCCACAGAAAAGTATGTCTTTTCTGTGGAAATTACGAAGTGCATTTATTTTCATTTCTTATTATGGCTTTCCACGAAGTCCGGCCTAATACCACAGATTTTATTGACTTGTTCTTTACAAATCTGTATTTTATCATGCATGTGCTAATAGCAGCAAGTTAGAATAGTCGCTAGCAACGTTAGGGTTGATGTCATTTTGCAATAATGATCTATTTGAAGCTTGTAGTAAATTCTACTGATTTAACAAATTCTAAAAAGATAAGTTGTATAGCAAGACAAAGAAAAGACGATTCCAAGCAGCCAATAAAGTTCCCAGTTTATACACAATCTTTTAGATGTTTTGAGAGTCTGGAATTGATTATTTACCATCTCAATCGTACGCGAATCTTCTTTCTTATTCAAAATCACATCGAGTATCAAACTTTGGCTTACCCTTATGTATTTGAAATCTTAATTATATGTAGAAATAAATGTTGATTAGTTTTCGCTTAGAGAATTGTTTTATATAAATACATGGCTTCTAAGAAGTGATGATTGCCAGTTTTCGATAGTATGAAGAATAACAAACGACGAGAGACCTCTAAATTAATGATGACGACGCATTGGCACATAAAGGTGATTCACAGATCAAAGATTCTAGAGAAGGAAATGCACTGGCTCTTTCCAATTTGTTTTCCTTATGCAATTTAACTTCGCAGTGAAATATGATCCGAAACAAGTGTTACTGTTTTTCTGCTCTTAATGCCATCCCGAACAAGATATCCTCATTTTATGCGCAGCTGAAACTACTTGTATTTTTAGTTTTATTTCGGTTCCTTATTATTCCATGTTTTCTATTTCGCACCAATAATTATTTATTCAGAATCGAGGCGCATTTTCATGGACCACTTTCAGGGCTGTTGGCGAGTTTATTACAATATCGTAATTTAATTGATTTTTCTGTCGGGAAAAGATAAAACCCCGATCCTAACTTTTTCTTCCTTGCTACTTCAAAAGCTGAAGAGACATTTACGTTGCTTAAGATACTCGAATTAACTCTCGAGGTCTGGGAACACAATAAATTGCTCTCATTTGGACCCAGGGTAGAATTTCAAGAAGTAATCAAGCGTAACAATTATATTCATTACTCAACTTATATCCCTCTAACTGGGTCAATCCTTCTGACAATGGATGGCTGAAAGTTCATAGATAGTCGCACTTTGGAGATGAGGGAATGTTATCCTTTTTTATCATTAGAATAGCTACGATTGTGCATTCAAGGTATTTTCAATTGCTTCCTAGCAGATTCTATTGTAGCTTTCCTTAGCATATTAAAAATCTGAAAATGATGAGCTTGTTTGAGGATTGAGAATTTCGATTGCTAACTCGTTGATATTTAAAAGGTACGAATCGAGGAGGACATGTATTTTTCCCAACGTTCATCTCAAAGAACGCCTTCCAAGAATCTGCTATCTCTGAAATTATCGAAATATCAAATTAAGCCTTAGTTTCTATCCTCTGTTGATCTTGTTTTTTCTAAATATTCCCATTATATATCTAGAAGCACTTGTGCAAATCTTACTGATTAGTCTTAACAATTTTTATCAAAACATTGCAAGTACCTTTTCTAATATTCTGGAACAAAACTTTTCGGTAGTCTCTCATACGACGCATGAACATTAAACATAAATTGTTTTGCTGAATACTTTAGGCTACTAGCATGTCAAAGTTGTTATCCGGTTTGGCGTATTAATATAAAAATTAATGAAATAAGTAATTATATTAGGAAGAGGGTGAAAATTGCGCAGTAGGATGTGCACCCAGGGAAAACCCAAGGAGAAACGGACATGGAAATTTATATTAGATTCGACAAATGCTATACTACTTCTGAAATGCCTTCCTTCTTCCATAGGCCCTTTCGAACTGTCGCATGACTCATTCTTAATTATAAACTACTCAATCTCGCCCAAATTAAGACGATTTATTGTTATTATTATTCTTAAAAGATTATTCGCATCGATAATATTGTAAATTATTCCTCATAAATGTAGTTTTTTAGTTATAACATGTATTTTTATTTAGTTTTCATTGATTATTTCTAGTTCCTACTGTTACAAATATCTACTCTAATTTTGTAATAAATTATTGTTTTCTATTCACTCTAAGATGATGCATTACTGTATGTCAATCTATGAACTTAACTTATAAATTACTCCAATTTAGTCTTTTTTGCCTAAGTGCCCCTCAGAATCTTTTCTTATGAAATTTTATCTCAATTTGCAATTTTACATTCGTCCCTAAGGCCAATTTTTCTAGATCATTCTTATCGGAAAACAGTTATTCAGTTTAATATTTTTAAGAATAAAAGTTTCTAAGGTAATCAGTAGAATATTAGTTTTCCGATTCTTCCCTTATGCTTGGAATTATCAGTATCCAAAAATCAACCACTGAGTTTGGCCAAAGAAAGAGTTTAATTTAGATTGCGTAGCCATCTACTTAACTATATTCAAGGAAAAAACATTACGGTTCGTATGTAAGAGCTAGGACGTTACTCAAAATATTTCGAAACGGATATTGCAGAAATATTGAATTAAAAGATGTATTTTGAACCTCACACCTAAGCTTTATGATTCGGTTTGACCTGGGCAGAATTTAATGTTTTTTGTTTAATTTATAAATTTAATAGCTGTATCATGATAATTTCGAGTATCATTTTAT
Source organism: Sympetrum striolatum (assembly GCA_947579665.1). Taxonomy (NCBI): domain Eukaryota; kingdom Metazoa; phylum Arthropoda; class Insecta; order Odonata; family Libellulidae; genus Sympetrum; species Sympetrum striolatum. Next base: position 87,761,079 of record OX388349.1, read on the forward strand.
ATTTTTACTTTAAATTGGCGTCTTCGTGTACGTGAAGCGTAAATAAATAAATTGAACTCTCGATATTTATCATTGGTTTTTTTATATACTTCCAAATAAATTCCAAAGTTCAGGTTTCCAGGAGATGCGCAGGATATTCTGTCCTCCGCCTTCAATAGTTCTTTGCAAACATCTGTTGCTTGCAGCTGTTAAAGTAGGACGCCTGTTTAGAAGGTCTTCTGCATTTGTGTTCATAAAGGCCGTTGGGATGCACTCGTCGAAGATATCAGTTCTGTTTCATGTGGCACTTCTTTGAAAATGTCGAAACATAGTTTATTATCGTTATCGCTTAGGAAATGATAAATCGTTTAGTTCTTCAGAAGTAAAGTTTGAATATGGTTTTACTCACGTTGTGATTATATAGCAATCTTAAACGGTGACTGATTATAAAAATTGATTTAATTGATTCGTTTTGTTTTCCCGTGATATATTTAATGAGTAGTTCAAAATTTTCAGTTTAGATTTAGATGATAGAGCCTATAATCTTTCCGTATAATTTAAATGGTATATGTTTCTCTCGATATACTTTTTCAGTATATTTAAAGTGCATGGATTAAAATTTGTGTTTAGTTTTTAAATTTCCCTGATACACGTATGGGAAATTATTAAGCTTTTATCCGAGCTAAGGGGTACATCCATTAAAATCTAACATGCAATGGAATGGAAGACCTCCCTTAAGGATGACAACAAGAAAAGGTGACAGTGAACGACAAGGTCGTTAGGAAAATTCCCAAGGAAGAACGGATATGAAGAAAAGTCTGACAAGACCGGGACCCGGGGTTCGAGTCCCGATAGATTTAGACTTGGTAGTCTATGGTAGATTTAATCACTTAATAATCTGTTAGTTCCATGGTGTTATGTAAGAAATGTAAATATATAAATGACCGATGATCCACACAAAATGTTTAACCTTCACGAAGATGTTGCGAAAAATAAATATTGTGCGTGTTAGTCCCATTTCGGTCGCCCTTCAGAATGTGAAGAAGAAACCCCTAAGTGTGACCTTAGAAGATGTTGCTTATTTTTCATTATTTTCCATAAAAGAAATGGAACCTTTTAGGACTTCACGTTGATTTTCGACGCTATGCCTATTAAGCAACTCAAAGAATATTGTCAGTGATCATCCTCGACGCAATGCTGATTGCGAAACTGTCGGATTGTGTTTGTGACGGATGATCAAAGTTGACATCGCCTACGCACGGGAGGGCGTTTCAATCGGAATTCTAGTTTCTCATTTTTCATAGTTTCCGTGCGCATCGAGAGAGCTCATTTTTCTCCTATTGCAACGGATAGCGAAAGGTTATCGTTGCCCACGCATAATTATGGCGCCCATACGGTGCTCTCTCGAGAATGCTGGGAAGGATTCGACTTGCAGGTTTTGTCTCCATCCTTGTCTGAATACTATTTCTATGATATTGAGCGTTCTGAAGTTAAAAGTTTTAGTTAATGTATAAATACTAGATGGAACCAAGGTGAAGGAAGTTTAAAGTAGGGATTGTCAACTTTCACTCTCTAAGGAGCTTCTTCGTACTGCTACAAACTCAACTTTCAACACAGTTCCATGTTCGCTATTTAGTTTGGTTTTGTATCAATGATTTACGATAGACTTAACATGGGAATCATTAATGTAGATTCCACAGTTTCTCGATCCTTAACACTATATTTATAGAATTTCCTCATTTACAATTCCATCGATTTCAAGCAAATCCCGCCTTTGGAAGAGGTAAAAAAAGGCTCCATGGATTTCATACTTGTAATTCTAGTCTCTAATTCTAGAGGCCCGACACATCGATGTAAAGTTCTTTTAATTAATAATTGGTGATATACTCTTGCATAATAACTTACCATTTAATTTAAATAAAATTGTCTTATTTTCGATGGAGGGGTGTATTCGTTTAAAATGATTTCTGATAAAAGTTAAGAACTTAATAAAAATAACACTTTACACATATTTTAATGCACCCTGAGATAAAATTAAAATCATTTGAGGATATCGTGTCTATGTCTACGTGTGGAAAACTAGGAGATTTTAAGGAACACTCCAATACATGGCATTGGATTGGATTTCAAGGGAATTAAATTTATTCTGGTCTAAGCTATCTGGAAGTTTCTAATAAATTTTAGTTTGTCTTTTAAACATTTCGCCTCAAGGAGGATTTTTTCGGAGAAAGGAAAGTATCCATTGCTAAGCCGTCGATAAATCCATTGGTTAAGTTATCGAAACTTTAAGTATCCCTTAACACACGAATGGCTGTTAGTGAGGAAAGAAGCCATTTGTATACTATACGCTTTGGGGTAGTTACTAGATTTTTAGACTAGATTAAAAGAAAAATATTTCTTAGACTCACCTAACAAATACAGATACAATCAAAAGATATTTTGCAGAGTTTTTACGAAAGTATACCTGTATAAAATATTCACAGAACCCCGAAACAAAATGGTTGCCATGAATGTTACCGATTCTCTCTTATTATTTGAAGATAAAAGTTTCCGCTAGTGAGAATTCTTCTAATTTGCAAAATTAGAAGAAAATGTATTGTACCCAGGAAAGTGTATGGGGTGCAATATTTTGAGTATAAATTACCTTTTCGGTTGCTACAGCGACTCCATTCTTGTCCTCTGGTTTTTGCTCCATTGTTTATCCAGGCAAATATTACGAAGATTCATCGCGATGCTGCAAGAGAGAGGCAAGGTCAAGGTGTTGGGAACGTTTGCGTATGTGAAGAGAGTTTTTGCTTTGCTTGCTTATGTCTCTCAAGGCATGTGTGAATTTCCTTGTCCATGAAAGAATACTTTTGTTTACTCGTCCGAGACAAACTGTAATTTGATCGTGTCCTCTTTATAGAGAATAAAATTCAAAGAGAAAGATTGAATGGCTGCTTATATCTGGGGAGGAAATCATTTTCGCTCACATTAATTCTATGATGAGGAGAAATAAATTTCGAGCGAAAACAGTTCCTCCTCGGAATCCTTATAGTATCCTCTTGTAAAAGTCTGCTTTGTATTTATGATTTTATTTGAGGCGAAATCCTTTATCTAAGTTCCAGTTTTGGAAATAGTTGTTGTTGCGGTTTTGGTGGTAATTCGTTAATTTGGTTCCAATTTTTAGAGGATGTTGAGAAGTGGTCGAAAACCACAGATTGCCCTTTGAATAATTGGTTATTTTGGAAGCCGTGGAAATGCTTATTTGTGAATTCAGAGTTATCTAGTAATCCCGTGAGCTCAATGAAAACGAATTGCTTTGTTATATTATAGGGTATTTTGATTGAAAGGCATCTAGTGGCTGCATTTTTGTTCATGAGCCACATTAACCACGATTGTCCTGGTAAAGATATCGTAAATCAAGGCGTATGCTTTGGAGCAGGGGTGGCCAACTAGTCGATCGCGAGGCCAATTTTGGTCGATCGCTCGCAATGTCTGCGGTGGAATTCCGTGTACCATTGACTTTGAAGCGATAAGTATAGACAAAGTATATTTAGTAGAAGACAAAACTTTCTAGCAATAGTTTAATGCATTCTGGGAATTTGCCAAGGCCATAAATTCCTAGAACCCTGACAGCCTGACACTGTGTTCACTGTATTCAATATTTATTCTTTTACTTGTCATATTTCTTTGCATTCTAGTATACCGATGGACATGAGTAGTAAACCGAAAAAATCGTAAACTTATCACTTCAATGAAGAATGGGAACTCGATTACTTTTTTACAAAGGTGAATGATAAATGTTGTTGTTTAATGTGACTTACCACAGTAGCCATTGCTAAAAAGGGTAATCTGGAGAGATATTTTTTTTAGCTTTACATAACAAGTATCAAACAGGTTATCCACAAAATTCTGAAATTTAAAAAGCCAAGGTTGAAGTCACAAGCAGTAACTACGAATCATTCAAAGTAAGCTATCTCTTAGCAACAAAATGTAAGCCATTTTTCGACGGGGAATTTGTAGAGAAAATTGTTTTGAAAATGTCAGATTCACTTTGTAACAATTTTAAGAACTAGAGAGAAATTGTTGCTTTAATTCAAGATCCACGATTGTCTCGAAACACAGTGATGCGACGAATTAAAGTGATGAGTTTACTTGTTTTCGTTCGTACGGCTTTTAAGGATTTTACATCTAAAGAAGAATTGTTGGGTATGATTTTAGATTTAGATGTATACCCCGCGAGCCGCCAGAGACGTATGGCAAGGGGTGTAATACACCACCATTATTCATTCCTTCCTATTAGCATCTCTAATAGCCTGGGGAAAAAACGATAAAAAGTAATTATCCGTCCTTGCAATTACTTCCCTATAACGCTTCGTCGATGCCTCTCGGAGATCGCTCCTTACTGGCACTAACATTTCACTTACTTCGTCTATAAATTCTGAAGGAATTAACATTTCGAAAAGTTTCCGACGATATTCAGATCTTCTCATCTGTAATGAATTCCAACCGAGGGACTCTATCATTGCCGTAACGCTGCTATCAAAGCTGAAATCCCCGCAGACGAATCGGACTGCTCTACGCTGGACCATATCTAAATCTGAGACTAAACCTACTTCCCAAGGATCCCAAACCGCACAGCAGTATTCAAGACTCGGACGAATAAGAGAAAAGTAAGCTATTTCTTTGACTCTCGATGAGGATCCTCTCAACGTTCTACCAGTTAATCTTTGCATTCTATTCGATTTTCCTATCACATCTCGAATATGTTCTTTAAAAGATAAGTTACTGCTAAACGTGACTCCTAGGTATTTGTTGTCGTGCACTAACTCTAATGGATGCCCTGAAATTTGGTACTGCTCGGGAATTATGTTTGTGGAGCGCGTAAAACTCATGGCAACGCATTTATTTATATTTAAATCCAGCTGCCAATCTTTGAAAAAGAATGAAGGAGACACGGCTGTTAGTATAATATCAATGATAAAATAGAAAACTCAGCTAAGCCGTTATTGACCGAGTTAAATAAACTGAACACTGAAAACTTACCTCGGGGTAGTTCCGCTGTTGCCTGTGGTGGGCCAAGCGTCGCAGGGGAAGCTCCTGTATTTACAACACTAAATACGTATTTCAGGACCTATGGCCCCATCTTCAGTAGCTCTGTGGACTGAATATGTTGTGTGAGTGTCATGGTATTTATTGAAAAACTTGTGGAGGGAGGGCTTTTCTATGGCGTGTGTTATTAATGAGAGAGAAGGGGAGGAAGGGCCGCGGTCACTATTCATTGTTTGGCGTTGTTTACGAATAAAAACACTTTCGTAAGCGTCTAGTTTGGATTCGTTGTGGAGCGGAGCAATTTCATCTACTAAAGTCTTTATTACAACAGCGGGAACACCTTCGGGTCCTGGCGCCTTTTTCCTATCAATCTCTCGCAATAACTTTCCGATTCCATCAACCGATATCTCGATGGGACACATCTCTGAATCAATGCGCGAGGTAAAATCCTTAACTTGACCATTGTCTACAGTGAAGCATTTCTGGTAATGCCTGTTAAATAAGTTAGCTTTATCTTCCGATTTATTTACGGTAATTCCCTCATCGCTTGTGAGGCTAGGCACAGAAAACTGACCTCCACGGTTCTCACGCACGTATGACCAAAATTCTTCCTGATCGCCACCTAATGATTCTAATAGGGTTCGAGATCTATATTCCTGGCATTCTTTTCGCGCTTCTTCCTTAACTAACTTTCGCACTTCTCTATAGTTTTGTTCTTCGAGCTCATGGTTATTTCCGCATGCTTTGAGTTTCCTCCATCGCGAGTGAATGACTCTTTGCTTTCTATGTAATGCTCGTAATTTAGGTTTCGTCCACAGTGGCTCTTTACGCTCACGCACGCTCTTAGTAGACACGAATTTAATTAAACTTTCTTTGATTATCCGGAGAAACTCTATCCAACTATCATTTACTGTATGTGCACCCATAAGGCGGAAAAAATCAACCTTGCACTCGTTAGTATAAGCCTTAAACTCCAAAAAATTAGCTTTGCTTATTACATATACTTGCCTCGGTGGCTTAAGAGATTTAACCGATAATACTTTCATCCCCACCATTATGACTTCATGGTCTGAAATACCGTCAACTATATCGAGATTAGTTATCAATTGTGGGTGGGTGGTAAATCTAGGATGCTACCTTCACCCGCACGAGTCGTTCGAGTCTTCGTCATGTAAAGTTTCTCCATCCCTTCCCAATAAGGAGGAGAAAATTTGGTAACGATAAGACGCAATCGGATACTTTCGGTTAACGGGAGTCGATCCAATTGATTAGTTAATTCAATGGAGCGAATATAATGAACCAACCGAGTTAAGGATAAGTTTCATTGATCTATAGTGTAGTGTAGTGAGTTTGAGTTACTCGTATGATCTTTACATTTTTATGATATATTCACTGATAAACGTGGCATCGTGCGAGGGTAGTATGCAATAATTTCAAAACATTTCATGAATTGATGTTGTAATATTCTGACACGACTATCTAATCGTTACGCAATTACTATTTGATTGGATAATAAGCATAATTTCTCGCTTGGATTAATGGAATCTCTCTTAAGTTGCTTAAACGTTAACTCTAATTTATTTTCAATGGAATCTCTGTATTTATTTCGCATGCACACATTCTAAAGTTAAAGTCCACTAATAAGAAGGAGGGAATATTTTTAATATCATCATTTACTTTGATCCCACATTACATATGATCGCTTTCAACAGAATTTGTCACTTTTTACGAGATCGTGTTGACTAATAAATGTGAAAGTTATGCCTTGTGTAAGATATGTCTTGTGAAAGAAAATTCTACACGAGTGTAACATGTGATTTAATCTGTTTATTGTATGTTTCATATAGCCAAATTCGTAATGCTCCTATGCAAAAGTAAAAGTACTAAGTAAAATGTGGTGGAATATCATTTTTTTTGTGCCTTTGCAGGTTATCTGAGGAACTCAGCCCATGAGTTATGTTTCACCATTAACAAGCATCGGTGTTTATCGATTGCTATTGTTTAATTGCCGTAAGTATTCCATAATGTTAGAAGGTACATGTTTGGAATGTCGGTTTGGGTAACATCAAGATTTCTTTGTATGAAATGCAGTACTTTTCTGATTTAGAAAATGAGATTTATTAGTGAAGGATTAATTATATGGAAAGTATGCCGAAGATATATTTAATCGCAATACTTTTTAATTTATAAATTATTTTGAATATAAAGATATTAGTGCCAGTAAGGAGCGAACGAGAGAGGCATCGACGAAGCGTTATAGGGAAGTAATCGCAAGGACGGGTAATTACTTTTGGTCGTTTTTTCCCCAGGCTATTAGAGATACTAATAGGGAGGAATGAATAATGGTGGTGTGTTACACCCCCTGCCATACGCCTCTGGCGGATCGCGGGGTATACATCTAAATCTAAATCCGTTTGTCTGACCTAAAAATCGTTGAGACACATTTGGGCTAAGATTATGGTTATTCTTAGCCCATGTGACTTGACACGTGTTTCTTGAGTCCAAATCTCTTTAAAAGAAAACCAGACCCTGCTCTATGCATGCATACACTTGGGCATCTTGTGCCTTGAGCGAACCCTGGAGAAAATGTCCTTAATACATATCATATACAATGAAAAGAAGCGGTTGTTTATGTAATTTAAAAACGGACCATTGAAGAAGTGCGGAATCTGAATACTGCAAATAAAGATACTGTATCTACCAAAGTTGACTTTCCAAATCACTTAAATACCTAACAATGTCAATAAAATCGGAGTTCTGATATCAGTGATTCCTCACTACAAATTCAGATTAAGTGCGAAACTTATGACCCTGTGTATTAATATATTAAATCTATTATGTTGTAATAAATATGTATAATACTGTACAGAGGCGATGAGCGAAATTATGCGTGATCGATTTTACTGAATTTTTCTTATATTTTGCGAAAATACGAGAAAAATTGAAAAAATGTTTGAGTGCGTTAAATTCCGGCAATAGTCACCATGCGGTGCATAAGATCGGTATTCAATACACCGCACCGGGGCGATTGTATACTTAACCTCAAATGCCTTTTATCATTAAGACAGATGCATCGTGGTCGGAAACCTTTAGAACGGATTGCATGCTGCGGATTCCCAAGTAAGATTGACTGTCATGAATAGCTTGTGACAGAATCGAGTTTTAGATTCACGTCATGATTAATTTCAATAAATCATTGCAATATAATGCCCTTAATTGTTTCATCTATATGTTGGATTACTAACTTATGGGAGAGAAATCTTACACATGGATCCTGATTTCAAAGAAAAAGAGATGGGCCAAAAGACTGCATGTTTGTACAAATGACCTTCATTCTTAGCCAAGGTCACTGAGTTTACTGCAGAAATGAACGAGATATCACTGAGTTTAATGACGCGGTTCATGTTTGAAAACATTTATCATCTTGATTTTCTGCTCTCTTTGAAAAGAAATTCACGAGCGCTAGAATGACGAGGATCGTAGAGATGCTGTTTTTTCCTCTCTCGTCGAGCCCGTGCACTTAATTTCGCAATTTAAACTTCGTCATCTGAAAATTAGAATGACACATTTGGCTGAAATTGTTCATCAAACAATTTATTGAATTAAGGTCATGGGAACAACTTTGCACCACGCGCATAGGAAAACCAATCGAGATAAGGTAAATGAAAAAGGCTCTGCCAGATCTTTCGCTCTCCGAGCACTCTGGAAATAATTGTAACTTAATTTAAAGTTCCAATAAATTATATCGGTTATTTAAATTCATAATTTTATTTCTTATAGGACGACTGAAAATTTTTGTACTCTTTTATTGCGTGTATCATATTTTCCTTGTCAATAATTTAGTGCACATATTCCATTGATCGAATTTATTCCCTACGACAACATTGTCAGATCATTTTAGGTTTGTATTAATATATTTTGATAATTTCACTATTTGCTATCATTACGTAATTATTTATTGATGCCGGAATCAAGTGTTTGTCCTGTCCATTTAATCTGTTTTCTTGTGTGGAAAATTTCTTTTGATACTTCTTCCTTCTCTTACATAAGAATTTAAGGAAACGCGAAATTAAACTTATTCTGGGTGGTTTTACAAAGCGGCATTAGCGAAAGAAAAAGTAACCAAATTTGAATCTAAGATGTACACATCTTAGATTCAATTTTGGTCTTCTATATAAAGATCTGATGCCAACTGTAGTTTTTCGACCACATGTGAAATTTGAAAATGGAAATAAGCGTTTGAAATTCGCATTTGCTCTGTATGAAATTGCAAGAAACCTCGTTAGTGTCAATGCCTTTTATATCAATACAACCTTGTTTCGTTAGCTGTCAGTTTTTAATCTTCAATGTGGTCGTGAAGAAGTTTAGCAGGTTCCATCTTCCTTGTCTACTTGAGTGGGCCCGAAAATAGCTATGCTAAGCGTAGGTTTAAACCCCATTTTCTTCACCAGTAGCTTAGGAGAGGAAAAAAGGCTTCCTAGGTAGGTTCAGCAGAGGGGTAATTTGCCTATACCTCCATTACCCATAACATGATATAAATATACATTTTACCATTTATCACACGATTCTGCTAGACAACGCTACTACATTATACACGTTAATAGTATCAAGAATTGAGTACAATGCATAGTATACGTAATATTCTTTTAAAAGAATTATATAAAAACGCTCCTGCCGTTGTCGATGCATAACTCTTGTCAAGCTATCAAGTTCAACACGTAAACAAATTTCCTTGATATATATTTTTATGAGTATGAAATAGGCGTTCTGTTTGTCTGCATTCTTGAATGTTTACTAATTCCGCTCGCTATCTCTTTAATGCCCCATTTTGGGTGAATAATTTCGATAGGTCAGTTTTTTATGTATCAGTCTGAAGTTTGAAGTACGCAGTCAGTGTTTTGGAATTTTTCCACTCCTTATTTGCGGCTTCAGTAGCACATACACGAGGAGTGACTTATTTGCGTCTTCGTATTTATGTCCACCCAAGCATTCTTCTCGCAAGTCCGAGACGGTCTGACTCTTTCATAAGTCCTTTTGAGGATTTATTTGACATATAGTTGCAATGCTGATTAAGGTTTGTTTTTATGCTGTTTGAGCTACCTTCAGAATCATGAAAATGTTTTACTACTTCAAGTTGTCAATTATCTCGTAGTGCAAAGACTTAGCGCGCAGAATTTTTCATTTAAAATATTTAGAGAATTTTAATGTGTAAGCTTCTTTGGTTTTTTTCTTTCTCCCTATACGTAGTATAGAGAAAGTATTGTATTCGCAAAAAAAATCGACCTCCAGATTTCGACGGAAATAGATGTTTTGGGGCCCATAGAGCATGTTTTAGCTATTTTCCCGAACATGTCTGTCTGTGGTTAAAAGGTTTGTGTGCGCTCTATCTTAAAAAGTAATTATCCGATCATTTTCAAAATTCATATTTAGAATTTTCCTAACAATACTAAGAGTTGATTAGTTTTTGGAGAATATCGCTTAACCGGAAGTTACGGTTTATCCGGAACAAAATTTTGTTTCTTAAATATCTCTGTAAGAATGCAATATAGGTATATACAATTACATACAAAAGTTATAGATAATGTACTTTACTACAACTTTTGTATGAAACAGTTTTTCGTAACACTGATTGTTTAGGAGTTATTCTTCAATAATGGTTAACCGGAAGTTGTTGTTTACCCAGAAATGGAAGTTTTTCATACATATCTCGATCAGAATGCAATGTAGGTATATACAATTATGTACCAAAGTTGTAGATAATGTTTTTTTACTACAAAGCTTGTATGAAACATTTTCCTGTAACACTCATTGTTTTGGAATTATTTATATATTACCGGCATAGGCTTCTGTTTTCAATAAATATGGAGAAAGTCATGTTTTGGCCACATCAGATTTTTCATTATTAATCTTCTTCCATATTCATTTCAATGTGCATTACTCTACTACACTAGCTATGAGACACTAAAAAATTCATGGTAACAACTTTTACTAGACCACTAAATATCTGAAAAAACACGACCTAGGTTTCGTAGCGTCGCTACATCATCAGGTGACAAGTAAAACACACACACACTTCCGAATATATACACACATGAAAGGGGGGAGGGGAGAGAAGGTAGCAAGTAACGGAAGGAGGAAAAAGGGGGGGGGAAGGAGGGGGTAAGGGATGAGGCGGGTTACATAGCAAAGGTTCTCAATCACAAATCGTTGAATTGCAAGATAGACAGAATTACAAAGTAAGAAAAGCAAGAATTACAAAGTAAGGCAAAGGCCACTAAATTCAAAAAAGATTCAAGAGAAATTAAGAAATACCACAATGTGAACCCTGAGATGGTTTCGTCTATGAGACGCTATTTTCATTTATGTTTTCATAAAGAGTATAGGACCAATTTACTTCAATTTTTAACAATCTTTAAAATGGAGCTTTTATCGCCGTTTTATTAGATAAAGTTATCAGGAAAAATTGTGGTGAAGAACGTTCAGTAGAGGTACTTTTATAATTGACTGCATATCATAATTAATTTCACAGTTGTTGCATAAGTATTATTAGGGAATACAACAGTATTTCATACTTGAGTCTTAATATTGGGTTTGAGAAATGAAGTAATTAATTACAAGTACGAGTACTCAATTTAATGTGATGCTTTCACACTTACGAAACTATTAATATTGCCTTATTGTTTTATTCACCCTTTTCAGAACGATTAAATCGATAACATTAGAAACATTTAACTTATCAGATGTTCTTACAAGAACATATATTCATGATAAGATAAGGGTTGTTAAGCTTGTTAGAGCATACGTAACTGAAGTGTTTCTTCAACGCCTCTCAGTTCGACTCTTCTGGAAGATAATGCCAAAGTTCAATTTCGAATATTATAAGTGATGATTTGATTAGAATTGAAAAGTTTGTACAAGTAACAAGCTGTCGGAATGAAAAGTTTCCCATCTGAGTATAAATAATTATTTTAATTCTATATTATTATTATTATTATTACGAGGTATGTTCATTAATCGTAAATACATATCTCGTACATAAACTGCAGGTAGGCTGCTAGCCTGGTGGCAGTTTTTTATACCTACGAGTATACATATGTACTAGTGATATATCGCACATACATATATACTAGTGATAAACATAATTAACATAAAATAAATACTTGATAAACATACAATTCCCACAGAATGATTTCATACATATATTATATTTACCTTACAACTAAGTAATGAATTTATAATAAAATTTGAAACTGTTTTACTGGATTTTTCGGGGTTCATGACAGGCCTTCTCCGCTACCGTAGCGGTCACGGGGTAGAACCCGACAGTACATCACCCTGTCAAGCAATCCCTTACTTTTCCAGAAGTCTCTAAAATACTACCACACAATATACAGCATTGCATAACACTATATTGAAAAACAGGATAAAGTCACGCTTTTAAAACGGACATATTATCGATTTAACAGTATCTTAAACAACACATCCAAAACCCCTTTCATGTAATACATTTTTATAATAGCTTAAAGCATCTAAGTTTAAAATCTTTTATTGTTTTAGGTGAGGACTTGAAGGCCTCCTCAGGCAACTTGTTCCATTCCCTTACTCCCCCATTAAGAAATGAGCTGCATCTCTCCTCTGTTTTCCTAATTTTAACTTCTCGTTATGATCTCCAAAAATAATTTGGTTTTTCTAATGGGCAACTTAATTCCCTGCATGCTTCGCCAGCGTTTTTTTACCTGAAAGATCCCTACTAATCTGTTCAGCTTCCACCTCTTTCCTAAAGTTTCTCACCCAAGAAATTCTATCATTATTTACGATTGTTACCAAGGAATTATTATACTATATACATATATTGCCAAGGAATATATTATAGGAAGTGATTTAGAATTTCCTAGAGTAAACCATTTCACTTAACTGCTGTTCCATCTAAGAAAGAAATAAATAAATGTCTAGTTTATTAATTTTTGTGAGAATTATTTTGCTACGTCATAACGATAATCCTTATTACATTAATAATATGATAATTGCATCATTAATTTTAATGAAAAATATTCTTAATGTATTAAAATATTTAGGAAGGAATGATAGGTTTGTGAAAATTTGTTTCGTCTTCCTCCTATAAAATCTATGAATAATTAGAAAACAATATTTTGTTCAGCTTTAAGTTTGGGCAAAATAATTCTAAACACTAAGTCAATCTTTATATATCCTTTAATTCGTGGGGACGAATAAGTAAATTTCGTTGTGATATTTGATTTCTGTTTCGTTGTCGCATTTTAAATGGGCGTAAAAAAATTGTTGGTTTTATGAAAGTTTTGAATTCTAAAAATTTCTAATATTTGCTGTCGTTTGAGAGCGAATTAGAATGATATCGAAAGAGAGATTTGTTATTGGGTTAAACAGCTGCGTGATGGAACTTGCTTGCCTGTGCTTTCCATATTTTTATCTCTCGAATGCATTTGCAATACGAGTGACGACGCAATCGCCAAGTATGAACAAGTCTCCGTTCCCCATTACGTTAGTCGATCCCATAAGTCTCTTTTTAACTAAACCATTTTTCTGCGCCGACATTGTTCGTTTCCGATATCTCGAGTGGTTTCGAAACATAAGATTGGTTTCGTCATTGACAATGCTTTTCCAACGATAAAAGGTACAGATATCAATTGCGTAGCATTGACTCTTCGAGGAGAACCTATGAACAATGCCTATGCTCATTGAACGTAGGCTTTCACTCAGAATGTATCTCAAACTCAATTTGTATTCCTTAAAAGTCATATATGTAATATATTATGTTGTATGGTATATATTGAAGACTATACTGACTTCTAATTTGAGATACCTTTGAGTCTCTTTATCAAGAAATGTTCTGCACGCAAATTGAATAACTTTAAATGATGATGCTGTCAAATATGAGAGTTATGAGGTCATTAATCAATAAATAGTGATTCCCGTTTTCGCACTCCTACATCCTGTTTTTAATTCCAAACTACTTCTTATTTTCGAAACACTTCCACTTTCGACCAAGAATGAAAGTGCTCCGTTGAGTAACAGAGAGCTGATATCAAGATAATCTAATAGCTATTCATGGAACCGAGGTCAACTTTGAATGGATTGCCTAGCATGAGGTGTTCGTAAAATTGGCAGATCGCGTTCTTTCAAAATTGCATTTTTTTGCTTGCCCACTATTGAAATTGTTTGCAGTTGCAAAAATTAGCAGCCTCGTGAAACATTAGGACGGACTTTTTAGGCCTCACGAAGCGTAACCTTATCGTGATAGCACTTGTGGTAGTGTGGGTAGTAATCGTTACTTGAAGGTATTCCTAATCAACTTTTGAAAAATGTCCTTATCACAATATCCGGCACCCTTAATTATCCTCCATCAGCATTTAATTTTAATTTTAAAATCTGATGGAAGCCTCTGTTACCAAGGTGATGCACCTTTGTTGTTCGGAGAAATCGGAAGGGAGTTCGGATTGTCTGTCGAAAACAACGCAGAAGGATACGTGAGAGCGACAAAGGCAAGATATGAAGGGGAGGCATGGGATGGTCAGTGCAACGACCTCCTTAAAAAAGAAAACGGTGGTGCACCGAAGGGGGCCGATTATAAGATACGGAGGATTTTTCGGTGACTCAATGCGGAGGTTTTTTGCGCGGCAGCAATCGCCTTGGATTGTTCAACAAGAGGGAATGTTGCTATGCGACCTGCTTTGGAGCACATGCTGGAATTTTTGCTTAGATTCGCGTAATTCACTTCTAATCAACGGATTTAGGGTTTGTTATGATTATTAGATACCTGGGAAATGTTTCAAGTTATTATTTACAGTAATAATCATGGTTCAGTAATTATTTATTCCATTTTATTGATTTTACTCTAGATGCCTCGTTAATTGACGCTAATAAGTCCACGGATTGGATGGACGTGACCATTTAAAGAGAACTCCAGACTAGTCCAGACCAGTGGGCCATTAAATACTTAATATGAAACTCCGAAATACCATTTTAATTTCTAGTTATCGCGTTTCCCTAAATTTGGCCTGAACATATTGAATTTAACTTTGAAATGTTATCCAAAATAACATTTAGACGAACTTGGAGCGAATACCATTAGGTAGATAATTGAATATTTCTATTTCTATCGCACGATATTAAATCAGATAAGAAACCGTACACATAACGATAAATACTAATTTTGAATTTATGGTTCAAACATGTATACAAACATTTTTGTATTTTATTCGTCATTCTATTGAGTAAGAATGATTACGATTGGTTGGTTGAATAGTGTTGAGTTGGTCATGGTTGAATTGAGATGACAATTTTTCATCCATATTCTTCGTTCTGTGATGCTGCGCGGTTTTAGAATATCTTTATTTTATTGCCGTGTGTCACTTTGGACCTTTGGGTCATTTATATTCAGCCTCTTGCGTTATATTTAACCATAAAATAATAATGCATCTCTTCACTGTTATCTCTCACATCCTCATGACTTTCCCAAGAATTTATTTTGTGTTGCACTTTTGCAATTTTTTTGTTTCTTATTTCAATTAATCTAAAAATCGCCGATGATTCAAGAATGCAAACTCATTTTCCACCAACGCTCCGCAGCTGTTGGACTTAATGTATTGACATTTTCAGGCTTAACAGAGAGACTTACTTTTTCCATTCTAAGCAACTCACAAGCGTCAAAGCTCTTCATTCTTTAAACAATTTATTTTAGCACTTTTTCGTACACATATTTTAATACCCTTCTTTTAATGGAGGCAAAATGTTGTAAACAGCTTTCATGAAATTCTTTGAAATTCATACATGGTTTCATAGTAGAATTTCGCCCTGGATCTTTCATGCCACTAATTCTCAGTTTCCATGATCAAATGCTCGGCTCCAGTCCTTGGGAATTATTGGTTTATAGAAAGTATGGTAAACATATGAGAGGACTTCTCATCTTCTATCTATCTCTACTTCTATCATTAATATTTTTTTACCGCGTGACAACGGTTGACTTCCTCTTTTTAAGGCTCACCTTTCACACTCATATAACAAAACACTCCATACCAATCTTTCCCTATAACCTTTTCGAGACCTCTGGTCATTAATTGCCTTCGCTTCGCTTCCTTGGCCATTCCTCTCTCATCATTGCATCCGCCAAGAAAGAGTTAACCCACCCACTCTGGTTTTCCCCATCCTCCTTAATCGCTTAGCTTACCTACAATAAACTCAGCTTTCCTATGCAAACCTCATTACTTTGATCTTAATCCCAAAATCACTTGTTTTGAATTAAGTGCATTTACTCAATTTGTGTTCCTGCTACCATACTCTGATGAATGGACTGTTTTCATTTGTCCTGTGGGTCGGGATAGAGAAAAATGTATCTCTCACTTTCTTTTGTCCCAGTTCTTGATCATGGCTGAGATGAAATGAAAGCTACTGAGGTATGAGTGAATAAGTGCACTGATTTCGGTCTCTGCTTACGGAACGCCAAGAAAAGTATTACTCATACAATCATCATGCTCCACTTGCGTGGACATGTTCCGCTTATAGCATTCTGGCTCAGTGAGGAAAGCAATGACAAACTACCTCACTCCTCATCCTGCCTAGTGAACCTCATTCCTCTCTGCAAGCACTTAGCAGCTTATGGCAGAGGGGATGAGGCACCAACCGGCCTTTGGGCTGAATACCTTACAGACAGGCTACAATTTGTACACCATTTTCGGAATCACACTCTGCAGCCCTTTGTCCGTAGTCCGTTTTGTAGTCTTACCTACCCAAAAACATTTACTACCTTGTTTTTGTAATGATTCAAGCAATTGAATACAATATAATAACCATATATTATGATAGTAAAGTAGATTCGGTATCAAAGTACCCTTGGTACATATGATGATGGGCCATAAGAGATTATAATTAAAGTAGTTCGAACCCGGATTTAAAAAGCTTCGAATAACCGACCTCCAGTGCCAGGAAATGCCTGTACAAATCTACACCAGATTATCATGATTCGAGTAGATCTCCATCTATTGTTTTTCGGCTATAATCGAATCACGTAATCGGAATTTCGCAAAGCTCTTTTGATAACTCAATCCGCTTCCTGCCACACAGTTCGGAAAATGGAGAAGAAAAAACTCGCGGGTCCTTGAATTAGCACAAATGGTATTTTGAAGTTTCTTCCGAGTCACGCATAGGATTTGAGGGGTCAAGCGATAAGCCAAGTTTGCTTAGTGATTATTTCGGGGCATAGTGAAGTCACGTGGAGAGATATGCTTCTCCTTCCCCCGGAGGCGTGTCCCACACCCCCGCAGCTCCTATTGGGCGGGGGCCCTACTTTGAGGACAAGCGCAAAATGTTTCTTCACGATGCACCAGAGAAGGATGTTGATTTGGATCAGCGATGGTCTGGCAACGCTATTTCTAAGCACAATTCCTTCTATGCGGAAATTATCAGATTTTTCCCTTGTAGAGGGGATCTACCGGCAGAATATGCTATCTATATCTCATGGTCTTTTGCTAACCTAGTTATGTTTCATCGAAAAGTGTAAAGGAGACGCGCAAACTAAAATGAAATTAAGACATTCTCTTGGGTTTTCGCGGAGGACGATAGAATTTTCCGCCGGAAACTTACAACTGGGTGACCCACCGTTTCTGAAGCAAGAAAAATCCTGTTAGATCCTGATGAACCTAAGAGATCATGTAAGGAATAGACCCATTGAAGTGGCTATTTTTGTTTGCACCGTTCTATATATGTATTATGAGAGTTTTCTGAGGATTCTTCTGTTAAATTATTTACGTGGTCATGCGTTGAAAATTTTATTCGCTTTAACTTCGCATTTCCGTGATTGCATAAAATTTAACGTCAAGATTGATACCAATCAGAATCCAAGAAAGAACTTTGCACAAACACGGATTTTAATTTAAAGATTACTTTTCAATTATCTTGAAATTTAATGCCCGTAATTGCATCACCTTGGATTTCTGATGAAACGTATCCACTTCTTTGGGTCATCAACGAGTGAATACAAATTAAACCAAGGAACTAATTAGTGGTTTTGTTTCATGGAAGGCCACGGATTTTATTTCTGACTTCCTTCGTTCGTTTCGACTTATTAAAGTTACCTCAGTCATTCAAGCCTATCCCGTGGTTCTTTTCTTCCGTTTAATGTGCACCAGGGCTGAGAAGTATGACTTGTACTGCATTACGAATTTCATCAGAGACATTTTTAATAGTTGCCTTAATTGTTTGCTAATAATTTGATCTTCAACCAGCAGCAAACATGGTTTTACCACCAAATCCCTTTGTTAACCGAATTGGAGAATTTTTGTCTGTTAATTTCAGATACATTTATAAGATAAAACTGAAATTTCATTATATTTGAATTGGACCTATTTTATGGAAAATACTACCTGAAGGTTGATGCAATTGTTTCCTTTCATCTTTCTTTCATCGGAGTCTGTCGTTATAGAGAACAGTCTGGGCGATTATGATGTTGATATAACTAATTTAGGCGCTAAGGAGACAATTTTTTATTTTTAAATTATTTACTTTTCTATGCGTAACTTCTGTATTTAATTTCAAAATATATCGAAGAATTGTGTAGGAGATACTGAAAGAGCCATGTTCTTTATGGGAATGGAAATCTTACAGTTGTGAGAATGGGATTCGCGTAAGAGCTTCTGGAAAGTTTGTTGGACTGTGGTGAATCAGTTATTGGGAGGAAGAATAGGGATGCGGTTTACTTACGGAGGCAGGACTACGATAAAAGGAGATACTGGCTGCAGGATTGAGATATGTCCAAGATATTTATTCCCAAGGACAGCGGGAGGTCTTTAAATCTCATCCTATTAGAGATATTCTGATGCTTCACTTTCGTTTACGGCAAAAGTTCCCGCTACGTTTCTACCCAGAGATTTCTTACAGGCTGGACCGAGAATGTCGCTTTCGTTTCCTCCTTTGAGGATTGACTACTGCGTACGTTCAGAGGTTTACCCTCGAAAACTGTGCTCATCTAATATTTGTAACCTTAGCTAAATATAGGCTGGATAATTTGGGTGTGCGCCCAATATCAAAGATTGACGCTGAAGAAATCCTTTTCGTCCGTGTCTTCATATTGTCACTATGCAGAATATTCTACGAAAAATACGTAAATATTCTCAATAATTATTTTCGCAGCAAACTTACTTGCAGAAATGTATCAGCATAAATCTGAAGTAGCGGAAATAAGGACCGCGAGCCAAATCCGGCCAGTCGTTTACTTTAATCTGGTCTTTGAAAATATTTGTTGTCTTAATCATAAATAAAATAGAAAACAGAAGGTTAGAATTGGAGATTGTTTCTCTAATGAGGCAGATGTCACTCCCGGAATTCCGCAAGGAAGCGTTCTGGGGCCACTGTTATTCCTGATTTATGTGAATGACCTCCCAACTAATATAAAATCCGAAATTCGATTATTTGCCGACGACTGCATACTTTACAGTCAAATAACGAAAGCATACGACCGAGCTCTTCTGCAAAATGACTTAAACAAACTAGCCGAGTGGACTAAATTAAACGGGATGCAAATAAATGTTGGCAAATGTAAGCATATCAAGTTCTCCAGAAGGATGCCTCAAATACCACATAATTATTCCCTAAATGACAAAATCATTCAAGTCGTATCTGATTGGAAATATCTAGGTATCAAGTTGACCGAAAATCTTAAATGGGGAGGGCACGTTGAGGATATTGTTGCGAAGGGTTATAGGAATCATCATTTCGTAATGAGGAACCTAAAGCGGAGTGGGAAGGGCGTCAGGGAAAGAGCGTACAAATCTCTCGTCAGGCCGACCATAGAATATGCAACGAGCGTTTGGGATCCACACGAAACAGGCCTTATTAAGAAACTCGAAGGCGTGCAAAGAAAGGCAGCTAGGTACGTAGTCGGAAAACACGGGAAAGCCGAAAGTGTAAGTGAAACCCATTTGAAGTGGGAATCTCTAGAGTCAAGAAGAAAGACATTTAGATTAGCCGGGATGTACAAAACATGGAAATCAGAAGAGGGCTGGGATGAACTGCGTGGCAGATTTGAACTTCCTAATTATGTAGCAACCATAGTTTTAAAAACAAGGAACGTGAGCAGAAAACAGACATAGCGAAATTTTCTTTCATTAACAGGGGTATTAGGGAATGGAACTCTTTACCCGGTGAATTTCTCATGCCAATGCCTAAAAATGTAAAAGTTTTCAAAAATAAGCTTCAATCAAGATGTATGTAATTATTTTAAAATGTGGTTCACGGCTACCTCAGCTGTATTATTACTATTATATAGAGTTGTATTGTTATATTCCATGTTTATGAATGTGACTATATGGATATTCTACCATGTATTGTATTATTTTATATTGACAGATCTCATATATATTTATGTATGAGAGTTCTTATTAGTTATTTATGATATTTTTTTTGTACTTGTAATATATGTATTGTAGTTTAATTGTACAGCCTACGGGAGGTTTTAGGAGGGGTTTCCCTCCCGTCTTTGGGCGAATGCCTTAGAATCATTTTAATGTTCCACTCTAACGTTGCCACCTGGCCTGAAGGCCAACTTGCAACGTGAACTTAAATAAATAAATAATTATAAATTATAATCAATATATGGAAGAAAGTTTATAAACTACTCTTTGTAATTAAATGTCCTTGTTGATAAAAAGTAAATTCCTATATATAAATTATGGGAATTGAGGTGGAAAAAGAAGGAATTTTCTAAATAATATTCTACTTTTTTGAAGTACGCCATACGCCACTTTGGCTGTTTGATCGCCAAGTAATGAGCTTTCTTGCCATTTCAAGTAAAAGGTTAGGGTATTAGTAAATTTTAAGTCACATTGCATCTGTTTGTTAGAAATTAAGTCTAGATGGAAATATTTTTATTCTTTCCAAAACGTTCAGCTGTTTCTGGTCCCAGTAATAAATGCCTCCAAGCAGTGGCGCAGCCAGGATTTACCAATGGGGGGGGTCTGAGGAAACGAAAATTGCCTACTTTACAGGGGCTAGTATATTCATGCCCGCTACTTACTACAATCCATGTCAATTCTTTCAAAAACTAAATACATTCAAAACTAGAGGAGTTTAACGCATATGTGGCCAACTTATTACACTTTGCAAGATAGTAGTTTACATAAGCGAACAATTGGAAACTTAACAAGTGTGTTCTTTGGATTTCTGGTTTGGATACGTCCAATATCTATTAAAAACTCATTTTTTCTATGCTGAAGCTTTTTAGTGATTTAGATATAAACTTTCCGAGTCTTCCAGAGTTCTTTCTTCCTAGAGGTTTCAAAGCGTGGGAAGGAAAAAAATAGCTACGGTTATTTGGCAAGCGATATAAAACGTATCATCCACTCATTTGTTCCCCCACATTGGCGCGCCCATGCTTATTTCATTATCTTTCGTTATTTGACTATATCATCAGCAGGTTTTGGAATTTAATTGAAATATCGCCTGTCAAGAAAACGCCATCAATGTATAAAAATAATGATATGAAGTATATATACAGCTTATTGCACAAGGTTTGTATAAGAAACAAAAAATCATTTTTATCAGATGAAATTTTCTGCCAGGCTTACAATTAAGCCTGATTTCGTTATTTATGTATTAGCTAAGCATTTCATTGAATGCGTCTCATACCGAAAATTAAAAATTCGGCTGCATTAAAAAATACAGTAGACTCTTGATTATAGTTGATATTATAATTGAACTTGCAGTATTAAAGTCACATACCAAGGTGAAAAAAATGAAGACGTCAACTTACAATTATTTAGACTAAGTAATAGGTGGTTTAACCAGCAAAGAGCTGATGCAAACCCAGTCTTGCGCACTGAATGTTCAAGGAAAACAAATATTTTCCATGAATTGAAATTTAGAATGGGCATTGCATGACCAAACGGTTAACAGGGTAAGTCATGCATTTCGTGGGATTCTATCACCAGAGAAAAAATTGGCTGCATTGAAAAGGAAGCTGAAGAATTTAATTCACAGTTTTAACAGTTTATCAAGTTTAATTCAAGTCATCAAGTCACAGTTCCGATAAATATGTGCGTAACTTACGAGCACAATACCTTTCAGCTGACAGATTTGCTACGAAAATTGTATATTATTAATAATATCATCGCAGATTAATTTTTACTGAAATCTTTCATTGCTCCAATACTTTTTCAAATCTTTACAGAAATTCGGTTAGCGAAAATTTTTATTAAATATACATCAAATTAACAGGCAATCATAAAATAAAGATAAGTATATTTTATATCATCCCGAGTAATTAAGAGTCAACTGTGTGCAGACTTTTAATCGTCTAGAATGCTTAATAAAGGAAAAAGTAGCTTTTCAATTGTCGCTAAACTCATCTTGAGATGTGTCCTCTGATAACAGCCCTAAAATAAGAAAATCCTAATTTATGCATCTAATAATGGTTATTTCTCAAAAAACACATAGCTATTAACTTACGTTTTTTTCCGATAGCGGCCTCGAGCTGTTAGCGGACTGTGAAAGGAATTTTTGGATGTGCATCTGAATGAAATCCAAACTAAACTCTCCTTCGAACTGTTGTGAATTTTTCGAAAGCACTACTCACGAGCCTATCTTTGAATTTACACCCTTGAAACAGAGGCTCCCGGATAGTCATGTGGACAGCGCGTTTGCCTTTGGTGAAAGGCAAACGCGGGAAAGGTCCCGGGTTCGATTCCCGGTGGGAGCCAATGTGCGAAATGATCTAAGCTGTCGAAGCACTTTTAACAATACTACTACTACTACTACCTTGAAACAGTCACAAGCAAAAGATCTAACTGAGCGTTTGATCTATCTGTTTGTTTCTCAAACGTAATCTTAATCTCTGTTTTCGGGGTGCAAATTAGAATTACTTCTCGAATGTTCCCTTGTATTTTTTCGAGGAGTAAACAAATCAGCACTTTCGAATTTTTCTCATGGGAATCTTATCTTATGCCGTGAGTTATCTAACTAAAGGATAGGCTTAAGAAGTGCACGCGTTGAACATAGTGTGCGAAACACTCGTATCATTGCGCCCCATTGATATCGATGTCTACTCTGCTACCGAAAGCATCACCTTAACTGAAATCGGAGCCATATTTACGGTTACGCGAAGCTTTCGCTGAATTTATCAAGCAAACACATGACAAGCAGTGTATCTGTAACAC
This sequence comes from Sympetrum striolatum, assembly GCA_947579665.1. Lineage (NCBI taxonomy): Eukaryota > Metazoa > Arthropoda > Insecta > Odonata > Libellulidae > Sympetrum > Sympetrum striolatum. The sequence goes on from OX388349.1 coordinate 87,784,271, forward strand.
TTGCGTGATAACCCCCCCTCAGCGAGGGGGGGGTTTTGTACTCTTCAGCAGAAATAAAAGTACAAAGCTAGTCATAGGACTTGACTCTTGGGGGGGGTTTGAACCCCTAAAACCCCCCCCTCGCTGCGCCACTGCCTCCAAGTCGTACTCTTATTTGTAGTAAATGTTAAGTGGTACGTCATAAGGGGGCGTCCATTAATTACGTGAGGCGTTTAGGGGGTTAACCCGAATCTCACTCACTCTCACGTGGGGGAGAGGGGGGTTCACGCAAAGATTACGTATTTTTTTATCCGCAAGAAACAGTGTAGAATTATGAGATAACTGGATTAAATTGAGTCCCCATGGACTGAATTAGAAAGAATATTCTTTCACCAATTTTAGAAGTTCTCATTTAAGTATTTTATTGTTCGATTTTTTCATTGTGATTTTAGACTAACAATAAGATCTCAGTAGTCTTAAATACTAGTCTCAACTAGTTCTAAATAAAAATAAATAAATTATGTTTTTTTAATAAATCCAATACAATGAAGCATAGCTTGACATATTTACACTGAAAACACGCATTTTGAACAATCTCACGTGAGATTAGAGGAGGGGGTCGAGCCAAATCTCACGATATCTCACTAGTGGGGGTCAAAAAATCGCAAAAATTACCTCACGTAATTAATGGATGCCCCCTAACCAGAGCTTCGCTGCGGACTGCTGGTTGAGTATCTCGAGAATAAGGAATCGTTTTGTAAACGTTAATTTCGTAACAGTGTCCTCCAATGAAACGTGATGCCTTTGAAATAATTCTTTTCTTTAAATTCGAGATTTTACATCAGAGAGAGGCAAATCTCGCCACTTTGCGTCACTTTGTATGATTATCATGCTCTACGCCCCATCATCATTAGTTAGCAAGCATCAGAAAGTACTTATTTTGTTTCGAGCTTTTCTTATTTCTGAAAAACATTTTTATCTAAAGATATTAAGACCAGAAATATTTTAAAATTATAATAATATCATTAAATAGTATATTTTTCTCATTAATTTTAGAATGAAACCATGGACTTTTCGTTTTCCATAATATTTTGGATACCCATTCTCAATGAACAAGCAATTATCTAAAGTACTGCAACCTTTTCTATCGACTTAAGAAAGAACAGTATTCTCACGGTTGTGAAGGGTTACTTTTGCATTTTTCCAATCGGCAAATGAGGCGATGATTTGATTTTTTCTTGCAGTAGCAAGCGCATTTATCATTTCTCGTGCAAATTTGAAAGTAACTTCATGCGGTCAGATTTCCTCCTCTATAGCCCATCCGCGATTTTGAGTCAGTTCTGCTAATTCCACCGCTAGAATCCACTCCCAATGAGTGCTGCATATTTTCTTGTAAATTATTTAGCTCTACTCAGAAGGTCGGCCTCAAGATCGGGAATGGACTATACGCGGTTAGGTTCTCTCTTTCACGCGCTTATATTTCGTTTATTTTCACTGAAAGAGTTGAATCAACTATCAGTAATGTGTGAAATGTTAATAATTAATTTTCCGTAACGTGTGTTTTACTTAATATATATTAAAACCATTATTTAGTGTTATAGCAGTAAATTAGATCCACGCTCTTCTCAAACGGTTTCAGAAATAATAATTTTGTTCACCAAAAGTTCCGAAGCTGCTTTGAACTCTTCGTCAAGAAAAATACTTGAAACAGTACAAGGGAACTATGCTGTATTTTATCTAACGTATTTATGAACGCGTGGGCGGTATCAAAGCAGTGCCGAAAATTGCCGTAACTGAATTGAATTGTAATCAAAACTTTGAGAGGAAAATGTTACAGCAAACACAACGAACAATACTATCGATTCGTTATCATTTAGAAAAACACCGATGTTTGCCGAAAGTATCGTTTCTTTTTATCGCTACTCTATTTCTTGGTGCATGTTGTATCCTCACGGCCAAAAGTCTCACAACAACAGCTTATCTTTCGGAGGAAGAATTTTTGTTTTTTGTTTCAAAACTGCTGTTATCGGAGGAGCATTAATAACGCTCGCCGTCAGCTGATTCCGGGAGAGGCTAATAATATATGGAATGAGTAGTCCAAGATTGTCCGGTGGTGCTAAGATCCGGGGTACTCAACCTTTTTTGGTACCCGGGCACCAAAGGGCGTTTCAGAAAGCACCACATAATATTTCTGTCCAGGGTGATATTCCATCCCTTGACAACATTTAGCTCTACCAGTTAACCGTAGGCTGTTTGAAAAACCCGCTCCTTGGAAAACAAGATCGAAAAACTGTTCGACATAGAAAACAGTTTAAAATGTTTTATTGCTCACATAGTGGTTCTTCTCATGTTGTTGCACTGAATGCGATTAACCCCAGGCCAACCATGTTTCTAACCCCTTCTCCGCCGAACCTTCACTCTATCCCCGCTTGTGCAATCCCAAGAAATAATGTTGTAGCAAAAACAATCTTTATAATGAAGCTCGGCACTCTGCAAGATCGCTTCGGGCACCAGGTGCAGTATTCAGATTGTTATTGACAAGGACTGAAATTTCAGATTCATAGCACATGATTTTCTTTAAAAGTTAGCACTCAGTATTGCCAAATGATTTAAATCTTATGAGACCTTCGGAGTATCTACTCTTTTATTTAAAGGGTTTGAAATTATCTCGTGGAAAATACGACAAATAAGGTTTAGAGATAGTAAAATGAAGTTTAATTTTATGTAAACATAATGGGTATTCTTGGGCGGTTCAACCAACGGCGATATAATTTTGGTTTCCTTCTTATAAATATCTTTCGCTCCAATTATCACTGCTATTCAACTTCTGCGTATGCGGAGAAATCACTTTGGAGGGTAAGATAGTCCGTTTGAAAAAGTCAACCATTACTTATAATTATAACTAATTGTCGGGTGTCTCTTATTAACCGTCCAACCTACACTAATTATGTAATCTTCCTTCGGTGTCTCAATACGTATCTCAAATATGGTATGAATGAAACTTCGTCTGAGCTGAACCATTTGATCGATAAAATACTTCCCATTCCCTTGGATTTGAATGCTTTTAGATGCAAAATAATTTCGCAGATTGTGAGACTTGCATTGGAATTGTTACGATGCATTGGAAACCTTAGCCGTAGAAAATATATTATTGCAAACTATAGCTTTTGAATCTCATACTGCAAGGGATGACGATTACACGAATAATTCGCCCTCAATAGCAGAACTGGTGCATATTGCATGTGCATTTCATTCTTTTCATGCAGTTTTATATTTACTTTCACTGTACTGCTTCAGACCGATAAGAAGTTAATAATTTGCAATTTATGAAAGTTTTGCTTTTCTGTAAATCGTGCGGCATATACGTTCCATGTACCGTTGACAGGAATAATTGTGTGAGCATATGGTTGTTAATATTACTTAGGAATCGCGCAATATTTGCTAATTATTCAAATCGTCGTAAGAAAACAATTCAACTCCTAACATTTTGCGTCGTCATCGGGACTATCGCATAAGAAAGTCATGACCGTCGGGTAAAATTCTCAATCATTAAGGGAAATGCAATTTGTTTGCAGAAGTGAAATTTTCTTCCATTGTTATTTGCGATCGTAATTTTGACCGTGACAGAGTGGTTTTAAGAAAAGGATGACTGGTTGAAAACTCAGGTAGGAGCAAAGTCAGGCCTTCCGGGTCCTTTTGGGGTAAGGCAGCTAACTCCTCACAATTCTTGTCAGAGAAAAGGTTCGACGAATGCCGACTTCTCAACGGTACTTTGAAAGGTGCTCTTAAAGTGTCCAGAGTGAAAACACCAGAAAGTTACCCTTTTGGATAGGGGACGTGCAGGTAGGTAAAATCTCTCCGATTTGATAAGTGAAATTTAATATTGCTCGTCTCTTGAACTAAAACACTGTAGTAGAAAGAGGTACGACTTTAATCTAAAGACTTCTGGTTGATCTTTAAGACCTCTGCAGAGGTGCGGAATCTTTGGAGGCTATTGTATAATGTATATGACATAACGGTGAGGTTTTTGAAGGGGTTTTCCTCCCGTCTTTGGGCGAATGCAATCATTTGTTATTATGGTATGTTCCCCTCTAAGGCTGCCAAATTGCAGTGAAAATGTAATGAAATTAATTAAATATCCGTCCCCATTGGAAATATTAGTTATTAACTTAAGAATATATATATAGGACACAAAAAAATTCTCGGAAATATTAACATAAAGCTATGTCTACATTTGTTCGCTTTCCCCTTCCAATTTGCTCTTCCTTTTCAACTTCCGCTTCCTCTTGCCTTTCAGGCCTCTTGAGGTATTCAATTTGTTATCCACAACGCATCATCTACTGTGTGTCATGATGGATACAGAAAAAAAAAGAATTGTATTTGAGAAGGTTACTTGTTTTAAAAAAATGCGCGAAAAAGGAAAAAAGCAAAGGAACCTGTGGGCAAATTACTTTTACAATAAAACGAAATTTTGGGCTATTCACAGAACTTCAGCTTGATGTAAACGTATTTCGGAAATTTACGCGTATGTCAAAGGACAATTTTACAAGTTGTTACGAATAATTGAGCCAGTCATTTCAAAGAAAAACACTAGTTTCCGAGAAGCTGAAACGAAGTTAATGATAACGTTCAGGTTTCTTGCTACAGGTGATTCACTGACGTCTTTGGCACATTTATTTAAAGTATCAATGCAGAGAATGTCTGCAATGCTGCCGAATTTGGTAGCCCTGCCTTGAGTAGTGGGAAAATGATGATATTGCAGTATTTAGTTTTAGAAGAACTAAGGTTTTGGAGCGTTTGAATGAGTGGTGTAGTGGGTCGGGAACGGCGTTCCCACTCTGGTTTTCCACTGTAAAAAAATAGCCAATTTATTGCTAAACATTGATTTGGTATTAAAAAATCAGCGAGATCATATACATTCTAATTCTATGCTCTTGGCTATTGTAGGAAATCATATAAATACGACTTTCTTTATAATTTGACAATTATATTAAGCGTTCCCACACTGGAAAATTTGCCACTACACCACTGGTTTGAATCAAGTAGGATAGTATTTTTTGAAAAATATTCTGTAAAATCTTAGAATTATCCGCAAAAACCTACATTTGTACTTTTTCAGTTGATGTGAATGATATGGTTTTCATTCATCATAAATATCACTTTTACGCAACGGTGAAATTGGCCTTTTGAGTCTACTACAAGCACCAATATAGGATGATTCATAAAACTGATTATATATCCAACTCAATATAATGGGCGATGGAAAGAAAATCAAAATACGAACGAAGAGCAAAATAACACACGACCGACACAAACTATTAACAGAAATAAATAACTTCTACACATATAAACAGTGGAAACTTAAAAAGTAACAGTGAATGACGAAAATTATTGATATACAAAAATGAAAGCTAATAAATCAAAAAAATAAATAAATAAATGAAAATAAAATAAATAAATGAAAGCTAACAAATATAAAAACAAAGAAGAAAACCTTTTAATTATGATCAATCAGCCAGACCTATAGCATGAGACTGAGCGATAGACGTATTGCATTGTTTGCCATGTTAACACACCCGTAGTATCGAACTTTATTGTTATTGTAATGAGTAATCAATAACGGAAAGAAACCATTATATCTAGATAAATTATTATTTTGTAATAAATCCGCGTTTTAAATTCCAAATCAACTTCCAATTTAAACTTTGTAGAAATATAGCCATATAATATAACCATGTTGAATATAACATTATTATGAAATATTATTATATGATATTAACTATTATGTTATGTTAGCGATGTTATTTGTTCGGACCCCTTCTGGAATATGCGGCAAGGGTCTGGGATTCGTCAGATGAAACCCGCGAACTCGAGAAAGTGCGTAAGACGGTTCGTTTTGTTAAGAAATGCTAAGATAAATAAGCAAGCGTTACAAAAATGCTCTCAGACGTAGGTTGGGAATCCTTGAAAGAAAGGAGATTGGAAGCTAGGCTGCGATTGCTTAATAAATTCAGGGAAACTACATTTTCGGAAGATACAATCGGTATCATGCAACCCCCCTGCTACGTCGGTCGATCCGATAATGACCGTAAGTTAAGAGAAATAGATGCTAGGACGAATCGTTTTAAAAATTCATTTTTTCCGCGAGCGATACGCGACTATAACCGAATAAGGAAGTAGTTTAGATTCAACTGGTGTTTACACCCCCTGCCACACGACGAAAGGCGGCTTGCAGGGTATTAATGTAGACGTAGATGAGAAGTGTTTGCTATCCCTTGATATTGCCTCTACAGGTGATGTTGAACTTACGACAAGGCCTTCAGAGGTGTCATTCGTATTTTGGAAGGCCCAATTCTTAACAAATAATTAATATCATTTTAGATTATGTTTTTGAAATTTCAATATTGAACAATCTCACGTATATATTTTATTAAGAAAAATTCTTGAAATTACAAATAATATAAATGGCGATAAAACTTGGATATGAGCACTGTAAAAGCATAGTTTAACCGTGAGTGCGTGGACATGTTCCTACGAAGAGTAGGAATAAGAAAACACGAGGGTCCAAGACTTCCTGAATCCTTTTGGGCCCCCCACCAAGCACATCCATTTGTCTGGGACCATATCCTTCCAGGGGATACAGTCATCTGCACGACCATGGAGAGGAAGGGTCGTTAATGGCTAAAGAATGATCGAAATATAGAGTTACAGAGACATATTTGTAAAGGCGCTTTGTTGGTTTTGAGGAAATGGATAGGCCCTGGATACCCCAAGCGGTGCATGTTGGGAGTCCTAATTGCGAAAAGGGGCGAAGATGACTATGAAAGTATTTCATTTCAAGAGAGATTCTTAAAGGCTGCGAAATGATTCAAATGCTGCTGCTTCTGAATGAAAAGCGATGTGTAACACGTCAAATGTGCGTCTTCAGCTGGAGAAATATATAAGGACTAAAATATACGAAAAATATTACAAATGCTTTACCGCAACTTTAAGAGAATAATTTGTGCGTATGTTCGTAACTCAAGTTGAAATTCCTTCATGTAATACATAATATTTACTCCATCTTGTACTTAAATATTGCCTTCCGCATACTAACAATTATGTAAATTAGTCAGAAGAAACTTTTCATTCAGCTGAAAACACTGAAAATCTGAGAAGTGACTTCAGTGATTGATATTCTTTCTCCGCTTTTTTGTTACTAAATGTATTATTGTAAAAGAAAGTTTCGGATGTCAATTTTCACGTGTGTTAGCTCAAGACGATACGTAAAAGTTCTGAATTATTAGATATATAACCTGCGAGCCGCCAGAGGTCTTCGCAAGAGTCGAAGAAATTGGGACAGCGATTTTGGGAAAGTTCTCGACCATTCTACGAACCTTTAAAAGTATTTTTCAAGGAGCTTACATCAAAGTCAGTAACCCTTCTAACGTTCCAGTGAAAGTGTTTCGGATGCTTAGGAATCATTTGTATCCATATGGCATCCGTAGTCCGTCGAGGGTTAAGTTCTATGGCTGCGATAAGAAAGTTTTCGAAATGAACTTGATAATGTTAAAATTGTGCTACCGATGCAAAAAAAATGTTTTTTTTTGCAAAGTAAATGTATTTTGTGGAATTTATGTGTTTATACTTTTATATCTTTGCTTTTGTAGTGGTAAACACACTTCGCGTTCGAATATTTAATTATCAATAACTTAGCAACGACCCAATAATTGAACCACCTGCATTCCAGAAAAAGTTCCATGATATGTATGCAGCGCAAAAACTTACAGAGCCATATGCATGCTTATCAGCTGCGAGTTTCCGCATACTTTTGCTGTACAAGCGTTAAATTCATTTGCGTGTATGTTATGAAAAACTTATCTTCATCCCACGATGTGTACGCATACGATACAATACGCACGAGATCATTGACGACAGAAATACTGCACTTTTTGCCCCTTGTGGTAGAAGTTCATCTAGTTCACTTTTCTTTGACGTAGATGCATTTAGTACGTACATACTCAATGGATAAGGTTTCATTAAATAAACAAAAAGAATGTAAAATCGTAATAATGACTTTCTATTTACATATAATTGTATATTGCCCCCCAGAAGATTAAAACATTTAAGGTTTGAAAGCTTGTTGGTGGTGCCTACCAAAATATCAACAGGTTTCATGGCAAAATAATGGAAATTGCCCGTTTCTATTTTTGTTTCAGTCTCTGTTTTCGTATATTTTAGGCTCAGATGCTTACTTTCTCTGTGAAGTAGCCTATTTTTGTATAATCTAATTATTTGCTCTATTTTTAAATGTTGGTCTTAAGGAGACTGTTTTAAATCTTATTTTGATGCTCCGCAGCGATGTTCCAGGTTTTGAAAAGTTGATTTCAAGATCGTCGACGTGGTTCGAGCTTCGGGCGCTAGATGCCTCTTGAAAACGTAAATAGTCGATGGGCGGAGCTTCCCAACCACACCACTCACGCTAACCAATCAAGAATCGGGAAGCTCTTGGAGCGTCACTCGTGTGGATTTGTCCCGCAGAAGTGTTGAGATTATCTATTCGAAGCGGATGGTTCTTCGGCGATAAGGGAATAAAACCAAGGAGACGGAGAATCGTACAGTCAGTTGTGGTGCGGTTGATGGAAAGAGTTGCTCTTCATCGAAGAAAGTTACCATCATCCTCGTTCCTCTGTTGGCACACCATCATCTGAGAAGGTTACGTGCGTCTCGCTGAAAGCGAAAGGGACTTGTATTTTCGCGAATTTTACGAGCGAACTGAAATCTGGTGATCTTCCTCACGACTTGTCCTCAGCTAACCGAGGAAGAGGTTAACGAATCGGTTCCTGCAGATGTTAGTGCATTTCTAGGAAGAATTCACCATGAATCTTTCGTTCGCTGGATGCGGCTTCCTCGGTATTTACCATGTGGGAGTTGCCGTTTGTTTCAAGAAGTACGCCCCGCACCTGCTGCTCGAGAAGATTTCGGGCGCCTCAGCTGGTGCCATCGCAGCTTGCTGCTTACTTTGTGATCTACCATTAGGTAAGTTTGTGGTGAAGTTTTTTGTGTTTTCAGGCAGAGCGGTGTTTAAAGTGCTTGCTTTCTAGCTTCGATATTTGGGTTGTGCTTCCGCGAATGTTGAGTTGTTTTGGATAGAGGTTGCATTTTTTGCAATTGCGATATTACTTTCCGCATCTCTGTGCTCATGAGTGGCTTTAAATCGCTGACATTGATGTTTCTCTTATCTCGCGCTCTTCTTTAACTGGAGCTGTTGATTTATATTTGGCCTTGACTACTATATGATACACATTTCGAGGATTATATTTTGGCTCCTATGACTTCCTGAATCACGTCGTAAACTTGATTATTTAAAGGAGATGATGTTCGGTCAGCACACAGCATCATCGGAGGAAATAGATTTTATGCCGTTTTTCGCGCTTTTTATTTGCAGTCAAGTGTCATCCGGGTGACTGAATAGGTTATACCAGGAAGTCGCATGTGATCGCGTGGGAGGGTTAAACGTCTGCCGCGGTCCATTCACAAGAGTTGAGCATCGATCGTGCTCTGTGGCGTCATCGCCTCTCTTAAAAAACATCGATTGGAACGCGTTCTCTCCAGCAGACCTCTCTGGAACGGTCGCGAATTTACGCGCGTGTTCTCGCTATTGTTTTTTAATTTCTTTTGTATTCGTTACTTTTAACTAACTTTTTCTATATTCCACAGCGTAGGTTTGGTGTGTAGGTACTCGCGTGCTGACTGTTAGTCAGCGGAGCTAAGTTCAGGCACTCTGTTGATCATGTTTCTTCGTTTCCCCACCTTGTTTGAATTTCTAGCTTAAATTTTGAATTTTATTGTTAATATGGGTACTTTTAAAGGGGAAATTATTTCTCGATGTTTCTTGATTTATTGATCAGATATATGATGAGTTTTAGCGGGCAGTTTATCGACATTAGAGCTTTTTATCGTTATTTATACTAATTGTGTTATGTCGTAGGATCGGGTAATTTTAAATTTCTGAAAACCCATTATTTTTAGCGAACTGAAGTCTTCAACTGCAGCCTTCAATGATAGATGTTAGCCAAATTCATATCATGGATACTGAGTCGAAATTTCTAGAAAAATTGAAAAACATGTTTCGCAAATGATAATTAGAATAATAAAATCGTAATCGTAAAGCGTTTATTTGCTGATTTTTCAGTTCAGGGGTTCGAACCCTAGAAAAGAATTACTTCTCAATACGAAGAAATGCTATATAGTGTTGGGCATATTTTAGGTAACGTAAGTTTCTTTGTTCTTCTTTAAACTGTGAGAGGATTGCTGCTATACAGACGCTTTCCGAGGATTCAAGTAACAGCGATCCCAGGAAGATAAACATCGGGAAGCTCCAGTATTGAGCGTCTGGGAGGAATCCACGATTATTTAGCGTCTTGGTGTGGGTGGGCGAGGAAGAAAAAGGATGAGGAGTCTATAGAGCTTATCAATGGGAAAACATGTTGACAGAGCCCCCAGCAAACATTGATTTGGAGAAAAGGTGATTCTGGTGAAAGTCTGACGCTTAATCTATTGAGGGCTATTTTCCTTTCCTGTGTCTTTCATTGCTTCATCTTAGAAATAATTCTCATAGGATTCAAGTTTGATCTCCTTAAAAGAACCATATTAATTGAATTATTTGTTTTTTTTTTGGTAAAATAACATTATCGGAAACATTACGTTACCTCCCATCAATTTCTTCAAATGAATTGCTCCTGTTAGGTTATTGAAGAAGATTTTCTGTTATACGCATCATCGTCGTCAGTTCAGCAAGCATGTCGCTGTCATTAGTCATGCTTGGCTTCTATACAGTTGGCGCATTGCAAACTATTCTTCAGAATGACGTCCTAAACCTTCATCAAGCACTTACTCATCTTTAGAATGGATTCACTCTCTGTTTCGTGATAATTGTTCGATCTAACTTATGGAAATCATCGGATATATGAATTTTTATTTGGACATTGTAAGTTAAGTAGTTTTATTTCAAACAGTAAATTGGATACCTTCAATGCCACATGTCGAAAATGACGAGCATTACAGAAATTACGTCCTCTATGTATGTTGATTCGGCATGAATTCTTCGATTTCTCTAACTAAAAAATATCAGTGCTAGCAGCAGTACGTACGTTAAAATTTAATAAATCTACATTCAGTATAGTGTGAGACAGTATATTGCAATTCAGTCCAGTACTTTGTGAGTACATGCATGAAAATAAGTACGTTTATTCGTTAATTTGGGTAAAATTAATTGTAGTTAAAGATATTCATCTGCGGTAGGACCATTCTTCACATTCCTGTGACGCATGTTCTCAAACCATGGGAGAATACGCGGTTTTATCGCTTGTTGTAAGGTTCGTGTCCTTGTCGTGATAAAAGACTGTTTTTCTTTCTCCCACTTCGGGCCACCGTCTGGTTTGACTCGGAAGCAGTGTCCCCAGTTTCTTCTGATTCGTTGTTTTTCTGCGACAGGTTGGCCTTCGCGCGCCGAAGATGCGGTTCGCACTCTTACGCCTTAACGACGTCACGCGATTCAGAACGTCGCACTTCGCGATTGTTTTCGAGTCCTGCTGCGTTCTTAGAAATGTTTCCGATCGTTTGGAACTTCGTCTGGAGTCTGTTGTGGACTAATTGGAATCGGTTCAGAACAGCGTATCATTGGTATGCGGGTCGTATGCTATTGCAAAGACAATCGTGTGATTTGTTTTTGCACACTTCAGAATCAATTCGGAGCATAAATGATAAATAATATGCCTTCAAATATATCTAGTTGTTTGAATGAAATTGTGGGCTAATGATTCTTTTTGGGAGTTTATTAAAAAAAGCAAGTGACTTAATTGCTACATACTTGATGATTTTCCTTTTCAATTAAATCGCTGAATATTTTTCGATAATTTCTTATGTTACTGCTGAATGGTTAAATTAATTTTTGATTTAATTGTAATAAGAGTTCACCAAGGTTTCGTTGGGGTTTAAGTTACGGAAGTGGTAAAGATGATACTATTGCGTTGCAATACTTGAATTTCCGGTTCAATTATTTGGACAGGAAATCATTTTTCTACCTCGAGATTAATTTTTCTCTTCATATTAATGGCAGTCGTTTCACGAGTATCCTAAAATCGATTTAAAATTTTTTTTAATGGGTCTTTAATTATCTGAAATTTGCCCTCCAGCAAAGGAGGATTTATTCGATATTTTCTGATGTTTGCATTCGTTCATTAGAGCATTGCTGAATTAATATTTCCGCGAATCTTCTATGGCAAACCTATTGTACTTTATCTAGTGAATTACTTGCAAATATGTATTAACTATTTGCGATGCTGTACAATGTTTCAGCTTTATTGCTAAAGTATTACGAAATTGCCGACTTTGAGAAATTTAATTGCTGGTAAGCTGTGATTTGTGGATATTTTCGTAATAAAGTATTTGCCTCGTTGAATTAAATTGCTTAAGAAACGTCATTTCGTTTGAAGTTGATCCAAAATATTTCCTTTGTGATATAACACCGCATCTGGAGTGGTAGTGGCGATTCATTCCCCTTGAGTCATCCTTCCGTAATGAGCGACCTTCACTTCCCCGTGCACCTTTGTCTTTCCAGTTCCTGCGGACGCCGTCCCCATTGGCACAGCTCCAGCCATTACGAGATCACGAGTGTATTTTTTTTTGGGTCGCTCGTAACTTTCGCTCTTCCCGAGACCCGCAGATCTTGATAGCGCCCTAATTTTTCTTTCCGTGCATTATTCGCATTGTCTTACTCCGACGCCTCGTCTAAAAGTAGTTCGAGCTCGTTGTATTTCTGTTAGGGAGCATTGCAAGGGCACCCTTGTACGATTTGTTGCCAGCACTATTCCATTGCTCGTCCAACCTTTCCCCGAGCATCGTGTTCGTTCAAAATTACGGCATTTGTAAATTATTTTTTGAAAATATAATCTTTTAATAGCAAAATAAATACTATAAACATTTTACAAGCATACACAAATTAATGTAATTATTTAAGTTAAATGGAGAAGAATAAAATTCTACCTTAGGAGTTAAGATTCTGTTTATAATAAGGTGATTATGCGATGTAAATAGTGACGAGTTAAAATTATAATGGAATTAATTAAAGCTAATTAATGTAATCCTCGAAAATTTTCATGAAAATGTATGTCAATTACGTCACAGATATTTATATTGGTATGTTATCTTTTCCAACATTTCAGGACAACTCGTAAGTTATTCCTTCGAGACCAAGCGACTCATTTATTCACGCGGTTCATTTTCCAATTCATTTACATGTGTCCTCTGCAGAATTCCCAAAGCGAAAACCGGTTTCATGTTTTGTCGGCGCATCAGGTGCTCCTAAATTTAGTCTGCGATGCGGAACTTTCCAAAGGAGTTAATCTTTTGTTCAGAGAAATTAGGGGAGTGAGAAAGAACTGTCACTTCTTTCTCCTCCGTCATTTGGGAGAAACTGCTAATCACGATTTTTTCTATCCACTTCGCTCACCTCCGTGAGTTAGCACGTCTCGTATTTTTTTTGACAGCTTGTCGTTTGAAATTGGCTCCCGAAGCGCTCATGCCCGCATGCGGTTTTCCCTATCGGAGGTGTGATTTTCCTTTCATCCAGAATATTGTTGAATTGATGGTATTGAGATTGTCAATTATTTTTTTGTGCGGAGGATTTTATCACTTATTCAACGAATTCCACCACCGTCTTCTTTGAAAATTAGGCTGTTGTTTTGAAGAGTGATCGCATTCACAAAGTATTTCAGTTGTGTTTTTACGTTTTATTTTCGAATGTCGCAAATTCTGTTAGATGCGTTCATTTTTCTGCCAATATGGGGTTAAAGCAATTCTTTCTGCCGTTAATGCTTCTCATTTGCATCTCGTTATTATACATCATTACATCAAGTTGCAAGCAAGGAGTATTCTTCATTTAATGGAATCCACAAACGTGATGGACAGATTTAATTTACAAATTCCCCTATTTTCCATACATTTTCGTGAGTAATTTTAGGCGTATCAAAGTAAACTCGATGGCACAATATGGGTGGATGGCTATTTATTTACCAATTGAATTCGGAAGTTCGTTCTTTGGGCAATTAGCGTAATCTATTGATTACGCTATTGTTTGATGTTTTTATTCAGTGAAAACGTCGATAGAATCCCATTCTCAATGTGCCGGTCCTTATGGTTGCTGAGGACGAATGCACTGTCACCTCCCGAGATACTTCTCCGTCTTGATCGATGCATTGTTTTAGATATCGGTGATCCGTCGCAAAGATTTCTTTGTGGGCTTCTCAGGTTGACTGTGGGTTTGTGCTTTATCTCCCTAAAGGAATGAGGTAGTCCTCGGGAATCGTATGAGACCAAGAATAGCTCAAGAGCTCTTTATTCATGGTGGTTTTTAATTGCCCTCAAGTATCTGTATGATGCGGCGTTAAACAATAGCTAAAGTGAGCTTAACTGAATCATTTCGTGTGTGTTGGTCCACTTGTAATGTAATTTATAATGATTATAATGAAACGTGGATATCTCATCGTCTTTAATTTTCTATACATGTAAAAAAAGTCAATTTTGATGACAAATGATAGCTTCGTATACTAATATTTCTGGCTAAAAGAATAAATATTAATAGCTGCTGGTACCATTTGTTTGGTTAAGCATAAGATTAATATTTTGATTTTTGGAGCACATTTATTAGTTATTTTTGAGATGTTGAAGGAAGTGTTATGTCATTTTTCACAGAGTTATTGGACATTTACCAATCAATTCATTTACGTTCGTTAGTTTGGATTTGAGAAAGGCGTTATAAAACGTCGAATGTCAATTTTGTTTGCATCGCCGTTGGGTCGTATGGTAAAAATTATTTCAGATTAGAAATGCGTATTTATTTTAAAGATGAGGACAGAAAGAGTCTATGGGTTTCGTAGGTTCTTATTAGAATAATGTTGTTTTTGTGTTCATCATAAATATACAAGTAGCTCAAGGCTTAAGCGATTATAGGATATCTAATCAAATTAAGCAGTTAGTGTAATAAATAGTAATCAAATAGTCACGTAACGTTCAAATGAAGGGGTGCTTCTTATTTGGTGGGAAAATATTTCAAAACATAAGCAAGGAATTTTGAAAGTTTTTCTACGCGAGCTGTGCTAAGGAATTTTCTTCAATGGGAAACTCAACAAGAATTTACTCTCGGATGGTTTAGAGGACTATTTCGTAAGGATATTCCGATTAGGAACTCTTTCCAAGTTTCTCGCAGCCTGAGGACGTAATGAAGCCTTAGTGGTACATATCTTCCGAACACACTTTCTCCACACAGCTTCCAGCTTTCATATTTCGAGAAGCGGGAGTTTTTCGTAACACTCAAATGGTAACAAAGTCTTTCGGTGTCCTTCTTTGCCTTCAATTGAGCGAATCAAATGGCCTACGTTCAAATCGGAGAATGGGGTCTTGGTGATTAACTCTGGTGGTCAATTCTTATATTTTGGAATTCGATAATAATATTACGTAACCGGTCTTGGTGAATCAACATAGCTCAGAGGTATTGTGGGCACCTATTTTGCTTCCTGGGTATGCAATATGCTTTAGAACATTCTAGGAGATTTTGGTTGTCTTTTTGTTGGAGGAATTCTCTCGAAAACCTCATAATTTTGTTTGCATCGAGGTTAGACTTACATATGATGCCGTCTAAATATATTGAAACATTAAATTTGTTATTTATAATAACTTGACAAATATATACAATATGTAAATAAATATGCATCAAACTATTAGTATAGTATTCTAGGAAGGATTGCAGAAACTCATATTGCTTGGATCTATATTCTCATGTAACTACAATGATTTTTGTGGGAAATTTGAGTTGAGAGAGCAAGATTAAATGGATATATTTGGTGAGGTATACTTATTTTAGTCACGAATATAACTCTGTAAACGAATATTTCCAGATAATGATTGTAATTATGATATTTAAGGCTCTGAAAAGACTCTATTTCAGCAATTACTGTATTGGGAAAATCCTCAAACTAATCTACATAGATATAATTGCAGCTAATGTCAGTTTGCCCTTCTGACCTCTAAATGCTCTTAACTTGGTCCAATACCCACGGGTTTGAACAATTATCATAAGTTGTCTTGTTTCTTTCGTTTCCGTGGAGAATTAATTGGAATACTTACTTGGAGAAGCTATGTTGACAAGATGTATGCGAAATTGAAGAGTTTGATTCATTGTTTTGATCGACGATCTCAATTCCGGTTGAATTTTCCGGAGTGAAATACCTGTTGATTGCGGGAAGTACTCTTATTTCCTGCTTTGTCTAGTTTTTTCCTACAGATAAGAAAGTCGCGTAGGAAAACCGGTCACAAATGGCAGGGCTTTGATTTCCGGTTCATGCAGAATTTAATCGTCCCTTTTCAGCATCTCTCGCTCAAAGCTTCAAACTTGCTCTTTTCTGGAATTCCCGTATTTGAGTCGAATATCGTTGGCATGACGTCATTCTTGCTGTTTGCGAATCGTGAGCGTGCGATAGGAGGTCGTATACTCGTGCATTAACAGTTGGCAATGGGTTAAATCGGTTGCTTACTTTTTGCTTAATTCGCGTCGTACGTTTTTGACATTGTGCTCGAAACGTCATATGGTATGGAGGTGGAATTATGGCCGTTAAACCAAATCAGTACTATCGTTTTATTTTATTTATAATATGCCGAGCAGATGCTCAGCTGCAATTGCGCCAAATTGAGATATAATGGAAGAACTTCCTTCGAAAAGTTGGAGATCGGAGTTCGAAACTCGGCTACGTCAAACCTTATTCCTCTTCGTTACAATGCGTGTGTTCCAGGCGATGCCCATTGCATGCATTTTATGTTGCGATACAGTAATAACTTTTTATGTTCCCCGTTTTTTTAAGGTTTTATATATAATAACGAATTGCTTCTTTCCATATTTTCTCGTGAAAAATGCTCTCCAAAAAGCTCTTGGCCCTTCTCAAAGATCCTTCTTGTAATCTTCATTTCTGTTTTGCTGTGTGACCACGGAAATAAGAATGGTAGAATCTGCTACAGTTTTGCTTTAAATATCAACATTTAAAAGAATCATCAACATTTAATATATTACCATTATTGAACGGGTATAACTTGTTATATCTGTATCCGTCAAGGAAATGAACAATAAAGGAATAGTAATAATCAGTAGCCCTGTTTCAATCTACGAACAGCGCAATAGAAATCAGCTCCTTTAAAAGGAAGGCAGTCCCTTGCAAATGGCATCCGGCAATTAATGTTGGCTGAAGAACTTGTCATATACAGAAACTCTTTCCTCTTTACCTTCGCATTGTTTACGATCGTTTCCGTGTTTCTCCTGCCGCACGCGCGTGCTCCGGAAGAAAGCGTTGGACGGGGCCTGTGCGTCAAACGGCGGTCCTTCCATAAGTTGGGGGCCCTCGATGGAGGCGATTTGGGCCCTTCCGATCCTGCGATTTTCTTTGGCTTCGGTGATGTCTAGTAGATGCGCCTACACTTGCGCTTCATAGATTGCAGCAAACGAAGGTCCCAGAAGGTCACCAAGTGAGGATTTTGATTTGTACTTTCGTACGTCAATGATTAACACGAAGGTGATAGGTCGATGATTCCCGATGTACATTTGGGGATAATAAGGCGTGCTTCGAGTCTTTGATGAATCGGATGATTCGATTCCTTTGTCTCCACTACGATAAGATTAGGTAAATGGATTACATTCTCAATCTCCCGTGTATTCAGATATTTTGCGATTTACAGATTAAGAGAGATATGTCATGTGGAACAATACGTCATGGTCAATGGCTTACAAAATTTGACTTTTCAGTAATGCATATTATTTTGGAAAATTTGTATTTTATATATCTATCTAATTCTATATGTATAATATTGTGGATATTCTTATGTGCACAATGTTTATGCAGGCTGTAGTATTTTATAATTTTCTATTGTGAGTAGTATTCTATTTAGATAATATGTTAATGCGAAGTATGATGTCGTTGCCTATTATAATCGCAGTTGGAAATTAGGCCAATAATAGGTTTGGAATTAAGTCATATTCACGTGAAGGGGTTAAAGATTGTTTAAAGTCTTCATTAATGGTAGGGCTCGAAGGAACCTATCTGAAATGTTATTTTATTATGTTAGGCATTTTAAACTTTAAAAATCCTTATCTTTCCATAAAGCTTTATCAGATGAAAGAATGCGCTGAATTTTCCGGTTGAAACTTCTTTTTCACAAATTATCTAACTTAAAGTTGGATTATTATGTTGAAATAGATTCATGGTAATTAGAGACTTAATTTGGAAAATATAAACCATGAAAGTACGCAATTTTCTTTAGAAATAGATTGAAAGGTTCAAAGAAGATGAGTTATATTATCAGTGAAGGGCTTCTAGTAATTTTACTCTAAGTACTCGGTTAATATAATGTTCCTCATGTGGTCCATGTGCACCAGGCATATATTTCAACCCTGCCTGTCTGTTGGTATTCTTTGGTAGTTTAAAAGTAAGGCTTCCTTTTTTCTAAGACAAGTTCCTCTTCATATTTTCATTGTGAAACGTAAAAGCTGCTCTTAAAGCGATGCTGTTCATCTCCCTCAGTATTTCTCACATTCATTTGAGAGGAAAGCAGTTATTTTCCTAGTAATCCCGTTACCTATCTATGATATCAATGGGAAACCCCCTTTAAGATATGCATTATCTTCTTCTCCTGTTTGAATGGCAGTGATTGTGTTTGATTTCTGTTATTGATGCGTCTGTATTTCATACTATAAAGGATTCCCCTGTTACCAATTACTTTTTATGAAGCCTAGTACACCTCACGGCATAAACCCGCTAAATATTTATTGTGTTCTATTTTTGAGTTCTCCAACACAAACAGCTCATCATTTTGTTTGCGGTATCTCAGGCTAGACTCGGTGCATATCACACTTTACAAATATTGTCGTTCGCAACCTTGGTTCTTTGTTCGGTAAAACTAATGTTTACATTCTTATATATGAATTTCTCCATTAATGGCGGTCTTATAATCCTTATCGGTTCAAGAACCAGACATCATTGAATCTCGTAACTGGGTTGTATACTTATCTGTTAATAATGCAATAGTTCGGTAGTTAAATAGGAAATAGTTATCCGCGGAATGTATTCAAGTTCTCAGTATCTCTCCATGGGTTAAGACAGCCGTGGTAACATAGAAAGTTTCTATGAGGTGGTAATGACCTTAGCGGTGTGACGTACTGTTTGAAAGTCACGTAGGCATTCTAAAGCGTGCTTTGTCGGAGATCTTATGCAGATGTTTAATTTGTCTCTCGAATTACCAAACGCATATATGCATTCAACCGGCTGTTGTCAATAAATGTTTACCCATCTGGGTTTATTCGATACTTCTGCAGAGAAAACACGATTCCTGGTGAAATCCTTCCGTGGCAAAATGAGTTAGATTCGCAGATTAATGAAATATTTTACAGCAATTAATCTGATATTTCTAAATAGAATAATTTAATAGAAACCGTGCGTTTGTGACATCAGCACATTATATAATCTAACGGCATTCCAACCAATGTATCTATTCTTTTAAGTTCCAAATCACAACCACATATCTTGAGTTTTTTATTCGGCTGTCGATCACTTTCTTTGCATTCGCTTTCTCGCCATCTCCCGTTGGAAGGAACAAAGGGCGATGTTGCGGTTCGCTGCTCATCGCGACATAGAAGTGCACTCAACTCCATCAGAAGACGGATTCAGGTCTGCGATTCGTCGAAATTTTAATCAGCGTCAAATTTTTGTCTTACTATGCGTTATTTCTTGTAGCATTGCCATTAAAATTCCGAGATAACCCTTACCTTGGAAGGAAACGGATCTTTAATGATTATTCCTGATTTTCCAGTGTCCCGGGTTGGATTACCAGCAGTTTATGCATTCATATAAACTGCGAAGGGCAAAATCTAATATCCAATTTTCACGCTCTGTGTTTCATGCTGTTGCGGAATTATGCGTGCGATTTCAAGATTCAGTTTATCTGATTTTTTTCTGTTGTTCAGGAAATGATTTTTGATGTCTGAACGAGATATAACTCTTATCCGATCGATTTTTGTCCTAAAGACGTATATTTCCACCAATTGTATGCATTGCTACGAAAAAGTGCTTTTGTACTCGTAGTGTCAAAATTCAAAGAAATAGAATCTTAGCTCGAAACATTTTAAGGGAACATTCGAGCCTGATTTATTGAGGACACAAGATGAGGGTTTAATGATATCTGACATCGTAATGAATGAAATTGGAATCACTATTCATTTTTATTCACTTAATTTCTGAAGTATAAATATATATCATGTTTTGATGTGTATCTCATTTGTATCCTTCTACATTTACATTAATTCCCCGCGAGAAACACCAAACTACCGAAACAATTTTCATGTTAGCGCACCTATCCAGAAAAAGAAGAAATGTTGGCCATATGTTGCAATTTAGTACTTCCAAGCACAGTATTCTTGGTCGCTCTCATTTTGCATTTTCAGATGCTCCTGTTTTATTATTTTATGCTTTCAGTTCTCGAATCGCTCGCGTGTAACTATGAGATTTCGTTTCGTGACGATGTGCTCTGAGAGAGTTTCTAATAGTTCGCGTTCGATCACGCTTCAGTAATTAGGGCTCTTAACCGTTCTCATGAGTTCCGGTTGGTCTTAACGGATGAAAGCCCCTTATGAAGGTGAGATCAAATAGTATGGATTGAAACACAATGTCTTGGTGACCACGCTTATTGTCGTGGTCCTAAACAACGGGCGATTTCAAGATCCAAATGGTCAGCGGCTCACCCGTATGTCGATTTTACTCGGCAAAAATCGCAAATTTCTACTGTATATTATTCTGCTTAAATTGAAGCATTACTATTATTCGGAGGTTGAATTGGACCTTTGAAAAGGGCGAGTGATTATATCTGCTGTATCGCAAGAAACGTAGTTTGAAAGCGTTAACTGGAGATTTTTCGAAGTGTTGAATTGTTTTCTCTTCCACTCTTAGGCTCTGAATAGCTTAAGTAATTGAAACCAGTAACACCGTTGAAATTTATCGCCAATTACTGAAAAATCGTTTAGCCAGTTCTCACATTCAACGTAAACCTTTAATTACCTGTTATAAGCATAGCTTGTGATTGTTCGTTGGGAAATTTTGTAATTTTAATTAGTAGTTTGTATGTTACTGTACATTCAATAATCTTCCTTTATTCTGCTTATTATTTTTACAATTTTTTAGAAATCATTTTATATCGGAAGTCTTTCTTGCATTGAATAGCACAAACGTTTTATTAATATTTCGCAACTTGGTCAATCGGTTTTGTTATCGTTCTCCAATCTCGGACGCTTCATTGTTTTCTCTTTAGGAAAATAACAGCTCTTAATCGATTATCTATTGTCCACTTCGAACATTGTCCCCTTTTCTTAGCAGCAATGCATTCGCATCTATGAAGGACGCCTTTCCGTGCTTGCCTCGAGACAGTCTGCCTGACGCCATTGTTATCGGGTCAAAAATCTCCACTTTCTCTGACATGTCGGTGCTTAGCAACCGTGAATATTTTTATCGATTGTCTCACCGCGGAAATTATCTGCCTCACGTGGGATTATGTGAGTGAGTAATGCAGGCGACTAAAGTGCACACTTCGTCGTTGATGGATGGAAGCCCCTCTCGACCGATGTCGTCTATGAGTTCCTTATCTTTTTAATTGCGATCTGCCAACGCAAAGATTTGATGGATCATCATCCTGAGTGACGGAGGTTGCCCAACCGCTAACTGTCCTCCGGGTGTGGTGCTTTCTCGCAATATCCATTAAATGTAATGTGCGCCGACTTCAAACAATCCCTTCTGATTATTTTTTATCGTATTTTTGAAAGTGCATTGTGCTTTTTAAGTCTGCAATGCAGCTGGAAATATTATGAGCTGGCGGGGTAATCTAGGTTTCCGCTCACGTAGTGAAGTTTTATGTCGTTATATTGTGTACTTTTTTCTATAGTTATGAACCTCAATGATGGTAATAACCGCTTTTAAACCATAGTATGTGTCCGCTCTTTTCAATTATATAGCCTGAATCTTGGAAAGTTTATGATTCATGATCATAATGATTCATACTCGACTTATATGTGATAATTTCTTTTATGAATAGCTCTATATTATACTTGGTGTGTTTCTTTCAAGCAGAATTTTAATAAAATATAAAGGAGTGAATAGGGATTAATGCCATTGATAATTTAATTATTGGAAATTGTGTAGCATCGTGTAAATGCATAGTATGTTCTTATTTATTCAAACTTAGCGATATCCTCAACCTTTCTTTATTTCACCCTATCGGAAGAATACTTAATGAAGGAGAGGCATTTCAATGAAACTTTTGTTTTAATTTTGACCGTTCGATAAAGAAATCAAGTCCACCCAGAAATACTACAAAGCTCCAAGTTAATGGGATGCGGAAGATTTCGTTATTTTATACGCACCGGTTGCGAAAAGATTTACTTCAGTTAACTTTCCTGGAAGTCTTCCAATTCTCTCTCTATTAGCACCATGAACTCTGAGATACTGCATATCTTTTGATGATACGCATAAAAGTATGTGCGCGGAAATACTTCATTCATAGGCTGGAGTGGTCACGGGTCAGTTGGTGCAATGGCTTACACGTGCCTCAGGTCACGATCTGCGATGGAGGATACGACTAGATTCCTGTTTCCGATGGGATCACTAGTTATGTCATTACAGATTCTACCGCTCGCTAAAAACTTTATTTCAGGATCAGATGCGTGATTCATTTTTTTAATTCCCATAGCGTTGCCTTATGGTATGACTGTTTTATAAATTTACTGCGACGTATAACCTTAATTGGAAAATTTTCATTTGCCGCTGCCGTCTGCGATATTGTGTAATAACTTCGTGAATGATGCTACGTTGCTTACGAATTGTTCGTTGGTGTAAATAGTTTCCATGGAAATGCGCTTGGTGAGTGATATATTGGTTGATGACGTCGCATCAAATCATGCGAGGATATTAGTGCTGACGTCAGCCTTTTATGAAGAAGTACCTTTTATCGCATTCACTAAAGTTTGGAGCGATGCGCGTTCTGCTCATTGAAATTTAATTTTATGTAACTAGTTTATTTTGAAATTAATTGACCGTTGTTGGGAAATTGACCGAAGACATTTATATTCTGCATATGTTTTTAATTGTTTCAAACCTTGCCTAATTTTATTATATTCTTGGGTAATTTCTTAAGGTTTAAATTTTATTGTAGTAAGTGAAAAATGTATCAGAAAATGTTACCGTGTACTAAATGGGAGAGCACATTGCGTATCTGTAGTGAGGAAGATGTATTCAATATAGTGAAAAGTTATTCGCTTTTTTATTAATTAAAAATGTTGGAATCGATCGAATGTCTCATAATCGAAGCGATGCATTCATAAATATGACATCAAATATATCAAACTGTTATACAAATATGTTATATTGAATTTCTTGGAACTCAATTTCGAATAGCGAATAGTTTATCCGAGATATAATGGTCGATACATTGATTTTTCAGATAATTAACGTAGTAATTTCTATCTCATATCCTTATTTTTAACTCAAATTTTGTATTTTCTTTATTTACAGGTGAAATTACGAGCGACGTCTTGAGGGTAGTGACAGAAGCTCGCTCCAAGACTTTGGGACCATTCAGCCCCTCTTTCAATGTTCAGGATATTCTTCTGGAAGGTCTCGAGAAGGTAACAACAATTATGACATTAATTCTCGTTACTTTGACTTGATCACTGGAGTTAAAATTGCTTTGACTCGAGTTAAATGTTATAAATTATTAATCTGGTTTATTCTGTAGGCTAAACGTTGTTAATTATCTTAATTACGTGTAACTTTGCTTTTCTCGAAATGTAAAAATATGTCAGTACTTATGTATGATTAATAATTAGAATCGTATAATTCGATAACGTCAATGAAGATTTATTGGGAATTTTGTTTAAATAATGGCTCGTGAGTTTCCTCCTTTCGCTGTGTTTCATAAAAACTCAAGATGTGGATAAAGATTCTATTATGAAGTGCCTTTTTGCCAATTAACAGATATTTGCGCAGAATATTATAGCTTTCCCTTTTGGATACTCATCTCGAGACGGTCTGAAAGAAGTGGCTTTCTATCATTAGCTGGATCTGATGTCCTTGAAATTCAATTTCGTAAATTGGCCTCCCATAGGTTGTGTTTGTGTTGGTTGGGCAAGGTCGTCTCCCAATTGGGCGCACCTTTGAAGGATTTTACGGTTTCTGCGGTTTCTACGCTTTGTATTTCGCGGTTTGTGTCTCCTCCAACCTCGGCTCGTTAATCTTTATTCCCCTGAAGTAGCTTTCGATTAATTTAGGAACTCCTTTTGTATTGCGAAGGATGAAATCCCTAAAAAACGCCAAGAATTTAATATTTTTCAAACTTCGCTTCACGATAAAATTCCATTAAACGTTTCGTGCATATCCTTTCTGTTTTAACGAATTTCGGATTTCATGTATAAGTGTGTTATATATTTACTACTGACTTAAAACTTCCTCTACTTGTTTACTTATGATTTCCAGTAGAAAATAGCAGTTTTAAAGATAAGAATCGTTAAGGATGGTGTATGTGTACCACATTTAGTTTTGGTCCTATTATGATAATATTTAAGAATTTTAACATATGAATACATTTTATGGCGATTTTTAGCGATAAAATCCTTCATTTACCATTTTTTCGTCTTTGTCTTGCATTGTTCCTCGGAAATCTATGCTTAACGGATGGATAATTATGATATTACTATTTCATTGCTATTGCGACCCCCTCGAAATTGCAGCATTGTGTATTAATATCTCCAAATAATTGTATTTTATAGTTAGTTGCAGTTTTTATGGAATTAAGTCATTTTCGGGTTATATGATGACTCCATTTATTGAAGTTCCTGTTTTAATTATAGCCCACTGAAAATTAGCCTACAAGTTAACGTAAACATGTTTCGACCATTGCTTTTCCAGGTTCAGTAATTAAATAGCTTGGGCATTTAACAGTCTCGGTACATCCTACTCTCAACTTTGTTGGGAAATGTCTCGCTCGACATCGTCAACTTCCCCAATTCCATTCACATCGCTCGATTATCGCTTCCGGCACGGAAGTAGCATTCTCAGCAATCTTCTATTTGTTTAGCTATCGCATCTTTGTCTCTTTCTACTTGTAGAAAACAACCCCTCCGAGCAGAACGTTGACTTCTTTCCTCAATCCTTTCGCTCGATGTCCATCATCAGTTCGAGAGTTTAGTTCAGTTAGGCCATGTCCCTGCATTGCTCTCAAATAGTTTACCTTGCCGCGTTCTTGCTAAGGAGCTCGTTGCCGACTGGAATTTTCTTCCCCTCGATTTCAAGGGTATGACAGAAGGCGTTTGACCGACTTCCCTGTCCCAGTCGTTTGTTTCCCAAGGTGTCTTCTTCATTGGCAGTCACGTGGAAAACGAGTCGGGGGAATTAGAATCTGTCTGTAGGGGATATTTAGAGGAAGAAAGGGTGCTATTTTTTAATCACGTTCAGCAAAATTTATGCGTACTTGTTGGCCTTAAGCAGAGTTGAAAATCCTTCTAAATATAGCGTTAACTTTAATAAACAATTGTCCTGAGGTTGTATCGCGATTAAAGGAATTCTAATTAAAACGATTTTGCGTGGTGATTGCTCTCGTCAATCATCCGAATTAATTTTAGTTGCAATTTTTCTATAGACTTAATTATTCTTACGGAAAATACATCCAATAGGAGTGGTACCATGGATGCTATACCCGATCCTCCCCGTTTTAATATGCGCTAAATCCCTTTCTATTTGGCGATATTGATTAAACCGATGTAGAAGATAAAACGCTAGCTCTGATTTTCGTGATTTACCATTCACTTTTTTCATGGGAATTTTATTGACAGAATTTTTGTTTATTTATTAGAATTTCTTCCGCATATAGACCCGCATGTCTGGTGGCAGCGTAATTATGATATTTTTACAATTACATTCATTTCACATTTAAATTTAATGTACAATTTTTGACTTATATAATGACGATAAGGCATTCACGGCTTCCTTGGCGGTCCCAATATTTAGACCCTCAAATACCGTGATTTGATTTCCACGCAAATATAGAAAACATTGTTTCATTATTCTACGCCAAATTTTTCGTCTACGTTTGGATGGATTAGACATATTACGGTGCAAGGTATAGAAAAAAATATGTGGATGACGCAGGTCAGGGACAGAAGTGCGAACAAATTACCCGGGAGCGAATTGCCATCCGGAATCGAAGAAGTTGTTCGGTTCCTCAGGAAATAAAATCCCAGGTATTTCGCCCTCTCAATGATTCTATTGCGATGAATTTGTAGAATGACGACATAGGATATTTCTAATGTTATAATCCTGTTTAGTAAATAGGACGTATATTTTCGTGCCTTAATGATTGCTGAAATAAGTTTGCCGCGTAATTTATTGCTGATTTCCTTTTGATACGTTGGTATTCTTTGTTATTTTGGTGTAATTCACTTGTCGTCATAACTTACCAAAGATGAGGAAATGCGTTTTCGATTGGTATTTCATATCCAGTTTCTTTTGCGAGTAAGCAATGGATTTATATCTTTCTTGCATTCATTAATTGAGATAGAAGTTAGATACGCTGGGTTTCTCAAATATATTCTCACTTCAAATGGCAAATTGAGAAGAACTGTTTTAGACGCAGCTCACTGCTCAAATGTATTAATTATTAAGTCCAACATTTTGTTCGTATGTTAGTAATTAACATGCACAATAAATCTATTGCGATGAGTTCCACGTCTTTTGGGTCATCTAGAGAAACTAAATGTATAATTAATTAATATATGTTGTAAACAAGTTATTGAGGAGTCATAAAGTTAGAGCATCATAACTATTTCTTGTTCTCTCGTCCTCCTCAGATTATATCTCTAAATGTAAATGTCCTAATTATGGCTTCGACTAGGTGTCGCTCACCTCTGCAATGTCATTCTAATAAATTCACGGCCAAATAATATAGTAGCCTAGTCATTCGTAGTGGTAGAATCTCGATCGCGTGTCTTACGTAATCACTCGAAGAAAAGCTGTGAAGGGCACCTGTTGATCGCCCTTGTCGAATTCTCAACCGGACATTCGATGTTATTTTTCGGTGAAAAAACGTGCACGGATGTTACCTTAGTGGGTTTCTTTAGCCTGCTTTTAAAATGACCCAGTACTTCTTCGACGAATGACCCAATTGTTGATCATTAACACTCTTTTGGTAGATATGACATTGCTTTTAACATGCGACGGTTGGTTTAACAGTTCCACAATACATTAGTATATTGTACAGTAATGTTTGGGAGAGTGAAATCGACCTCAGGAGTTGAATAGTGTTTTATATCTGCATGCAAAATTATATTCAATAAAATCTATGTGGTAAGAGAGCTTGGTAAGTATTTAACATTTGAACCCCTTTCTTTATATTTCCATTGTACACCTTCTTTACGCTTTCATCTTAATGCTAATGAACCATTAAAATTGCTGTTCACTAAATAAGCTCAGCATTTTTATCTTAAAATATATATTCTCTGATTAAAATTGAGTTTAATGTTCAAGGAAAATTAGTTTCGTTGCCCTTTTGGTAACTTGCACTTAGTTACTGCTTGCGATTATCTGCTCTGAAACGCATACTCTGTTTGGAAAACAAAGGATTTGTTTAGCTAATTATCAAAGAAACACCAATATTCTCTGCCGCTGTGGTTAACCAAATTAGAGATATTAATAGTATTATATATATATTAATAGTGGTTAAGAATATAGATATGACAAACGTTTTGGAAACTTTGTCTGCATCTCATTACTTAAAAATAAACGCATTGTCGGGAGTTGTAGAAATTCACGTGTGGTTAAAATCCGGAATGGAAGCATCTTTAAATCCTGAAGTGAATCAGAAAAGGGATCAGTAAATGGAAAAAGCGTTAAAAGAAACTAAAACGTCAGGCACATATGTTGCCCTATTTATTTCGAAACGAACATTTAATATCCAGGAAATATGTCTTGCGTCCTTGCGGTTATCTTTCCATAAATATACCACAGTGCCTCGAACTACCAGCGGGATTTTGGTAGGATATAAAAAATCATTCGGTTAACGAATGGTGAATCACGTTATGTAGACGAAAACGCGGTTGGCTCCCTTCTCTGAATTTTCCGTGCGAAATTATTTATCATGCTGATATTTAACTGTAAAAATTACTTATAATCGTGAGACGAACTATCATGAATATTTTTTAACCACGGCGGTTTACCATAAAGTGTTACGCCCGACTGTCTCGCATTAAGGCCAAAATTTTCGATAAGTATTTTTCAGGTTATGAAATGTTACGAAATGAGCTGCCGTGGTGTTTGGAAACTATTTATGTCGAAGATGTTGCGAGATATGTTCAGAGGTTAAGCTCAAAGTTTCTTAATTACTCATCATTTTTCTAATCTGACATTCTTTTTTACTCTTTTCGCTGAAGATTCCACGAGCAGGATCTTCTCTAGAAATTCTCATTTTGTAATCGCAGTTGTGGATTTGAGAAAACACAGAAAAGCGAGCTTTTGTGCCAGTATTTTTCGAAATTTGCTTTTGCGAATTGAAGTTTATTGAAATGGCTTAGTAAAATAACGATGAATGGCAATTTGTTTCGTCTTAAATGAAATATTTACTGTTACTACTCCGCCTTTCGCAATGTAAGTTTACAATTCGTATCTGAGGCAAAGAATGAATATGCCTGTTAATGGTGTTTAATTTGTTCTTCACATGACATCCTTGTGTACGTAAGCGTGACTTAGCATGTGAATTGTATTTTTCATCGCAGGTGCTTCCCGAGGATGCTCATATCAAAGTCAGCGGCAAACTCCACATATCCCTCACCCGAGTCTACGATGGCAAGAACGTCCTCGTGACGCAGTTCGACAGCAAAGAGGAACTTCTTCAGGTAACTCATTCACGTAGTGTTAAACGCCGTCTGCGTCTGGAAATTTATTTACTAAAGTATGCTTTGGAGCGTCTCGCGGGCTTTACTTGTTTATGTCTCTGAAATGGATTTTTTATCCCGTAGAATATAATTTTAATGTGATTATTAATTAATATGAGCAAATTCCCGTAACTGAAATATGTGATCGATGCTTATTTAATATTTTTCAGACCATTCGGAGTAACAAGGCATTTAATTGATCATTAATTTAATCGATCTCCAGCATATATTTTCCCGAGCAAACGTTCTTCACCGTTTTATGTTTCTCCGAAGGCAGGATTACGTCTTGCTTTTGGCTAATCTCATTTGACCCAGTATAGTTTGCCAAGAACTTGAATGAACTCTTCATTTTCTCATTCCCCGCGCGTTGGGTTCTTGGCTCGAAAACTATTTTGCTTTCGTTTTCATCTGTATTATCGGATATCGGGCTCAAGTTCATTTTTTATTTGCTAGAAAATTGGAGAAACTTATGGTGCGATTGTTTCTCTCTATTTCTAAACCATATTATTTTTATGTAAAAGACATCATAATTTGTGAAGAAATTCAGAAAGCGTGTTGAAAAAGGAATTTTTGGGCTCATGAAATTATCCTAAGAACGGAGATTTGATGATGATATGATATTGCTTGGGTACCCAGAAAAGTGATAAATATTTTTTAGTTTTCGAAATTACAGTTATTGTAGCCGGAGTGGCTTCAGATAAATTTGGTTTAAATTCATGAATTTGTAGAAAGAAAATGATATATTAATAAAAAATATTTAATATATTTATCTAATAATTCTCAATTTTTTAAAATATACATAGTATTCCGATTCAGCTATCAAGTTGATTATCAATCTTTAAAATGAACACTTACGTGAAATTTCACGTTAATTTCACTTTTTTAATTCTTTTCTTTGCTTTAAATTCTTCTGATTATACAAACAAGTAGTGCTGCTATTCAAAAAGGAACTCATCGATATTTTGGAGTGTTATTCTTTCTCTGTCATCTTGAGTTTTGTTCATTCTACTTCCAGGCCCTCCTTGCAAGCTCTTTCATTCCAATGTTTTCTGGTATACTACCGCCTCGTTTCCGTGGTGTAAGGTATATGGATGGCGGTTTCAGTAACAATCTTCCAACTTTGGATGAGAATACAATTACTGTTTCTCCATTCTGTGGAGAAAGTGACATTTGCCCCAGAGATCTCTCATCCCAATTATTCCATGTAAGTAGTACAACATTTTACATCCTGTGGTATTTTAGGACACTAGATTTTTAAACGATTAACAATTTGTATTTTATAAGTTTCTGCCATTGCTTTTTACTTTTTTATGAGCCAGAACATTTAAAATGGAAATAACGAAATTCATCAAATTATTTCAGTAAAGTGTTTTCCTCAGACCAATGAACCATTAAAATTTAATAGTAACTTATCTTGAATGAATGAATTTATTTACTCTGAATATTGAATACAAAAATTAATACATTATGATTTACATAGTTTTATCATATATTTGAGTTTTACGCGTCAACTAAGGATTTCCTGTGTTATTGACATTGATATATATCTATTAAATATAGATGCTTCTCCGGATTCATTCAAGGATATAGATAGATAGATAGATAGATAGGATACTAATTCACAGCCTAAACTAGAAGCGTTATCGACTTGAAATTTTTACGACGTATTGGACATAACGTATAACCTCCAGAAAAATTGCGATTTTGAACCTCAGTGTCATAGGTTCGATTCCAGAAGGCCCCAAAGTCGCGATTTTCTCCATAAGAATACATGGAGGGGATTTTCGAAAATTTTTTTGAGGCACTTTCCGGAAAAGGAGAGAGTTGAAATTCGAGGGATCGCTAGAAGCCGTGCATATTCAACGAAAATCAAAAAGACATTGCCGAATATGGTCCATGGTTCGATGCTAGGTCGGGGCAAAAATCGGCCGTTTAAAATGCATTGTGGCGAATTTGAAGATTTTTTTGGATCCTTTCCCGATAACATGGATACTTGAAACTCGGCACGTGGATATATATGTTGAATATATTTCATAATTAAATTTTAGATGTTCGCTGATGGTCCTTGGTTCGATCCCAGAGGGCCATTTGCACTTCTCAATGCATTCCTTACGGAGATAACGGAAACAAAATTTAGGTACTTCCCGGCATGCTATCAACTTTAAACTTTGCAAGATACAAGAAAAAGTCTTTAAAAATCAAACTTTGCATTCACAGATTACAATATGTCCTGGGTTCGACACCAGGTGTCTCTGCAATCAGAAGTTGATCCGATTTTTAGGAATTATTTGGAAACCTTTCCCAATAATATAGAAATTTGAAATTCGGCATATAGATAGAGATCATAAATAACTTTCAGAAACATCTTTTAGATTTCCAAGATTGTCCTTGGTTCGAATCCAGAGAGCCATTTACATTCGTGATAATTAGAACGTCTTTTGAGGCAGTTGTAGCCAATATTTCTGCTTGAATTTTCACACATGGTTAGAGATGATGATGATCTTCTATTGTGCTGCATAGTTAGTTCACCAGTAAGACCCGGGTTCGATGCCAGACGATGAAATTTTAGCGAATTTTAAGAAAAATTTCAATCCTTTTTTTTTTCTTTTGAGGAGCGTTCCGATATGATGCCGATATGAAATTAGTATTGCCGATCTGCTTGCAGTATGCAAGCTACATTTTACTCGTATATATATATACACACACAGTACGTTTTGTGTTCACATAGAAATACAATAGTGACGTGTATTATTATTACAGTATTATTACAATAACATTATTATGGCAAAAATAAGAAAAATAAAGTGGTATATTTACAAAAATGTTATGGTATACAAACAAAAGGCTATACAACAAAAATTGATGAACAATAAAATGAACAAAGAATCTGTCAAAATTTAAAGAAAAATATATCAATTTCCTGATGAGCTAACAACCAATTTTTAGTATTTTTTAGAAACAAATTAAAGTCAGATAAGCTTTTAATTTCATTTGGTAAACTGCAGTACAATTTTGGCCCTAGATATAGAAAGGATTTCACAAATAGAACAAACCTTTTTCTCACATCTCTGTATTATTAGCTTTTGTTCAATTTTTTTACACGGATACAGGAAAATATAAATATTAAACATTGTACTTTATAGCAATTATTTCAATATGTAAATAAAAACATTTTAGGCATTCAAAAGAAAAAAAATCTGATGTGGCCAGCACATGACTTTCTCCATATATAAGATGTAAATATTTATCTACGACAGTAATATCGAACTCTATATTCCATCTAAACTTGGAAGATGAGTGATTGATTTATATATTATTATCTTTTACGTCACAAACATTGTAAATAATGTTTTTCGGGACATGCTCGATGAAACACGATGAATTTGGCCTTTCGCCCAGAGCGCCCACAAAGTACATAAACAGCAACTTCCGGTTTATCAGTATTTCATGAATAACTCCTAAACAATCAGTGATAAAAAAATATGTTTCATAACAAAGTTATAGTAAATTTTATTTTCTAAAACATTTATTAGTAATACAATAGACGTATATATCATATTTATGGAGATATTTTGAAAACCGGAAATGAGCTTTAATGAATAAAGCTCAACTTCCGGTTAACGGATTTACTCCAAAAACTAATCACCTCTGACAGCAGACACCACAGTACTATATATGAAGTTTGGTATTGATACGACTTTTAGTTTTCACGTTAGAGCGCCCACTATCACACACACACACACACACACACACACACATACACACACACACGCACACACACACACACACAGACATCATTCCGAAAATGGTAAAAACGTGTTCTAGGGACCCCAAAACGTGTATTTCCGTTGAAATCTCTAAGTCAAATTTTTTCATGAAAACAATACTTTCTCTATACTTCGTACATGGAGAAAGTAAAAAGACCTATATTGTCTATTCAAAATGGAAACAATACCACTGCTATAAATTATATTTTAAATAGTGCAAATGTTTCATGATGATATGCTCGAATTTTTTATAGTGAATTTATTCTTTAATTGCAGGTGAATGTTGCAAATACCAGTATAGAGCTCTCCAGGCAAAACATCTATAGGTTTGCCAGGATCCTTTTTCCTCCAAAACCAGAGGTTAGTCTCTAAATTGCTGTGTTGTGGATTAATAATTGTTAATGAACGTTCAGACACTAAGGTGGAATTTGACTTTGTAGGTGCTTTCAAACATGTGCAAGCAGGGATTTGATGATGCCCTCAGGTTCCTTCACAGAAATAACCTCATCAACTGCACGAGGTGTCTAGCTGTTCAGTCTACCTTCACTGTCTCTGAAACGCTAGACGAAAACTTTGAGTACGATCCTCAGTGCTGCGAGTGCAAGCAACAGCGCCAGGTAAATACTTAATTAAAAATCCGATGTGGCCAGCGCATGACTTTCTCAATATATAAAACGTAGATATTTATCTGCGGCATTATTTTCTAACTCTATTTTCAATCTAAACTCGAAAGATATATAAGTGATTAATTTATATCATATTAACTTTTACATCCCCAACATAAATAATGGAAATAATCTAAGAAAGATTTGCGCTTTTGCCACAAATTTATTTTTACAAAAAAAAGCAATCATACAACCGGTTTCGACGATTAATCGTCATATTCTGGCGGCATAAAGACAAATAATATTTAAACTTTAATTACTCAATTTGTAGGAAGCGCTGGTTGCCAATTTACCTGACACTGTGATGACAATTTTCCAAGAAGCAATTGATACCGCTAACAAAGGTATCATAAACTGGGTGTTTAAGCACAGAGGGATGAAGATCCTCTCCATCCTTAGTCTGCCGTGCGTCCTGCCAGCCGACATTGTCTATGCCACTTACACTAAGTGAGTGTTATCTGCAAAACCCCTCCACTTATATTCTTATTTAGTATGAGCATGATCTTTTTTGCTTAGCTTAATGCTAACAATTTAATTTGGTTGTTGGTGTTATTTCAAGTTTCAGTTGATTACCTTTGACACCAGTAAATGCTTAAGCTTGCTTTTGGCATATTAATGGAAATACTTACGATTAACCTGCGCATGATTTAATAATTAATATATATTGTAATGGTTGATTGTACCCTGTGCTTATGTGATTAACCAGCGGTTTTCAACTGGCATGGCTCAAATATCGAGAGATTAATACAACTTTGATGTATTTATATGTTTCTTTGTTGAAATTGAACCTTAACAAATGTATTTAACTTCCATTGCCATTATTCAAATGAAGTATGTAGGAACATATTTTGGCTTCAGAGTAGTTTCTGGATTTCACCTCTTTTATCTCAACAAAAAGGCAATCAGTCGATTTTTTGTAGTTGGTCTTGGAAAGTATTCTCTCTTGTTTTACTCAATGGCTGCAAAGAAATTTTAAATTTAGATTGGTTTATGTCAAAATTGGGAATAACATCGTAACATTTGTACAATATTTTCCTTTAGGCATGTTTTTCTATCGCATTACTTCAGAAAATGTCTTTAACATAAAATCCATTCAGATTATGTCTGTCTGCTATTCTTTTTCATACAGTTGTAATCCTAAATTTACAAATACACTTGATACTCAAGAACTAAAAGAATGAGAATGTCTTCTTCATCCAAGCAATTTCTCTACCTAATTGCACATGCAATCAATAATGAGATCATCTTGTCTCTGCATTATTATTTGAACTGGTCTTCAAACACATTGATTGTAGCTGAAATCATTTTTCATCTTATATTCAAACACCAGAATGTCGATTGAAAGCACTTGTCATAAAGTCATCTCCAGAATTTCATCTAAAGTTTACTTGTTATAAAAACCCAAGGAGAAACGGACATGGAAAAAAGTCCACCAAGGCCGGGAATCGAACCCGGGATCTTCCGGGAGGAAAGGACTTTTTTCATGTCCGTTTCTCCTCGGGTTTTTCCTGGGTGCACATCCTAATGTGCAATTTTCACCCTTCCTCTTCCTTTTACTTGTTATTTTTAGGTGTTTGGTTTGATCTTCTATGCCCGTTATTTGATGGTGAAATACACAGAATATACTGGGTATAAAATTTGAATATCTTTTTATCCAACATTACCAGATAATATGCAATAAGATACAGTTTGTTGCATTTCTTTCTTGGCACATGTTCTTGAAAATCAAATCCTTCGATCAAGTATCCCAATATTTTATTATATGTCATATTTAAGTAAATGGTGATTTAAATTTGAGATACACCAAGAAACTATTCTCCAATTCACCACCTATTTTATTACGCAATTGATGAAGATCTTAGATACATC
This sequence comes from Sympetrum striolatum, assembly GCA_947579665.1. NCBI lineage: Eukaryota > Metazoa > Arthropoda > Insecta > Odonata > Libellulidae > Sympetrum > Sympetrum striolatum. The sequence continues at coordinate 87,819,589 of OX388349.1, forward strand.
TTTAGTTGGTGTAGTTGATTGAATGTGCTGATTTGTTTGTACTACTTCTTTTGGACTCTGCATTTCTCAAACACTGCCTTTTCATGAATTTCAAAAGTCTGTTGCAATTATAGGAGGGAACCACAATTTATCTTAGTAGATTTTAGAGATCGCACTATGAAAAATTAAATTCCAGTGGCACAGGTTTTGGAAGAATCTTCGCAAGTGCATATGTTTTTCATTTGGAGGTGCTGGGATTGTTTCATAAGAAATGTTATACTCTTGGTTTATCCAAAACTCTGTAATAGAGTGCTGATTCAGATTTTCCTTGTTTAACTTTTAAGGAAATATCCTGGATAATATTTATCAATCCAATTAAAGAACTGTGTCTGGGATGATTTTGGTTGCTAATACAAAGAAACACTTTCTACTCCTTACCTTATCATCATTTAAGAGATAGTTCAATTCAGTATTATGGATACGAGTATTATTCAAGGGTAATGATACAGTTTGACAACCGCTGAGTTCTTCCCTCCCTCTGCCAAAGTAACATCTTTTGTCTCCTCAACATGGATGGCTCTGACCATGTAGCCTAGTTGGTCCAGCAACCGTTCACAGACACACTGTTGTGTTTGACAAGCCAGACTTGCGAAAGTATTGGGTAAGGAGGCAATTGCTTTGTGGTTGTGCTGGTTCGTTGAAGCCCCACTTGAAGGTCCGTCACTGCATTGACGTGAAAGCAACTGCAGCGAGTGACAGGTGAGCAGTGGGGTTGATGAGGGGGAAGTTCTGGCTCTATGTTTTGTCCTTCCCTCTCCCCCTACACGTTCTTCCTCCTGTTGTCTTCTCACGTCTGTTATCACCCTGTGTTTCTACGGAACTTTTGCCAGACTTCCTTGATTCAACCACACTGGCCTGCTTTGTATTCAAAATTTTATTGAAAAAATGATTCTCTTTTAGGCTTCTAGAGGAAATTTGTTACCTTCTTTGGTAATTCATTAGAGGTTTCAAGAGTTTCGGAAGATATTAACCAGGCCTTTCAGTACGGTTTTGGCAAGGAGCCATTTTATACTTAACAAAAGTTCCTCTCCTGTATATCTGTCATTTCTTCTTTTGTTTTTGTACGAGCATGATTGATTAACAAATGCATGCATCATCCTGAGCCATTTTCATGACTACTACTCTCTTTGGAGTTTTTTAAAATCATCGATCTCACACTACCATTTGAGTCATGCTGTAGTAAAATTTCAGAATTATCATTCTTTTTAATCTTGGATTCAAGAGTTGTGTTTCAAACTAAGTTAGTGTTTTCGTATTTAATTTAATCAATCTATGCTCTGATCTTGTCTTAAGTGTGTGATTTTCCTCTTTGTTAGTGCAGTAATTCAAGGTCATTGATTCACTTATAGTAAATTAATTAATCATAGTATATTTAAATAATGAAAACTGCCTTTGTGCTTGAAAAAAAATTATTAGTAGAATTTAATTACTCTGTATTTTTATTTCATTGTAATCTTTTACATTCCTGTATAGTTTTCTTGCTTACATTTTTGTATCTGTGTTAGAGTTTGCTCTTTTGCTTTTGTGAAGCAACGTTGTATCTGTATTATACGCATGTAAATTCTCTTTTTTATTTTGGTCCCAATACAGTTATGAATTAATACAACTAATCTAATCTAATTTGTCTTATGAACATTTTTGCATGGCATGTTGCAGTCTTGTTGATTCGCGATCAATTTCAAGGTAAATACTTTTATAAAGCTATTTCAGTATTTTAATAATTTGCATTTTATCCTAGCATATTTGCATACTTCTGAAAGCATGTTAAGTAACTTAGAAAGACTCGCATACTCAATAACTTAAGTGATAATATCAATGAGGATTACTAATTCAATATTGAGCCAGTTTCTTGTGAGAAAGCAGCTTTGTCATTGAGGAATTTGGATTTCAGATTCATGGCATCAGCACCAAAGATTGGCCAGAACTTGTGGTTGATGAGCAAGTACATGGTTGAAAATCTGAACCAACTTATCCACAAGGTGAATAAGAAGAGGCAGCAGATCAGCGCTAACATCAGTTGTCAGCTCGCCATCACCGAATACAGAGGAAGTAAGTGCTCTTCTCCTATAATGCACTATTAGTGTACTATTTGTTTTATGCTCTTAGTTGCTTATGAGAATTTTTGTTCCTTTTCAGTGAAATACGACATGGAATCAATGAATGACTATGCTTACAAGAACAAGATGAACTTCAATTTTACCCTCAATCTTGATGAACAGTAAGTTTTTATTTATAATAAACCTTACTCTAATAGTAGAATGTTTAATTTTCAATTTCAGTTGCAAAATTAATTATCTCTATGTATTATATTATTAAATTAAATCTTATGAGGTTTTATTGAACCAACCTCTAGTATGTTTATTTGAATAAGTTTTGCTGGAATCGTTTCACAGATCATATCTCATAATATAAATAAATATAATTTATAATAAACGCGGAAATGTATGCCTTCGTAATTTCTTTAATCTTATTATTAGTAACTGATTAACATTTCATGTAAAAACCTTTCTTCATTAGTTCCTAAGTAAATAATTTCTCAGTCTGTGAATAATTTTAATAAATAACTTTGTCTAAGTATTCTATATTAACAAAGAAAAAAGGATAATATTTCATGGATTCGTGAAATATTTCCTTACACATTTTTTCGTGCTGGTTATAGAGAGAAAGTGTAATATTAATATAGCGCATTCAATTTTTAACTTGTCCATATCTGTCTGTTAAAAAATGTTTCCTGATTTATTTAGGGAAGTGCCCAGAGATCAGAACACAGCCGTTAAGTTCAACAACAAAGTTCTTGAGCAAGAGCTGTTGAGGAGGAGCAGTTTAGTTCCGCCAACCGTCGAATCCGGAGTCACCGCTGTTGATGACGACACCTTCGATCACATTCTTCAGGTCACTTCCCACCATGATGCTCTCATGGCATTCTATTACATGGATGAGAACAACAAGGTATTGACATTGTTTCTTTTGTTAATTTGTTTTAAGAGATATTTTGCGTTCTTATTATTTCCGAGTAAAAGTTGCTTGCAATTTGCAACCATATTGTTAATACAAATTTCACTCCATTCTACATCAATTTGAGAAGGTCCTAAAAAAAAGGGATTAAAAATATTCTTAAAAATCAATGCAATTTATTTTAGTAATCCTAAGTCCTATGAATTCGGAAGAGGAATTATATATAATAGATATTTTGCACTTTGTTCAAATTGCTACAATACTCAATATGATTAACCTGATTTAGAAATAAATCTTTGTAATTGATTTTTAAGACATAAATCTTTGATTTTTTCGGAGGTTGATTGAAAAATTAAATTTTCCTCGAAGATAACTTTGCTTGCACTTGGAGCTGTATCATATCAAATTAATGAAAATGTTTAGCTTAACTGGCGAACAAATTTGAAATATTTTAAAATCAACTCTCATTGGTCTGATTGTTTTTGCAGGTGAAAGTGACTGAGATCTTTGACGTTACCGAGTCTGACTCTCATGCAATGTTGAGTCCTGAAGAGCAGGAAGCGAATACCAACCTTGAATTTGATGAAGATAATTGGGCTGCTGATGTAAATGAACCACTAGAAAATGCAGATGATGCTACGTGGATACTGAACGAGGGAATTGTCACCATGCCAGATGATGATGATGGTAAGTTAAAGTATTTTAACAAAACACTCATCTTATGTCCTAAATCTATCAAACTTGTGATATGACTCTTCATTATGAAACTTGATTAACTTTGCAGTAGTCGTTGTAGAGTAAATACATGATGGAGATAAGAAAGGAAATTTTCAATCGCAATTGCTCTGCAGATTAAAAAATGAATTGTTAAAATGATTAGATCGAAAGCTTCTTTTACTTTCTTGAAAACTTACATGTTTGGCTGCAGGAAAATCATTAATGATTTCACTTGTTGTATGATAACATTAAGTTGCGTTTCCTCCCATTCATAAATTGGAGCCAAGAAATTTGTGAATTAGCGAGTTTTTTGACGCATTGTTGAACTTAATCTTAATAGTTCAAATATTGTACCTTTATTTAGTTAAACTTAATATCAAGTGTTAAATTTAATATCAAGCGATGGATCTAATGAATTCATGAATTAAATGAAAACTTGATTGAATTTTAATTTTATTTGAAAATTTTGTTGTAGAAAGTTAATGCATCGTAGAATTGAAGAATTTAAAGAATTTTTAAGTAATTATTTTTTGTATTCCTCAAATGTTCATTCGGTTTTTATATTTCCATACTATGCTATGTATTGTCCTAATTAGCGCAGCAGTTTGTATTTTAATATATTTAGTAATCTTATTAATTAATTATTTGTATTTAATAGCTTTAATGTTTAGTTCATCACTAATTTCAAAATATATTGGGGTCTAATTGGTTCAATCTTTAATGAAGTAATTATTTCTTTCAGAGAAGGATGGAGATTGCAGGAGCAGTTGCAGCAGTGAAGGTGACGCTTCCTCAGTGGATTACATGTTTGAAAGGGACTCGTCCAACGTTTTCTCGGATCCAGAGAGTGAATGGACGCATCATCCACATGCAAAACATGACTCTCTCAGGTCCTCACGAAAGAGTCACCTTCACGCCTGTTCCTCCGGCTCCTCGATTCTCTCAGGGTGCAGGGACTCGCGCCCTGAATCCGACCAAGCGATGGAGCCATTGCCGAAACATTGTGATGAGAAAGAGGACATTCTGAGGAAGGACTCCTACATTGTTATGGACTCTTGAATGGACTTAAGTCAAATTTGAGGGAATTCGAATTCCCCCAATTCTGCCCACCGTGGTTTCCTGTGATCGTCCATATTTGGATAAGTGTGACAAGTCTTCACACATCGTACTTGTTGCCAGAATGATCCTCTCTTAGCCATTGACATTGGATTCTAAGGATTTTGTATATTTTATGAAAAATAATTCCTAATGAAAGTTTCATCCTTGGGCACCTTCGGATTTCCATTTTGGATGGAATTTTTTCAGTCTTCAAGTTCCTAAACAGATGTCTATTTTTTACTAATTCGATTCCAGAGATGATTATTTGTTGTGTATATAATGAAATATTTTTAACTTAAGAACGAATGAAGTGTTAAATGTTCAGGATGGGGAAGTCTTGTCAGGTTGATGGCATTTCCATGGTCTCTGTGAGCCCTGGAGGACATTTGTAAAAAGACTTTTGTGCCTTAAGAACTAAAATATGCCAATTACTGTGCCTCTCTATTTGTACAGCATTGGTCGCATTTCAGTGCATCATCTTGTTCTATCCAGAGATGTTTTTCTATCTAGTATTATTATTTTTCTGCAAACAATTTTTATCAGTAGCTTTTTATCTCCCTCTTGTACATATGATTTCCTCTGTGTGTTCCCTCTATCGAATGTTGATTGTTATCATTGTATATTTAAGACTGAAAATAGCGCAATTTTCAGATGCTGTAGAGGCATTCTGTGAGTTGTCCGATGTTTAAAAGAGTATCCTCCTGGGCTTTATTCTTTGGGTACCACCAAGCTAAGTTAAATCTTGATGAAACATTTTGCTCGCTGTCGAAGAGCAATATTAATGCTCAGGATGTGAATGATGGATAATTATTTTCATTAATTTATCATGTTATTTAAATAAAATTTGTACCAAGAATTTAAAAATGTTTTATGTGATTTCAATGGCTGTGATTTTGAAATGATTTAGGCAACAAGGGTTTATGGATTAGTTTTCTTATGGGAACAAATTTTGGGATATAGTTTTGATTGATAATCTTTAAAAAGTGTCTAAATATATTTTTTTAAATTCATTACCTAGCTGATTATGAAATATTGATTGTGGATTTATATTTCTCTAGTCATATTATGGAAAATATTCTGGGAGTTTGCATTACAGATTGCTCTTAATGAGAAGAACTAATTTATTCATATAAATGATTCATATTTTATGGGAGGAACTGTCAAGGTCATATTTATCGAAGACTATATTTATCTATGAATATCATATTTTTAATTTATAGTGGAACACTATTGGGTGTAGTTGGCATAGTCTACTGCAAGTAACAAAAGGATGGTCATGCAAACTCAAAGAAAATCAGCCTTATAAAGTGATACACAAGGCATATACATATAGTATTATATCTGTTGTTCTTCGCACAGGTGAAAATAAAATACTTTTTTGCATGACTGTCATTATGCATTGTGAAAATAACTTCTACCCAGTCCTTTGCGAACAGTGAAATTCACAGACATAGGTGATATTTTGTGGAACTCCTTCATGTGGAGTTCGAATCATTTATTCATGAATTGGTTCATAAAATTTGACAATCTTTACTCCTGCTACACGCAAAGGAGGTTGATCTAGTACTAGAATCAGTTTTATTGATCAAGACACCACAGGGCTGTGTCTTAAAGAATAACTAAAAAGAGGAATAAGAAAATTGTAGTCATTAAAATACTGTACTTAAGTGCTTCAATTAGTATTCATAGTAGAGTGGAATCATGCTTTGCCCTTACGCTCATGTTGCTTGTATACATTGCATCTTGGGACAGTATCTTATTCCTGCATAGAAGAGAGGCAGCCTTTGTGGTTTAGAGCTACCATGTGGGTTAAAGATTGACGTTGCTAGTCATTAGATAAATCCTATATTCTCAACCTGCGTCCGGGACAATTTTGATCTTATATCGTAGCTTCTTTTTAAGTGTTGTTTTTTTTCTGCGCTTAATCATGTACATGGGCAGTGGTGTAGTGTGTGCCATTGCTGCCTGGGGCAGAATCCTAATTTGCCGCCCTTGTGACGTCATAAAAATAATGATATTGGTGGAAAAAAGGAATCATATGAAAGAGCATGTTCAGCTCCGCTCCAACTAAAAATATCAGTATTTATCGGTTCGGAGTTTCGGTTCGGTTCTGGTTGGATACCCTGCTGACCCACAGCTTTCTCTACCTGTGGACTTACCGCACGGAACTAGAAGTGTTGATAAATACGGTTTGTGTTTTAAAATTGAAGTAGATCACCGTTATATAACTTCACAGATGTGCATTAACGGTAGCTGCGATATTTTTCTTTGTTAGCCGGAATTTTACTTTTTTAAGTTATTCTTTTCGTGATATTACCTTATTCATTAATAAATGATTAATTATTTTGGTGTTCTGTTCTTTCCAGTTTTGAGAAAGTGAACTTGCTAAAATTTCGATAAGGCTTTACCGTATGACTCACTCTTCACGAATGCGAGTTACCACCGGCAATGGAAGAGGCTCGGGGGACAACGGTAGGCTGGATCTCCAAGTTAAGGAAACATACTATACTTTCATATTTTGCAGATCGATTTTATAAATTTCATCATCTAATGGTATTTCGAAGCATTAAAAATTTTATGGTAAATTTATAGTTTCACACAGTCAGCCTTTTTTGTGTGAAACTAGAAATTTACCCAATAAACTCAAATAATACACAATGTATGACAAACTGTCATTTCATACATGGGGCTCACCAGATCTCCTTGAGGACGAATTCATACCTAGTATTCCTACAGGTTATGTCTGTAATTCCTCCAAATCCTCGTGACATTGTTTGAACTTAACAATCTTTATTTCTAATAATTCCATATTTAGAAGAAAAGTGTACTTTTCTCTTAAAACCACCCTCTTATATGATACGTAGTCTCCATGGGTACATTGTTCCTGATCAAGTACCATATGGCTCTATGAAATACGGTGCACGGTAAAAATGTCACAGGTAAAAATGCCACGGTTAAAATGTCACACTTTTTGATAGGTAAAAATGCCACGGTAAATATGCCACACTGGAATTCGGTGGGCGGTAAAAATGTCACAGCAGAATTTTAACGGGGGGACATTACCATTTTGACAATGTTAAAGACCATTTTGACAATGGCTCATATTGTTGTAGTTACTCCTGTATAGAATGCAATAATGTTTGTTATGTTTCAACCATATTTACGCAATAATACAATTATTCACCATTATGGCAATGTTTAAAACTGTTTTAACAACGTCATGACTATCACTCACGCCGTAATTTATTATTGTTGTAACTATTGGCTGGATTGAAATAAATTTTTATGTATTTTTATCTTTTTTACGTCCAAAACAAACAGTGCACTATCCGCATCATAGGGTGAATGTATTATGCACAAATCAATCTGCCTTAGGAAATCTGCCCCCCAGGAAGACTTTTTCTTGTGAAACTGCCATCCAACTTGTTTTATCTAAATAGCGAAAAATGGCAGATGATGGAAAGACTACAGTTTTAATTATGTTAGATGTTAAAAGGGCTTTTGAAACTATTGACAGGGACCTACTGGTAGAAAAATTAACAAAATATGGTTTTGGAAATGCAGCTGTGGAACTAATAAAAAGCTATCTGAGCAATAGAAAACAAAAAACAAGGCATATTAACTTAACCTCAGGTGAAATTTTCAACAATTTGGGTATTCCTCAAGGGGCAATTATGGAGCCATTACTATTTATCCTTTACATTAATGATCTTTCATTACAATTAAATAATGTATTTGTAATTGTTTTTGCCGATGACATATTAATATCTGCATCTGAGGGGACCCATGAAAAAGTATGCAATAAAATCAATTCTGCCCTTGCCAACTAGAGCACCTGGCTTAAGCTAAACTAACTCAAGCTGAATGTGAGCAAGACTGCATCTAGACTATCTGCAAGACTATAATTATACCATCAACCATAAGAAAGAAAGTAATTCTAGATGACCAAAATAGACCCTTGATCCTTTTTGATAGTAGTGCGCTAGATTTTGTGAATGAAATAAAATATCTAGGAGTATTTATAGACTCCCATTTGAATTTCAAGAGTTATGTAGACTATATAGTAAAAAAATAGGCAAACAAATTGGGTATTTATTAGGAATAAGTAGATACTTAAGCCCATGGACAAAGAGTCTCATATACAAAACAATTATTTCTCCCCACTTTGATTATTGTTCAGTTCTGTATGGAATCTGTAAAAACTTCATGAAAAAATTACAGAAGCTACAAAATAGGGCAATGAGAGTCATTCTAGGATGTGGAAAATACACTCCAATTCAAACAATGCTTAGCGCCCTTCAGTGGAGGAAAATTGAAGAAAGATTTTCTTTACATGTACTATAGTTAGTGTATAAAATGTTACATACATGTAACATGTAAAGAGATAACATGTAATAGTGACTATCATAAATATGCAGCTAGACAGCAATCAAATTTAAAAATTCATAAGTTTAAAACTAATTTCTTAAGGAAATCATTAATAATTGATGGGTTTAATCTTTTTAATAGTCTTCCTGAATGGATCCGAAAATTAGAAAATGAAAAAGCATTTAGAAGGGTATGTGCAAACACGGCAAAAAATATGTAAATGTTTTTAATGCAGGTTCAAATACTTTGTTAAAATATTTGCTAATGAATTTTTATTATCATATTATGTACATTATGTATTATTTACATTATTTTACGTATGTATTACCTATTATATTATTGTATGTATGTATTATCTATTATATTATTGTATGTATATTGTGAACATATACTTACTTACTTACTGACATTGTTTCCATGGCATTTTTACCTGGATTCCAAAAAACACCAAATTTGGAGTTTCTATTTCTGTCTCAATTTAAAAAATTCACAGCCACCTACTCTCACTTAACTGACACTTGATTTTCACAATAACATGACATTTTTTTCGGCCGGCCATATTAAAAGTCGATAGGCTCTTGTAACAATACTTCGAGGTCGAATTAGGGCTGGGTAAAATCGGTAAATAAATTATCGATACGTATCGAGAGTTTTCAGAACGTTATCGATTTTTATCGATAAAATATCGATAACTTCCCCCTCCATAGTACCTAGCAGAAAAATTTAAATCATGGTGTACTATATATACGAGTAAAATGTAGCTTGCATACTGCAAGCAGATCGACAACACTAATTTCATATCGCCATCATATCGGGACGGTCCTCAAAAGAAAAAAAAAGATTAAAATATTCCTAAAATTCGCTGCAATTTATCCGTCCGGCATCAAACCCGGGTCTTCCTGGTGATACATACTATGCACTAGAACAGAAGATCAACACCTCTAACTTTGCGAGAAAATTCTAGCAGAAATATTGGCTGCAACTGCCTCGAACGACGTCCTACTTTTCCCTTATATTCCTTACGTGAGATATTGTAATGTGCTCTGGCATCGAACCCAGGAACAGCACAGTCTTATTTAATTTTCTTTCTTAAACGGATTCTTGATATACATCTTCTAGCCGAGCGAAAACCTCCTATCATTTCGATAAGTGCATCAAAAAAATAAAGAAAAACTACCCCAATGTATTTTAAATGAGAGATATATTTACTACCCGGCATCGAACCCGGGCCTTTATTACAATAATTCGTATGCAACACATTAGAAGATCACCATCTCTAACTATATGTGAAAATTCAAGCAGAAATATTGTGTTCAACTGCCTCAAATGACATCCTACTTTTCCCTTATATTCCTTATGAGAGAAATGTTATTGTGCTCTGGCAACAAACCCAGGAATAGTGCGGTCTTATCTTATTTTTTTCCTTAAACCAATTTTTACCATACATCTTCTAGTCATGCACGAACTTCCTATCAATACGATAAGTGCATCAAAAAAAAATAATGAAAAACTACCTCAATATATTTTAAAGGGCAGATATTTGCATCCACCTAGCATCGAACCCATGACTTTTTCCGAGAATATCATTTATGTTATCGATATATAACGATATATCGGCTCCGTGAGTTTTAATTCCCTACCTATCCGGAAAGTATTTGTTTTTAATTCCCGAAAATCAAAGCAATGCATTTAAATGGAAAAAATCGGGACTTTGGGGCCCTCTGGAATCTAACCCATGACACTGAGGTTCAAAATCGCACTTTTTCTGGCGGTTACACGTTATGGCCATTACGTCGTAAAAATTTCAAGTCGATGTCGCTTGTGGTTTAGCCTGTGAATTAGTATCCTGTCTATCTATCTATCTATATAGGTACATGAATGAATCCGGAGAAGCATCTGTATATAATAGATAGAAACATTGGAGTGAAAAAATACTCAATATATTGAAGAAAGTCGTGTTATTTATTTTATTAAACATTTAAATAGCATCAAAATCTACAGCATTACAATTTTAAAAAGTGATAATTTTCATTGGGAAGTTTGTTGAATAGGCAATGCAACAGTAGCCTTCTTGTCAAACAGTAAACAAACCAACGGACTGTTCTTGAATTCATCAAAAATCGTTAACTCATCGAAGTAATCAGACAAACATCGATGCAGTCCATCGCTCATCATATTGCTGAATTTAAAAAGGTGCCCATGCCCAGCCTGTTTGAATCGATAAAAATCGGTAACGCTAAAAACGTATCGATAAGAATCGCTAAGAAAACTATCGATAAAAATCGATGTTATCGATTTTTTTCCCAGCCCTAGGTCGAATTGAAGTCATAGTCGATCAACATTGTCATGGCGCCGTGAAATTGTAAACAATCTAAGGGAGATAGAATACCATGCATACAAGTATTATGGTATTCTTCCATTGCAGATATTAAGATCGAGAGGACTCTTACATCTTATACATTTTTCCGAGCACAGTTCAGCTTCATTGCAGTTTAATTATTTCCGTTCTCTATCGCAACTCATTGATAAGTAAAACAAAAAGTTTCTCAAATATATTTTGAATACCTCTTAAGTGCTACATCAGATCTAAGTTTTTGTTTCTTGGTTCAACTGCAGTTACGGAACTCACGCACACAATCTCCGCTTCTACTTTCGAGGGTGAAATTCCTTTTTAAACGAACCACGAATTGGTCGAGGAAGATCCCCAGCAACCGAACACAGACTAACACCAGAGTTGGTATTAAACGAGGCATCCGACAAGGAATTTATTTCATGGATGAATCCTTAACTGCATGGAATTCCAGTGTGAGTGAATCAAATATTTAAAATCATTCGTTATATTTAATTCATGTAAGACAAATTCTTTCTCCTCTGGTGCCTTTCCGTTGTGCAATAATTGCTGGTCATGTTGGTTATTATAACTTAATTTGCTACATTTTTAAAGTACTTGGTTTTTTGGAGTAGTTAGATTATTTTAATCAATCACACAGATTATTAGTAATGAAGTTTACCTTCTGCTATGAGCTGATTTGACTGTAATTCTGCTCTCTACAATGGTAATCATGGTAAATTAATTTGACCAGGAGGCTCTATGATGCCGAATGAAAGGACCTCAGCTCCTTCCCGCACTCGGAAGCGCTGTGCAACTTCTTCCCTATTCTTTTGCTTGGCAGTCGAAGTTAATCTGGTTTTCAAAGGGCACCATGAAGTCCTCGATATGGAGAAAAAATTGAGGACATGAAGCTTAAAATGCTAGAACTTATCTAATTATTGCGTACGAATAGGAAAGTAAATATGAGCATACGTCCGAGGAAAACAAGATTCTTAATCCTTAGACTTTATCATTATATAAACAGAAATAGATTGCAAGATTTATATATCTTTCCATTAAACTAACATGCCATATGGATATCCAATTTCATATCAATTCCAGGAGTCAAGAATGTGAGGATGCAACTTACAAACAAAAATATCTAAGAACCTCAGGAGATTGTGCTTATATCACAAGTTGTGTTTTTGCCTAGCAACATCAAAATCACGACCAGTTTCGACAAATGATTGTCATCATCTGATCGTATTTTTATTACTAGCAGAGAAAAATTTAATTTGTGGGAGACTTAATTTCCTAACAATTATTCCACAATACCTCGCCTGTTTCTGGGGAACATCACATTTTGTTTTAAAAATCCAGGGACTCAGCAAAGAAGTTATCAACTTTTTCTGAGTGTGGAAAGTAATCATAATAGTCTATATATTCATCCATTGGAAATCAAATATACACGTTTGCAATTATGCCCGAAAAGTTTATCTTTAGGTTAGATTGACTGAATTTTAGTTCAATGCCTTACAAACTATTATTATGTATCATTGAAAATATTCTTAAAACTAATACTACAGATTAATCCTGCGGCAGTTTTGATACACGGCCAAAATTACCTAACAGAATTTAATTTTCTGGCAATGATTTGGTACCAATGGTGCAAAAATGCTCCAGCTAAATATTGACCTCATCCTACACCATTTACTTTTTTTTCATGTACGCAATTATTTAATCCTTATATTTAAGACCTAAATCCAGACGCTAATCTGTGTTCTCAGAGTCTTGCGTACAATATCCTCTGTATTTCTAAAGGTAACTTTAACTTGAGAGAGATTTTTTTAGAACTGACTGGATTTCATGTGTTCATGATCTGGCTCAGTTGGTAATAAGGCAATGATTTGAACTGATTAGAGTGACTCACAAAAAAAAAGACCTTTATGGTTAGTGAGACGAAATTGCTAATTGAAGGTGGCTATATGAAAGCGCGCGTTGCGCATTGGGAGATTGAAATATTCATGCCGTTAAAAAGTGAAACAACTTAAATATTTATAATGCTAACCTTAATCATATTCATATTTTTCCTTTGCGAAGGAGATTGGAAGGGCCATTATTTAGCTTGTAGATTTTTTGGCGGCATTTCTAAAATGCAGAAACAGTGACCATGGTAAATGCGCTAATATACCCAACTGATTACAGCAAAACTAAGATTCCTCAAAAAACACCGTTAAAGGAAGTAAATAAATGCATATGGAAAATGTCGTTGGGGTGCCTGCGAAAGGCACCCAGCTGCAAGACAGAGGAAAATGCCCGACAGATGACTCTCAAACTTTGGCAGTCAATTGTGAACCCAATTCATTAGCCCAAAATTCAGAAGTGGAAATAAAGAAAATGTATTAACCGGTATGGCATATACTATTATTATATTATTTTTTAAAATTTCATTACCACGATGCAAACAGTACGAATAGTTTGGAACTTAATTAAGGTTAATTTCGATTTCCACATTTACCGTCTTGATTGTAGGTTTAGCATTACTATTATACTAAGATATTGATTAAGAAGTGCCAATTGGCTACTCGGGGATGTATCAAAATGCACATCTGTATAATTTCCAAGTATTAATTTCTTATTTTATATTATAAGGGAGGAAAAGAGTGCATTTTAAATCTATCCTCCAGTATATGAGATACGTCTTTTTCATCTGATGATTAACGGCGGGTAATCATTATAATTTCTTATTGCTAAATTAATAGGAAACTCAAGCGAAAGATAAATATCATTAATGTGGCTTAGTTGATTAGGTCACCTGCTCACAAAGTGCAGAATCCTGGGTTCCCACGCTGGGTCCCAGTTATGTCACTGTTTTTCACTTCTTTTTGAATGAATGCATTTGAAAATACTACTGTATACATAAATACCCTTCTGTAAGTAGTCCCTGGAGAAAATTTTTCCGTCAAGGATATTTCTTCGTTCATAAAATATAATAACCCATATATCTAAAGGTTTCTGAAACATCTTATTTGCAAATACCACGTTTAATATGGTAGTTTTGGATGATGTTATAGAAAACGACCTATTTATATTGGAATATGTTTAACTCCCTGAAGTAAAGTAGCCATGATAGCTTAAAAACTTCTTTTTAATTACTCTTAATACATTTCCATGTAAATAATTTTACAAGTTGAAAAAATAGATTTCAAGGATGTTAAAGATATGACTTTTGACTATTAATTCCCAATCATTTACATAGCTCTTGTATCCATTTTGAGTAATTGAACATTAAGGTTTCATATGTAGGAATGAAACAATTATTTCACAACATTATTTTTGGTATTATACAGTAGTCATTCGCCTTGAATTAAATCACATATGGCATGAAAGTACACCCATTAATTGGAGGAATAGCCTTCCTAGGCTAAAATTCACCAAAAAAAATAAGGTGGCATTATTATTATTTATTTTCCGTGCAGCTTAGTGACTGATTTAGACTTTTAAATTATGAATGGAGACAACTTAAGTTCCAATTACTTTTTAAAATATTATAAGAAGGGATAAATGCATAGAAAACATAATGATATATTCAATTGTATTATGTTTCAGATTTTGCTTGAATAAAAAAAATGTAAGAGCTGAAAAGCACAGATTTGTTAAACTTCAGTTTTATTTGAAAACATTGATATAATAATAATTTACATTCGACACCACTGAGTACATTAATACATTTTTCAAATTAGATTCATTTTTTATATATTTCTTTGCAGGTTATAGAAAAATCTGAAAGAACTGGCTATAACTTACCATTAAAATAATATTTATACTCCTTCACATTCTCTTTTACTCACTTCATTGAACAGTCTCAACAAAAGCTATTGGAAACAATTCTTTTTGAAAGATTGAAGAATTTATCAACTTCATCCCTCACTCAGCAATAATTTTTACCATCTATTACTATCCCATAATCACCCTGAACTCCTGTTTGCATTTCAAGATGTCATCCTTCAATATCCTTATACTCATTAGCTTATTCTGAAAATAGTATTAAAAATAGAATACAAGCAGAAAATAAAAATAACATTTTTCACTAATGCCTGTGATATTTCTCCTTTTTGAAATCATTGTATGTAAATTACTTGAGATCAAGGGCAGAAATTATATAACCAGAAAAGTATCTACAGGTAAACTTTTGTAAACTCTTCATAATGAAGGGTAATTAAATTATGTATTTTTGGAAGAAAGGATTCAAATAAAGATGGAATGTTAATAGTATAATTAAGGTAGAATCAAGTATGAACCTATGATTATCCTGTTTTTGTTAATAATTTAAATCCTTGCAGTATCAATAAAGGAACAGAAGGACTGTAACTGTAAGAAATCTAACACTTAATGGCTTAAATAACAGATCTGAAAGTATTGAATAGTGTTGACATAGTTCAAATAATTTGTTTGATAAGTAATCAACAGGAATGGACAGCACAAAAGCCAATGTTCAAACTTAGCAAATTTTGCAAGCAATTAAAGAAGATTTATGTTTTTTTTATTTCAGATACCTTAGTAAAACGAAACAACATTTCTCATATCAAGTCATTTTATCATGTTCCACATGAAAAAAAATAACTGAGTGATCTGTATTATATTTAAACTTCAATTGAATTATTCACGAGATATCATATTTGTAATCTTTGATTGATAATCTTATTTCTGTTTGTACTGATTGATGTGCTGAAGTTTTCCTCTCATTCACCACTTAAATGGCTTTATGGAATTTTGCCCTACTCTGAAAGAAAATTTATAATCTTGATAAAACAATGAGATACTCATATTTATAGTGTTGTCATTTGTAAGCATTTGATTTTTTAGATAATCCCTATTTTCAAGAATGAGAAAATCAAATCATTTTCTTTATTATAACATGACATAAGATATCCTTCAGTTTTGTTTTCCACAGATGATATGATTGTCAATTTCCTTGATGTTACACTTGCTTTGTTGCTGATTTACTGAAATCGGGTTACCTCCTGAAAAGCTCCCACCTATATTATACCCATTACAATATCATTCATTGCCATTCTCTTCAAATGAGCACATGGGCCTTTGAAACATCCTGTATTTTTATGGTGAAGAAACAGATTCAAAATGTTAATTTCTTAATGATTAATATAGACAATAAATACCTATTTTGGTGAGTCACACCAATTGAGAACTCTAGCTCATGCAAGTCAATCACAGTTGCTGAGCCAAGTCCACTTAGTGGTAAAACTTCCGTAAGAGAGCTGTTGCAGCACAGCTGCTGCCTACATCTTCATAGTCTGTGCCCATCCTGCTTCTTCTACTACTCGTGTTTTGGTTCAAGGTGCTCCTAAACAGTGATTTGTAGTATGAACTTCCTCGACTGTGTCCAGTGGTCCTGGACACATGCCTGACTGAATGGCCATTTCTTTGTCTGTGGCTCCCTGTCTGCTATACTTCCCCCCCTCTCCTCTGTCCCTCCACCAGAAGCAGATGTTCAACGGAACTCCTTCCGAAATTTGCACAAACAAAATTAGAATTGTTGGAGATAATTGCTCCTTTGTGACCTGTAAGACCATTTTGTTACTTAAAATATGTCCCTCCTTGAATTATCACATCAATAAATTGAGCCACTGTTAAGTGTTAAAGGACATCTTGGGAAGAGATTAGTCATGATGAAAGTGATCAGGGCGCAATTGTAAATAAGTATTTACATACAGAGCAATTGAATGGAGAGCAAGAAATATGAATGATATTTTATTCATTACGTGAAGAATATATTTTTGTCTTTAATTTGAAAGTTTTTCTAAAGATATGAACAAATCCTGTACATTTAAAATATAACAAACTATGAATGATTAAAAGGATTCCAGCTGAATGAAATCTAATGAGAGCTTTGGTGAAAGATATAAGTGATGAAAATATTCCTTATCATAACAAAATACATCATAAGAAAGCTCTATCATACACATGGTATCAATAAGTGAAAGATGTGTCAATAAACATTATTTCACTTATGATAACAAATAAATCTTAAGTTTGATGCTGAGTACAACACCTGTTTACTAATTTTCTTGAATAAAATATTCTTTCAAATTTTGATAATTTCCTTTATTCATAAAGTGATGTTATACTAAGTAATTCATAGTTCTAAACAAAGTTACTTCATAAATGAAATCAATATTTCTTGGACAAAAACTCATAAGAATCATATATAATTTTAGTTATATTTTAGCTAAATATGCTGACTGAATACATTGACTAATGCTTCAGAAAATGAATGTCTTAGCATCAGTTTTTCAAGGCCCTTATTTTAAAATGTACACCTTTTATTAAAATACATAATGCAGGTAGGTATTGTAATTATGTAATTCATTAACAGTATGTTTCAGATGTGTTAATTTACAAACTGCTTAGTCATATAGCATATAAAAAGATTTCTTTAGGAAATCTTCAGAGTTTATTGCTGTGTTCGTTTTATATAAATATTAGGAACTCTCTCACTTATAAACATAATTAATCAATATAGGATAATAATGAGAAATGAGTACATAATATGAGAAAAAAATTAAATAATGGCAATAGGGTCATTCCAGGTCAAATCAACCCACCCATTTAACCTCACCATCTCGGATTTTCTTAAAATTTTGTATACTTATACTACTTGATAATACTAATAATAACGCCAATTTTTAAATTTTTATCTCTAACCGTTTCCGAGATATACTATGTAAAGTTTCGAAAACTCGCCAAAAAGACGTGAACGTTCATTTTTTATCTCTCTCTATAAGTTGTTCCAGTTCATCCAGTGAGCTGGAAGAGGTGTTATTTTACAGCATTTGAAATGTTCTTTCAAATGATATGCTACATGACAAGGATATTAATGAAAAAAGTTTTTTTTTATCCATATAAACAATTTGTTTAAATATTTTTTGAAAAAGTACATAATTTAAAATTCTCAAAATAATAGTATAAATACTTAGTACTGTTATAAATTGTATAGTAAAATATGAAAGTGAGGCCTTAATGGGTTCACTGTTAAAAAAAAATATTTCTGATGCTGGTTTTATCACTATTTCCCAATTTTGAAAATATACCTTTACACTCAGGTAATTTTTATCAGACGTTTATCCAAAAGGTACATAATTTTTTACATTCAATATATTATATTATTATATTTAATAAAAGTTACTACTGTAGTAAACAATTGGAATTTTTTAATTGAGGCATTATGATAGGTTCATTAAAGCAACTAATTATGGTAAGCTTGTTTTTACAAATCGTATTTGTTACTCAGTGAACAGCCAAACATGGAACCCATTAGGTACAAACAACAAATTATGAACAATTAAATCATTGGTACGCACTGTTAAGAATAAAGTAACCCACTAACTAACCTGAGGAAAAATTGAGTATTGATTTCAAAAAACTATATCCCAAAAAAACTATATCGCCGATTAAATTTTGAAAATGCAATTTGAGTTTGCTTTACATCAACTCCTCCAAGAGCGTACGTTCTTCCAGTTGGTGTAACAGTATTCACTCATTCTAGAATGTCCACAACTGACACCCACAGGACAGCTGCAAGTCTAGCGTAAGAGAATGATATGATGCTGGCCCACAAAGATGAAGAAAAGTTATTTTCAGTTCATCATGCTCTTCGTTTTTTTTTAAACATAGCCAAGCCACCAGTTTTTGTCATATACAGTGGTGACATAGCCTGAAACGTCTTCTAACTTCAGTGTGTCCACTGGTTTAGCCACATTCCTCTCCCAACCCTGCATGTCATCTGAAGAGTGTTTCACTAGTAGTTTTGATTTAGTATTGGGAATAAACGCATGGAACTGTTGTGTTCCTGTAATGGCCAGTGCTTGTTCAAAACGGCTTTCCAGGAATATTTCTGAAACAGCATAATCCTCTTTTGTGGAAAAGGCAAAATCTACCTTTGGTATGTTTTCTACTGCCCACTCAAAGAGATCTTGTGGGGTTTTTATTTGGTTTTCATATGGCCCTTGCAAACTAGCGCGAGCTGCCAGTATTTTAACAGAACTGCCTTCTCCATCGCATGGTCCTTTCCATAAAGGCAAATGTTCAGGAAATTTTTCTTGTTTTTATACTGAGGGGCCGAACCGTTAGAAAAATAAAAAATCTTTTTTGGAAACTTTTGAAATTTGTTTGTTAAATAAGAAATGAGCTTCTTTTGAAATGTATAAACAGCTGCTGTGTTGTGCTGTAGGCAGTCTGAAATAATGACAAAGCTCAAATGTTCAATTTTGTTTGAAATATATAACAAAAGGATGTATCGTAATCTGTTGGCTTGTCCAGTGATAACTCTGGGCTTCACCCTAAAGAACTATACTATAATTTTCGGAAAAATCACAAGTAACAACAAATTCTGAATCATGAAGATTTTCTTTAGTGTTGTTAAGGAACTCTCCTTGTTGCTTGACAATAAAGTCATGCTTAACCAAAGCGGACATCTTACTACAGAATAAATAGATAAACTCCTCAGAAGTTTTTTCCAAGGTCTCCAGATTACAGGGGTCAACCGACACCCACTGTTGAAATTGAACTTTTTATTTAAATTTTCATCAAATGAGTCTTGTAACATGTTATGGATTTCAGTTAGTCCAGGGCAATATTCACAATTTCCCATGTTGCAATCAATCGATGATGGGTTACAAAGCATTTTTGCAATACATTTCTTGTAATTTTTTAAGTATTCCATTTGTTACCATATTTAGTTACATTTAGACTTACTTCATCACTTTCATAGTACGAATGAACAGTTTCGACAGTTTCTGATGGTAAATTTTTGCATGGTTTGGGGTTTGGACCTTCCGTAAAACTTTCTTCTCTCAAAATTTTTTCTTTACAAATTTTTCAGTGAAAATCATGCAGGCTTATTCACAACCATATCAATAGCATTCTGCATATGCACGTTTTACGATCGTGTTTTGCGGTATTGATGCAATTCGGGGTGTTTCACGCGGGACATGGAATGACCCAATACTGTCTTGTACTTGATTCTAATATCAGTTTCTTCCCACAGTTTTCTTAGCAATATACCTGTTATAGACCATTCCTAATCTTGAGGCTGACATTTCATCTCTAAATAGCTGTATTACTGGATAGTATAAAAAAATAGGGGAGGCGTAGCTCCCCGAGAGGAGAGCCATGCTCAAAACCCTTTCCCACAATGTAATTAGTATAGTGAAATTAGTAGAACAACTTTGGACTCAAGATTATGAATGGGCTATAACTAGTGTTGAGATTCAAATTTCTTCCATATGTCAGCAAGAAAAGATGATTGTAATCAGAAGACATATATGCTATGAAGTAAAGAGTGATGAATCATTGCTACATCCCTCAGAATCATACAGTTTTTTCCTACCTACCTTCTGACATTTTATTGCCTGTACTTAGGTAAACTGAAGGTGATTACACCCTCTCAATATGTCTCACATTTACCTACCATTACCATTACCATATACCATCAGGAATAAAAATATTGCAACAAGAAACAGAGAAGTAACTAATAGAGAAACTAGAAAGTAGTTAGGTTTAATTGCATAGAAAAATAATGTAATATTATTGATATAACTGAAATCAAAATGGAAACAAGAATTTTAATTGAAAGATGCGTAATTAAATTACTGTACACATTGAAAAGAAAAGAAAAACTTTCCTGGCTCCTAAAAACATTACTTGAAAATGTTTCTTACCTTTGGAATACAGGAACATCTGAACATTAACATGCATCAAAATCAAATTAACTGTAAAGTAGAATAGAATATGCCACTTAACAAAGGTTAAAAATCTAAAGACAATAAAGGAGTAATCAATGTATTGAGGCATTTTTGTTGTCTATATCAAGTTTTTTTAATTCAATTGTGAAGACCTAATTAATAATAATAAGTTAATAAAACAGTATTAAGGTAATTGATTCCTGATTTCACTACACATGGAATCTATTTATTGGAAATATTTTTTGGAGGTTGAGATATTTTAATTGACAGTTAACATTTATGCATGATTTATAATATATTATACTTCACCCTTTGAATGCTAAATACAGTAGAAGTCCGTTATAACGAGAGCTGACAAAAATCGGAAAAGTACTCGTTATAACGCGATACTCGTTATAGCCGATTTCTAACAATAAGTCTAACTAAGCCCGTCTTCTTGAATCCAAGGTCAGTAAATGTGTCCGAATGGAAATATTAAATATATTATATCCTCTAACATAAAATGTGGATCATTATCGCTAAATAATCGTCGAAAGTAATAATATATCATAAGATAATTGTATTAGTTAGGATTTGGTGATTTAGCTTAATAATTAAACATGGCTTTTTGGTAGTGTAAGTAGTCACGAGAGTCATGCTCGTTAGACACGAGTTTTTATCCGGTACCGGCAATTCTTCAACGCAGCTGATGAGAGAGAAATTCCTTCTCTACTCTCATATATCGTCTTCCCCTACTGCAGCTCCCATCTTTCCTCTCTTGTACTCCAGGCACAAACAGAAACCTCTCTGTTCAACTCCCACCCTTCAAAGGCATGCCACCTCTCACTTCCAATATTTTAATCGAGGGAACCAAGAAAAAATGTTTTTCTTTTAATGGTGCTAATTTTTAGGAAAAAATAATCGGATAAACTATGTAAGAACGAAAAGGATATTTTAAGCAACCATGGGAGACGCGGAGCAACTCGCCAAACTTCAGACGCAACTCGCGGAACTACAGCAGCAGCTCTTTGCCCAGCAAGAGCAACATAGCCAACAACTAGCAGCCTTCCAGCAACAACACCAACAGGCTCCGCAACTACAACAAGAACAGCAAGTGGCGCTACCTCCGCAACCTTCGCAGAAGGAATCTCCGCTCTCCGATTCCGCCAGCATTAACCCTACTGCCATCTATCGCGTCACGCCTAAACTTCCCTCTTTCTGGCCAGCTCAACCTGCAGCATGGTTCGCCCAGGTCGAAGCACAATTTTCCTTGGCCAACATCACCTCTGACCTACCTATGTACAATTACGTCGTAGGAAGCCTTGACCATCGCTTTGCCAGTGAAATAAGTGACCTCATAATAAACCCTCCAGCCGCGAATCGTTACCAGACACTTAAATCTCAGTTGATACAGCGCGTCTCTCTCTCTGAGGAGCAGCGGGTCCGGCAACTTCTCACAGCAGAAGAACTGGGTGATCACAAGCCTTCACAACTCCTGCGAAACATGCGTTCTCTCATAGACGCAACACAAGTGCAGGACTCTTTCCTGCGTACCCTTTGGCTACAGCGTCTCCCGCTCAGCGCGCAGGCCATTCTCCAAGCGCAGGCTACTACACTTCCTCTCGATCAGCTTGCAGATGTGGCCGACCGCATCGTCGCTGTCGTTCCGCCTCCGATTGCCCCAACCGTCCATGCTGTACGCTCTACGCCTGACCACTCAGCATTGGCTCAACGGGTGGAGGAACTCGCCAAGCAGCTCCAAGATCTACAAACTCGTCTCAGTAATTCCCCACACCCACGGTCTTGGACCCGGAACAGATCTCAACCTCGTCCCACTGGCTCCACATACACTACACAGCGACCCGCTCAACCAGAGATGTGCTACTACCATCGCAGATTTGGTGTCGAAGCCAGACGTTGCACCCAGCCATGCTCTGCCAACCTAGTGAAGAATTCGGTAAACTCCAACGACGACTGATAACGGTGGCCACAAGTCGTCTTGCAACAGGGTGCCGCCTCTTCGCCACCGACCGCCACTCCCAACGGCGTTTTCTCATAGACACGGGATCAGACCTCTCTATCTACCCGGTCAAATATTGCACCGACCACCGGATCTGCACTGACTACGAGCTCTCCGCCGCCAACGACAGCCGGATCCGAACGTATGGTACATTACCTCTACGCCTTCAGTTCGGCCTCCCTCGCGACTTCCTTTGGCGATTCGTCGTTGCTGATGTCACTGAGCCAATCATCAGAGCAGATATTCTAACTCACTTTCACCTCGTCCCTAATATGGCCACCGCTCAGCTCGTCGACACAATCTCTGGCCATTCTGCATCGGGTCATCGCGATCGATCTTCTCAGGACAGCGTGCGCGCTCTGTCGGGATCTTCACCCTACCACGACCTCCTGGCTGAGTTTCCTAACATCACCCGGCCCCCAGGCACTCCTCGGGAAGTCCATCATCACACAAAGCATCACATACGCCTCCAACCCGGACCGCCGATCATACAGCCCTTACGCCTCACCACTTCACATGGTTCGCAAGAAGGATATCAGCTGGCAACCTTGTGGCGACTACAGGGCCCTCAACGCCCGCACAATCCCGGACCGCTACTCCATCCGCATCTGCAAGATTTATCCCATGCTCTACAAGGTTCCACCATCTTCAGCGCCATCGACTGCGCCAAGGCCTTCACTGAAATCCCGATGGCTCCCGAAGATATCGAAAAGACAGCCATAATTACGCCTTTCGGCCTCTTCGAGTTCTTGTGTATGCCGTTTGGACTTCGTAACGCTGCTCAGACCTGACAGCGTTTCATCGACGAAGCTCTCGAAGGCCTCACTTTCTGCTTTCCTTATCTGGATGACATCTTGGTATTTTCCCGCTCGAAAGAAGAGCATCTTCAGCATCTCCACATTCTATTCCAGCGCCTTTCCAACTAAGGTGTTGCGATCAACTCAGCTAAGTGCGTCTTCGGATCTCCCAAGGTCACATTTCTGGGCTTTCATGTCAGCGCCGACGGCTGCTCGCCCTTACCTGACAAAGTAGCTACTATCAACAACTTCTCTCCTCCCAAGACCATTCGTGACCTGCGACGATTCCTCGGAATGTTGAACTTCTACCGCCAACACATTCCACACGCTGCATCCGCTCAAGCTCCACTCAACGCACTCCTTCAAGGCCCCAAAGTCAAGAGTTCTACTATAATTTCGTGGACACCAGAACTTCGACAAAGTTTCGAAGACTGCAAAGCTGGACTATCCCGGGCCGCAACCCTTTCGCATCCAATCAGCTCAGCATTTCTAGCTCTCGTCGTAGATGCAAGCCATACTGCCATCGGCGCCGCCCTGCAGCAACTTTCTGGGAATTCCTGGCAACCACTTGGTTTCTTTTCACGCAAGCTGATGCCTTGACAGCAGAAGTGGAGTGCCTATGACCGCGAACTCTACGCCGCCTACCAAGCGGTGAAACACTTTCGGCCGATGGTAGAAGCTCGCGACTTTGCCATCTTCACCGACCACAAACCCCAGACCTACGCCTTTGGCCCGCGCAGCAAGAATACTGACACCTGCTCACCACGGCAATTTAATCATCTCGAGTTTATCTCGCAATTCACCACGGACGTGAGACACATCTCAGGACTAGACAGCGTCGTCGCGGACTGCCTCTCCAGGGTAGAATCCATAACCACCCCTGCCCCGCCTGACTACTCCGCTCTATCTCGTTCACAAGACGATAACGAGGAACTACGCAGACTCCTCCATAATGGCACAGGTCTTCAGCTTTCCCGGATGCCTGTACCCGGAACAGACATTTTGCTGTGGTGCGACACTTCGATGCCAACACCACGCCCCTACGTTACTCCTCCATATCGTCGGCATATCTTCAATAATATACACTCCCTTAATCATCCTGGAGCCAACTCCACCATCAAACTCATCTCCCGTCGGTACGTCTGGCCATCCATGCGTAAGGACTGCCGTTCATGGGCTCGCTGCTGCCTCGCCTGCCAGCGTTGCAAGGTGTCTCGTCACATCACAACGCCACTCGGAGACTTCGTCCTGCCAACCAAGAGTTTCGACCACGTTCACTTTGACACTGTGGGACCTCTCCCGCCAAACGCCGGCTACCGCTATCTCCTCACCATGATCGACCGGTTCTCTCGTTGGCCTGTTGCAGAACCCCTTGTTGACATCACTGCAGACAGTGTCTGTCGCGCCTTTCTTCTAAGATGGGTGTCTCAATACGGTTGTCCCAAACACATCACCTGCGACCGCGGCCGTCAGTTCGTGTCGTCACTTTTCCAGCGTCTTTGCGCCTCTCTGGGAATAACATTACACCACACCACGAGCTACCATCCCCAGACAAATGGACTCGTGGAACGACTACACCGTGTCCTTAAAGCAGCTCTTATGTGCTATTCGTCCGACTCGTGGATAGACGTCCTACCTACAGTTCTCCTCGGCCTCCGCACTACCTGGAGAGCCGACCTGCAGACAACTCCTGCCGAACTTCTCTTCGGGGAACAACTGCGTCTTCCTGGGGACTTTTTCGTCGACAACATTCAACACTCGGACTCGACGGATCTCGTCTCTCAGCTGCGTGACTACATGGCTCAGCTGCCTCCGACCCCTGCATCGCGTCACACAACCCGTCGGCAAACCTTTGTTCACAGAGATTTGGCCACATCCTCCCACATCTTCGTTCGCCAAGACGTAGTGCGATCAGCCCTACAACCACCTTACATGGGACCATATCCTGTTATCAGCCGTGATCGGAAAACTTATTCACTGAATATCAATGGCAAGCCTTCCACTGTCTCCATCGACCGTCTAAAGGCAGCACATCTTCTTCTGGACGACTCTCCACCTGCAGCCTCTACGCCTGCACCATCTTCTACTTCCTCAGCGCCTTCACCATCTGTTCGACCTACAATTTCTACTCGTTCCGGCCGCTCCATCCATCTGATTAGAGGGATCATCGGCGAAAAGAAACAAGATACAAGAGGATAGAGGAGACGCAAGGGACAGAGGGGATAGTGAAACTCGTGAGACGTCTTCGATTACGAGATATGCTACCTGCAAGGCGAATATAGAACACTCGTTATAACCATACCTCAGATTTTGATCACTCGTTATAATGGACGTAACTCCCTATCCTTTTTGCTGTGAGACGGACAACGTCCAAAGAATCACTCGCTATAACGCAACTCTCGTTATATGCCGTACTCGTTATAACGGACTTCTAGTGTACTTTGAAAGGAACTATGCAAAAATTGTCAAAGCCTCTTTGTTAATTTTCCAATAAACAAGCAAAGAAATTTGCAGAAGTTTTGAAAAATAATGTATCACATCAGTGGCGGATCCAGGGGAAAGGCCGGGAAAGGGGGAAATTTCCCCCCCAAATCCAAGAGAATATATTTTCCAAGGCCAATAATTTAATACTTATAAACCGATCATCGTCTATAGATGACGCGTGACGGTTGTCGGAGTAATGTTGTCTCATGCTCTTGGCCCTTTACACGAGGCCACTCTGTGCTGCTTCTGAGTCGCGCCACTCATAGCTGAACATTGTTTCAAATGGAGGAGTTCACACAAGTAGCAGCACAAAATCAGACGCGCCACTGGACGCCGCCATTCAGTCGCATGCGGTGGCAATGCCGACTGTGAGACAACATTGTAACGCCTTGTTATACGGAAGAAACACAATGTTTGAAATCGGCGGCTGCTTTGCACTCGAAGTTCTACTTTGTCTACTCCTCTTCTCCCTCGAACGACTGAAGCTAAAGTTCCCCCCCACTCGCTATGGCCCTTCCTGGAAGTCCCCCCCCCAAAATGTACGCCTGGATCTGCCCCTGTATCACATACAAAATATTAAATACCAGTGCTCAAGTTCAAAAATGCAAAAGTTTGGAATGTGCATACTCAATTTTAAGATATTTAAAAGTTGTGAATTACAGGCAGCAGGTTGAGATGCTGAAGGAGTGTAATCAAGCTCCTTGGCACTCTAAAGAACTCGATTTCTTTTTATGGTTGCATAAATTATATATAATACCAAGTAATGAGCAATTGATTCCAGTCATTTCTCTTGATTTCCTGCAATCATTAGCAGGAAATAATGTAACTTGTAATATTATATACATAGTGTGGAACATCTCTCACCCTATCATCTTTTTGAGCTGCAGGCCTAAGAATTAAACAGAAACATCTACAATGTTATTATCTTGTACTGAATTATATAACAAATACATTTTGATTATAGTTTGGAAAAGTACAAATCAAGTATGTAGCAAATTTTATTCAGTACTTACATTGAAATGCTGAAAGTATACCTATCTAAAAATTTTAAATATAAAATTATAATATGCTTACTACACAATGATGACCATAACATTACAATAGTAAAAGAACAAATATGCTAAAAATGAAAGTATGTTGAAAAATGCTCATCTGAATCACCAAAATTCTACAATTTACATTAGAAAGAGCACATGACTGATTTTCAGTCATTTGT
Organism: Sympetrum striolatum; assembly: GCA_947579665.1. NCBI lineage: Eukaryota > Metazoa > Arthropoda > Insecta > Odonata > Libellulidae > Sympetrum > Sympetrum striolatum. Next base: position 87,847,337 of record OX388349.1, read on the forward strand.
TTCATAAAAATGGTTTAGAGATAATATTATGAGATAAGAACATATTATTATTAAAAAGTATGGCTACAATCAAAGTATGAAAAACCAACTGCATTTGTGAAATATTACATGCTTGGAAACTCATACCACATATGAAATATAAAAGTATAATTTCATTCTAAACCACCAGAGGAATTACAAATGAATCTCCTGATACTTTTGAAAGAATTTGATATGCTTTATTATTTTATTTACAGATATATACCACTTATGTAAGCAAAATAATTAATAATAAATCAATATGCCAACTTTAATGCAATTAAGCTGCTCATATCCATTAGTATTTATCAATTGGAGTAACTTTGAAGCCGTCTTTATTACCAGTACCCAAAAAGGAGGTAGTATGTATTTTGAAGAGTGAATAAACTACATTATATAAATCAAATATGCAAGAACATATTTTTCACTTTGTAGTATAATATTGTTCTGAAACTGTGATGATTCACTGCAGCATATTTAGATTGACAAAATAGAAACACAGAAATAAGGATTAAGTTAATTAGCATAACCAAGCTTCTTGAAATGGACAAAAAAGATTCATCTGAGTAATAATAATCTCTAATTCATAGAATTTTTATCCAATCAAAGAAAAAGCAATTCTGAATCATGGATAATTAAAAAATAATATAATAATGATAACTCTTACAATAAAATGATTAACATAAGTCATTATTCTATATCCATATATTAACAAAGTCTTAAGCAAAGGGGAAACACAAAATGAAAGAGAATCATTAAAAGTATTATTTTATTTTTGCTGAAATTATATACAAATAATATGAACTGCCGCTTCTTCAAAGCTATTGACAATAGTGAACTCTCTAAAAGGAAGGTTTTCACTGAAATTCTTTGTTTAAAGGAATCAGACTAACTTTCAAGGAATGTGTCGTGACGCAGCACTTGCACTGATTAGTCTGCGACGCGACATAGTCGAATTGAAGAACACAGTTCTAATAGTACAGTATTATTTATTTAATAGTTTACAGTTTGTTGTATGTTCACAATTGGAGCAGGCTCAAACACTGATCGGCCGGAACCGCTGTAGCACATGGAGTGCAGTGCCGGGTCTGGGGACCTTAGACGCTGCGAGGATGGACAGGAATCATAGTGCCGGGTCTGGGTACCTTAGACACTGCGAGACGGGAAAGGAATGGTCTCGCAGTGCCGGGTCTGGGTACCTTAGACACTGTGAGGAGGGAAAGGAATGGAATGGTCCTCTGTGCTACAAGCAGTTCCTATATATAGGAAGAAAAGGGTCAAGAGTAGGGGAACTGGCACGTGGCAAAAAGTCAAAAAGGGCCCAGAGAAAGGGAACTGGCACGTGGCACAAGGTCATAGATGAAGCTAGGAAGCTAGTGGGAGGGAGAAGTAGAAAGAGTATCGGTCGGTCTTTCAAGGGAGTCTATTGTACCAAGCGAGGCACTTGGAACAAGGTTATAGAAGAAGCCAGTGGAAAAGAGAAATTGAAGGGCATCAGTTGGTCTATCAAGGGAGTCTATTGTACCGAGCGAGGCACGTGGCACAAGGTCATAGATGAAGCTAGTAGGAGAAAGAAGTAGAAAGGGTATCGGTTGATGTTTCAAGGGAGTCTATTGTATCAAGCGAGGCACGTGGCACAAGATCATAGAAGAAGGAAAGGGTTCTAGAAGTGCCTTGGAAATATTTGTCTTAGGAGTAATGGACAGTGAAAAGGTGGGCGAGAGGAGGCGCTTGGCCTATGAGGAAAAATGGGGGGTAAACAAAGTAGACGCTGACGGCGCCTCCCAGTCTAGAGCCCGCTTGGCGAGGAATGTCCTCTGGCCGTTCTTAGCCCTCTACAACAAATGTTTCAAATTAACTGAAGGATCAAATAAAGATGCTTGTCAAATATGACTCAGATTCAGGGATCATTGAGAAGAAATTAAAATCATAACTTATGTGATATCAAAAGGGAATGATTATATTGCACTTATGGCCAAAGTGAAAAATATAATTAATGTATATAACTTACTCTTCCTATAATCAAACCTCTTAGCAGAAGGATTGTTAAATCAATTGAATGTATTAATTATTAAATGAATTCTCACTCCACCTCACAAAATTAACGCAAATTAAGTTCCCATTGTGTTTTTATGTTAAAATTTGTACAGAAATATTCAACCTGATATTCATATGATGCATATTTGAAGAGGGAAACATGAAAAATGGAAGGGAAAGACACCAGTATCAAGACAAGATATTGATGTTAAAATAGCAGAGAGATAGAAAATGGCATATACTGGTCCACATACCAATTCCAGACTGAAGCTGGGTGAGGGATGGGGAGACAAAATTAAGCTTTTGCCACTGATATTTGTCACAATTTATAATTTCTATTTTTTAATGCTGGAATTGGCAATTAAGCACAGTGTGTAGCACAGGTATACGGGTTTTCCTCAGACTTAATCAATCAATTGCTAGATAATAAACTAAAAAACTTGGCTCTAAATATGATATATTCCACTCAAACTTCATCTTCTTTTCCTGGTTGGCGTAAGTTAAGTTTCTGTGGGCCCATAAGTTATAAAATATCGAAAATTTTTCCTAAAAGTCTTTTCCGCCCAGCTTTTTATAGTAATTTTTGCATTAAGAATTTTCTTTGTAATCATAAAGACTCAATAGACCCGTTGTTTAAATCAGGAGTCCATCAACTGTCCTCTCATGACTGCAGCTCAATATATATCGGCCAGACTGGAAGAAATTTTAAATTAAGGGCAAAAGAACATCTTAAATGTTTTCAAATTGGATCACACCAGTCTCATTTCGCAAAGCATCTTTTAACATGCAGTCATTTCTCAGAATTTACACCTAAAATCTTGCATATAACAGAGAAGGGTAGACGACTTTAATATTTTCGAAAAAATGGAGATTATCCTATATCAAAAAAAAAAGTGATAAATCTCACAAATGAATATATTTTTCCTTCCTCTTCACCATTGCTCACGGCACTGCTTTCTTCTCCTCCCTCCTCTTGTCCTCGTTGAATACCATCTAATGCTTTCCAAGAACCCTACCTCCCCCTCCCCCCTGACCTTAACCCTCTTGACCATTCCCCCTTTTTTGTTTAAAAATGTGTTTCAGCCTTCTTCCTTCACTTAAAGATAACACTCACAAGTCGAAACTGATTGTGCTTATCTGTCTCCTTGTACTGTGGTATTTTGTAAAGTTTATAAATAAAATCAGGTGTGAATTTCATCCTGAAAGATTCTCCTGTTTTCTTTCTTCGAAATCATGAATTACGTTCTCAATCCATTTTCCTACATAAAAGCTTTAATGCATACCAATATACAAACCATAAAGTCATCTACCTAATCTAGCTGGGAGGGTCCTCTACCCATCCTCCATTAGCTGCTAAGATCTTTGGAGAGGATAACTTCATTTGTTTGCTTATTGTCCCTGTTGAATTTCAACAGGCCCTTCTGCTAGTTATACATAATTCCTTCTCCAGATTCATTCATATATAAAGGTATATAGAGAGGATACTAATTCACAGGCTAAACCACTTGCATCATTGACTTGAAACTTTTACAGCGTAAAACCCTAATGTGAAACCACCACGAAAAAGGCGACTTAGAACCTCAGTGTCATGGATTCGATGCCGAAAGGCCCAAAAATCCCGATTTTTCCCTTTAAATGCACTGCTTTGATTTTTGGGAATTTCTACAAAATACTTCCCGGATAGGTTGAGAATCAAAACTCAAGTAGCTTTTAGATATGGTCATGTTCTATCAAAAACTGACTGACTGTTACAGAAAATATCCTGGGTTTGATTCTAGGATGCTTCAAAAATCTCCCATTTAAAATACTTCAGGGTAGTTTTTCATTATTTTTTTTTGATGCACTTATTAAAATGATAGGAAGTTCTTGCTTAGCTAGAAGATGTATATTAAAACTGTGTAAGAAAAATTTTTGGATAAGATCATGCTGATCCTTGGTTAGATGCCAGAGCACATTAATATTTCTCACATATTTCTCACATTTATAATATATGTGAAAAGTAGGATGTCGTTTGAGGCAGTTGCAACCAATATTTCTGCTTCAATTTTCACACATAGTTAGAGATGGAGATCTTCTATTGTGCTGCATAAATAGTATCACTAGGAAGACCCAGGTTCGATGCCGGGCTGTAAATATATCTCCCATTTAAAATATATTGGGGTAGTTTTTCATTATTTATTTTTATGCATTTATCGAAATGATAGGAAGTTTTTGCTTGGCTAGAAGATGTATGGTAAGAATTGGTTTAAGGAAAAAATATAGATAGGATGGAACTGTTCCTGTGTTTGATGCCAGAGCACAATAACTTTTCTCTCATAAGGAATATAAGGGAAAAGTAGGACGTCATTTGAGGCAGTTGTAGCATATATTATGCATGAGTTTTCCTACATAGTTAGAGATATGATGAACTACATAATAAGTATCACCAGGAAGACCCGGGTTTGATGTCAGACAGATAAATTGTAGCGAAACTTAAGAATATTTTCAATACTTTTTTTTCATTTGGGAACCCTCTCGATATGAATTCGACTTTAAATTCGTGTTATCGGTATGAAATTAACATTTACTCCTATATTCATATAGATAGATAGGATACTAATTCACAAGCTAAACCACAAGCGTCATTGACTTGAAACATTTACAGCATATAGGCCCTATCGTGAAACCCCCAGAAAAACTGCGATTTTGAACCTCAGTGTCATGGGTTCGATTCCAGAGGGCCCCAAAGTCCTGATTTTTTCCATTTAAATGCATTGCTTTGATTTTCCGGAATTTTTTTAAATACTTCCCGGATAGGTAAAGAATCCAAACTCTAGGAGCCTATATAAATGATCATGATCTATTGAAAACATAAATGACTTTCAAGGAAAATATCCTGGGTTTGATGCTAGGACGATGAAAATATCTGCCCTTTAAAATACATGGGAATAGTTTTTCATTATTTTTTTTGATCCACTTATCGAATTGATAGGAAGTTCTTCCTTGGCTAGAAGATGTATGGTAAGAATTGGTTTAAGAAAAAAATATAGATAAGATGGAACTCTTCCTGGGTTCGATGCCAGAGCACAATAACTTTTCTCTCATAAGGAATATAAGGGAAAAGTAGGACGTCATTTGAGGCAGTTACAACCAATATTTCTGCTTGATTTAGGATACATAGTTAGAGATGGTGATTTTCTGTTGTGCTGCATAGAAATTATTACCAGAAAGACCAGGGTTCAAAGCCAGGCAGTAAATATATCCCCCATTTGAAATACATTAAGTTAGTTTTCATTATTCATTTTGATGCACTTATCGAAATGATAGGAAGTTCGTGCTTGGCTTGAGGATCTATTGTAGGAATTGGTTTAAGGAAAAAATTTAGATAAGACTGAACTATTCCTGGGTTCGATGCCAGAGCATAGTAACATTTCTCACATAAGAAATATAAGGGAAAATATGGAGGTCGTCTGAGGCAGTTGCGGCCAATATTTATGTTTGAATTTTCACTCATAGTTAGAGATGGTGATCTTTTGTTGTGCTCCGTCATATGTTCGCCAGGAAGTCCGGGTTTGAACCCAGGTGGTAAATATATCCCCCATTTAAAATACATTGAGTTAGTTTTCATTATTTATTTTGATGCACTTATGGAAATAATAGGAGGTTCTTGCTTAGACAGAAGATGTATATTAAGACTTGATTTAAGACAAAAATTTAGATAAGACAATGCTGTTCCTGGGTTCGATGCCAGAGCACATTACAATTTCTCACATAAGGAATATATGTGATAAGTAGGATGTCGTTTGAGGCAGTAGCACCCAATATTTTAGCTTGAATTTACCCACATGGTCAGAGATGGAGATGTTCTGTTGTGCTGCTTAGGAAGTATGACCTGAAAGACCTGGGTTCGATGCCTGACGATTAAGTTGCAGCGAATTTTAAGAATATTTTTTTTTTCTTTTGAGGACCGGACCACTATGATGCCGTTATGAAATTAGTTTTTTAGATCTGCTTGATGAAGTTAGTGTTGTCGATCTGCTTGCAGTACGCAAGCTACATTTTACTCGTATATATAGGTATATCCAGAGAAATGTCTATAATAGATATATTTCTAAATGCCATTTGGATTGTTATTGTTTCAGCTTCAAATCCTCAAATGATTATTAATCTTTTTGATGGTTATAAAGAAAACATGGAATCTCTTGGGAGACTAACAATCTGCTTATCTAAAAAGATAAATTTGCTTTAGTACTCTTTCTATTAGTCCATAATTAACTTGAGTGATATTTTGAAAAGGTTACATTGTAAAGATGAACTTGAATTCAGGCACTGACTATACATCAAGAGCATCATAGAAATTCTCAATTTAGAATTCCTTTGACCCCATAAAAAATTTTTCAAATGAAAAATTGTGGTCTAAATTTCATTAAAACTAAAACAGCCATCTAGTTAAGTTCCTCAAGAATTGAATTATGGCATTTTTCATCTGTGGAATAGAGAACATCTCTTCTCAGAAGTATATGTTAGGTCAATGAAATAATTAATACAACAATATAAAATTTTTATTGTACGTTACACCACATGCATACAAGTGACAAGATTTTTGTAGTATTTGGAAAAATAACCATTGGCATATAAAGACCGTCCTAGCAACTTGTTAAATAATTTACAATGGAATGATACATTCAATATCTGTCTCAGAAGTTGTTGTTTTTGGAAAGCAGCTTCTACAGAGACAATGTTAGCAAAATAATTAGAAATGGATGCTGACTCATAAATTAATCATTCAACAATCAGATCAAAGGGTTGTTCAATGACAATTTTGTACCATCTGATACATCATCACATAAAAACAAAAAATAAATACAAAATTTGATTAGTATCTATTTGAAACAATTTCTTTCACACACATACAGAAGATATTAAAAAAAGTATCAGACTGAGAGATAATTCAAAAGGTAACTTTATTCCTAAATTCAAACTTATAGTCTGAAATAAGTCATAATTAATTATCGAGTAGTTGGAATTATATCTTTTGAAAATTTTTATGACACAATTGTGCTCCTTATTAACTACTTATTTTAGAAAAACAAAAGACATTGTCTGAGTTTTAAGTATAGTCATGGCTTTAATTGAAAGCAAAGAGAATAGTAAACAAGTTTTGAATATTAAAACTGGCAGTATCCATCTTCATTAGCAAGCTGTAACGCACACCTTCAGTGAAATATAAGAAACCGTTTGCGAACTGCAAAGCAGGTAGCAGCATGTGCAAATTGAATTAAAAAAATTAAACAAATCATACCCCATTCAAATTATGCCCAATGATATACACCTTCATATACTGTAATCCAAAAGATACTAAAGGTTCAGACAACAAATATGATTGGGAAGACACAGAAAATGAAAACTACTAAATTCTATAGATGTAAACCAGAGTGAGAATTGTGGGAAAGGCGTCACCAACACTTGAGCCAGTTAACATCTTTCTCTCCAATTCCATTAAAGAAATTGTGCTATACAACTTAACCCAAATTAAACTGTAGTTTTAATTTTAACTCTTACATGATACCTCTGACCTTTATGTTAAATCAATAAATGACTGATTGTAAACAATCGGACCTAATAGTTCTATCAACTGAGATTAGAAAAATTCTCACTATTTTCTTATTTTAGTTTTTTATTGTCAAAAGTTAACAAGATATATCCCTAGTTTCTGCAGAGCTAAATAAAACCCCATTAATGCCTCTTTGGTATTGATCCTTATTAAAAATTATCCTGGTGAAAAACTGTCATACTTCGCTGTATTGGAAAAGAAAAGTGTTTCCTTAGAATTGTTAATACCATTATTACATATTAGAAACTATTTAATTTGACCACATGTAAAAGAAAGTGCGTTGCCACTCGGGTAGATAGTGAGCTATAGGACGACAAATGTGGCCCGCAAAAGGCACATTAGATGAGAGTACATTAAGTGTGGAGTTAATAGGCCCTGAAGATATGCGCTCATAATAAGGGGAGCGCAAGAGATACAGGATTAGAGCTATCGTTCTTCTCGAAAGCTCCTTCCTTTCCTCGCTGTTCATTTTCTGGCGACGACCATAATGATTCAGCTTCAAACTATAAAGAGATGATCAACTTAACTATAAACAAGTTTTTGGATTAAGGAAACAGAATCATTTAATATGTAAATTAATTTCATGAAATGAATGCAATAATTGAAAAAATATTTATTAAGTACATTTTTCAAAAGCTTCACACATTATATTGTTGTAATTCTAATTAAATATAGGTGAACCATATAATATTAAAATGCTATGCATGACATCATTAATAAAAAATGCCTTGACAAAATAAATGAATAGTCTGTATCTATTTGAATGAAGAGAATCGTTTTGGTTTACATATAAAATATGCTTATGATTTCTTCAAGACTGTATGAAATAAATTCATATGCTTTATTTTGATCTTAATTTCATTTTAACTATGATGTACTTGCAGAGTAATTACTCGGAATATTGTAACACAAGATTTTTGTCAGTATTGTTTGCTTCTTCAAGATTTGATTCAACATGTCATACTTCCATGATTGATGATGCTCACAGTAAAATGAAATTATCATAAATTCCATACAGAATTAAGATTTTTTAATGTATGTCAGAAAAGTAAAGGTGAAGGTATAACATATGACAATAAATATTCATAAATCTAATTCACACAAAATTGCAGAACTTTCATTTGAAGTGATCACCAATGATGTGCAGACATTTTCAAAAACTTCAAACTTTTCAGGAATCAATTATGGCAAAATGCCCATTTTTTACAGTTATCAGTATCAAATACTTTATCTACCATATAATAGAAAATGATGAGATATTTCTTTGTACTTACAGGCACCTTCAAGCAAGATAAATTCCGCTATAGTACTGTATTAACGATTCCAATTATGATTAACTTGACTGAATTGATAACATGCTCATGAAACTTGTTTTGAGTCATTATTAAATGATCTATTTGCAGTATAAAACACAGACAAGTGTTAATTTCAAAGAAATTTAAATTGGTCATGAACTAACTATGCAAAGTAAATAAACTGATTTATGCATGTTGAGCTCGTCATTACGACGACTTGCTAAAGTGTTTTTGACAGAAATAATAGCTGCAAATCAACTTGTTAATCTAATACAATAAGACCCTTATATTGAGTTTATACTGAGCTACTTTGTAATCTACATACATTACGAAACAAAAATTACGAAAACTTACTATGATGACATTGCAATTGCATGCCTCTACTTTCATTCTTTTCTCCAACTGGATTATACTTTATAAGTAACAGGTGTTGCAATGAATATAGTTTTTACAAATTGATTTCATGTCCTTTCTCTGAATCAATATATAACTAGTTACATATTTATTATTTACATTAGTTATATTCCATTTGAAATGAAGTTTGACCCAAGGTTTAACAGCAACCTAAGATAGTTCTTTTACTGTTAAAAAATGTAAAACATGGTGTTTTTATAAAATAATGAATTGTCGGAGCATATTTACCTGATAAGATCTATACCCAAAGATACCAGCCAAGGTTTCCAATCCTTATCATCATTTGAGCATAATGTTGCTAGATAGCAGATTGGTTTAATTACATACATTACCTGAAATAAATAACACACCCATGGAATTGTTAAAGTTTCATTTGTACCTAACAACTACTGTTATCAATGCACTTAAGAAATATTTTGCATTAAATTGTACTTTAGAGATCGATAAAATTAATTATTCGAATTATTTCAGAACTAATATGCATGGAGAGGGTATTGAATCACTGGATGATTTTGCATTAATTGGTAGATATTTTCCAAAGAAAGGAAGAAAGGAATATGAGACTGAAAAACATGTGAATGCAAGTAGAAGAATAGCGAGAAGTAAGAAGTCAATTTGTTTAATACTTGTATTTAAAGATAAATTCAATGATGATAAGTGATAAGCTAATAAGGCAGAGGCTTCTAATTATAGAGCTTTAAATTTTCCAAGTGAATAGGGAAAGAATTTTGCAAAACTTTGAAACGATTACTAAAATACGAGGGATAGTACTAGAACAGTTAATACTACCAGAGAGATATATTCTTATGAATGATTGATTGGACAATGTATGCAAGGGAGAAAGAATATAAAGCAGTTACAGATATGGTAAAAGTGGATAAATAGTTGTTTTCAGAATATAAAGAAAGGTATGAACAGATGCTTCTGAAGAGAAAGATTTTTGCAAAGACAGAAAATGAAGTGTTTTGTTACCAGAGAAAGAAATTATTTTACTTACCCTGAAAGAGAATAATAATATTATTACCCAAGTAAGCAATTATAAATAGAAAACTGAAGGAAAATATTTAATAATTTAATTACCATTTTTAAAATTACTACAGACAATTAGCAGCTACGCAGTTCTTATCCTCTCTGTAATACTATTACTTAGCTCCTTCTTTAAATGGTAATTATATAAGAAGACATTGAAAGAAAAATATTATTTGAAAAAACTCACTTCAGCTATCTTCAAACTTAGTGGCAGTGAACCTTTAAATCCTTGTCTGAACTGCTCAACATTATTATTTGGAGGTAGAAGTGGAGGTGACCACGACCTCGCATGCATTGGAGGAGCTGTGGGAAAATAAGTAATAAATTTTCAGTAATTCATCTCACCACCTCATCACAAAATTTATGGATACCTTCATGGAATCTCTCCTATAAAATAGGCACTTATTTAAAGACAATTTAGCTTCCCTAACAGGGAATGCGATTCTTTCTCACCTGAGCTCACTGTTCGAATAACCCTCCCCGACTTGAGGGAAAACGCGGAAGAGTTAACTTGTGTCCTGTTTAGCTGAGATGCTTGCGTATGAATAAATTCACTCCGCATCAGCGGTGGCATGGAAGGTGATAAGGTTATTCTTTCACGGTAGTGGAAAAGTAAAAGAAGTTTGGATATACATCTGAAAGGAAATAAAAAAAATCGTTAAGTATTTGAAGTGGGATCATTGTTCAACGTCATCTTCGTTACTCACTTAATGAGTTGAATTATAATAACAATAGCCCATTTTCCTTTGTTTCCTCGCAGCTTTTTAGCAGATATTTCGATGAAAACCTCTGTATATTCAATGACTGTCAAAAATATCTTTAACTTTTCGCCTGATCGACGGTCATCAGTTCTTCTTGAGTTATATATTATTCTGTCATTGAACAGAACTAACAAATTTGACAGCGAATAGATCAACTCGGAGACGACATTAGAACTGTGTATCCTCCCTATGTTAGAAAGATGACCGTATCGTTAAAGCATAAATAAAGGACACAAAACTTACATTTCTCTCGAGAAACGAATGGATTAAAAGCATACCCGCTATGAAATACGACGCCCATTTCACGGTGGTTTCCAAATCCGCAGACTTTTGAGGGTTTCTGCTAACCCAATCTTTATAAGAACAATACGCCTCATTTAGAGATATTACTAAGGAAGACATTTTTAGGAATCAAAGGCGCTGACAATAGAAAATAAAACGTGGACATTCGACTCAAAACAAACCGTAATCAGAACGCCATGTTCGAGAAATAACGCAAGTCACATTTTTGCCTTTCAGCTTGGCGACGTACTCGCTAGAGTGTGCAGTGGTCGCTGGGGCAGTAAGGATAGGATTTTACGACTGCGATGGAACCAAAACAAACACTCAGTTGTTGTCAAGGTCCAGGGCAAGAGCAGCTGGTCGTTGAAGAACACGTCTGATATTAGTCGGGAGGAAAAATTGTGCTATCGGAGCGGAGCGCACCGGACGTCATGACATCCCCAACACAAGTGGTAAGTAGCGCAGCGGTGTAATTCCGCCGAATTTAATTCTCCCCTGGAGTGCACTAGTTCTTCGGTGGCATGCTACATGCAGTTGCGTATGATTTTACGATTTAGCGCGGATTTGGCGAAAATAGTCCTGCTAGAGGCTGCGGTCGCGACTTGAAGCGTGCACCAGGCTGCCTGCAGGGGCGAGGCGAGGCCGTGCGGTGCTGAGGATTCGGTTCGCGAAGTTTGAATGATTATCAGGTCCCGCTCATTTTGGCTGTGGGAGCGGATCAGCTGTTTACGCACAAATGATTTTCTGACGCTGCGCCAAGTGCTTCCAGGATTGCGCGCGGACATGAGCGCGATTTAAATCTGATTTTTTTTCGCTGAAATCGGAACTTGTCGTCTTTGGTGCACAGTGACAGTTTATGGCGTTGTTTACCTTTCGGAAGACATGGAAGGGCTAATTACGTCGTACCTCGAGGCACAGCGAGGAATGTCCGAGTCCTGCGAAAGAAAAAAAAGTTGCCGGGGAATAATTATGATTTAACACAATTTTTTCTTTCTTCTTGGCGGTGTCTAGCAACGCCGTGATCCTGGGTTCGAATCCTGGTTACGGCATGTTCGTTTTGTTGTGATTTTCAAGGTTTGGTCGCAAGAGTGGTCTTTTAGGACTAAATCATTACATTATTATAAAATTGTTATTTACTACCGCTGCATATTTATATAGAGGGAAGCAGTGGTTGCTTATTCTCCTAGAAAATCTATTTTTTAAATGCGACCCTCTCATTGTGCGTGAGAAACTGTGCTCCGAAGTAATTTAGCAGCACGAGCGGTGTGGTGAGTACAAAATGCGTGAAAAATATCGCTGTGGTGATTTCACACATTTATTTTAAATCGTGATTATTTTTTAACATGGCATTAATATTCTTTTATTTAAAAATCTTCTTTTAGGAATTATAGGCGTGACGAAATCTTATAGTAAATGGGTGGAAATAACTTTGCAAAATTCCACTTTAAAAGTTTTTAATACCGCGACCGGTTTCGGACGTTAGTCCATTATCAAGCGATGAGTAATCCATCTTTTCCCTAATTATTCTCCCCTGCTTTCCATTGTTAACCTGCTTCCCTTTCCTCCTCCCCCATAGCTAATCTGATTGGTGGCTGGTTTTTGTACCTTGTGTGTATATATATGTGTACTCCTGTATTACTCATCGCTTGATAATGGACTAACGTCCGAAACCGGTCGCGGTATTAAAAACTTTTAAAGTGGAATTTTGCAAAGTTATTTCCACCCATTTATTAGGATTTAGTTCCACATAGTTAAAGCTTCCTCGATTGAAATCATATAGTTTAATTGGAAGTATGTAATAGGAATTTAAGTATGAGATTTTGTCTCAAGAAATAAACTATTATTATTATTAATAATTTTAATTGGGAAATCAATTACGCATCGTGACATAGCTATAAATTTACTAATATATTATGCTGCCATGAGATGTTTTATGATGAACAGGGAGGTTTAGAAATTATTGAAATTATTCTGAAATCACTGTCTTTTTTAACCATCGACAAAGAGCAACAATAGCTAGGGAGGAGGAAAAAATCTTATAAAGCTAATTGACAATGGTTCATTTAGTAGAAAGGTATTTAAGCTTGTTTTTTTACGTTATTTTTTTCATGAAACCATCGCTGTCAATGTGAGCTGAATCAAAAATATTATTTATGTATTTATGTTCTAATTTATTGTTTCAGAAGGACGGTTTCGCCAAATCAAATCATAATGATTTTTGTAAGGTCAATATGTTTAGAAAGCGAATTTCCGTTCGTAATTAAATACGTTTTCCCATTTCCACTGCAAGTGATGGTTATCTTTTTGAGGTTGGATCTCACGTGCTGATATTTGCATCTGTTCAGCAGCTTAGTTTTGCCAGCAGAAGTCGCGGCAATCAAAAGCGTGTTCGGTCGAGCGGTGCTGGAAATATCGCGCCGTTGACGTTCGTGTGAAACTTCATTCATCGATGTTCTCCATTCTATGAGCACACATCTCGCGATAACGGAGGATATACTCTCTATTTATTATATTCCAAAGAACGATTGAGATTACTGGAGGATTGTCCTAAAATTTGAATTTAAATATAATTTTAAATTTGTAAGCAAAAATGAGCAATCGCAACCATTTACCTCGGCTAAGAGAAACCAAGCCAACGAAGATTTTCCACCGTATCTTCTGAGAGCTGCACGATCACCCTTTATTGAGTGCACCAAAAAGTAAAAAATGATCAGTTAGGATTCTGCCAATTCTTGCCTAATAAGGAAACTTTTATGTCGCTTTGAAGCGTATTTTAATGTATATTTTATGATCTGGGAATTTGTGGGATTTAGAATTTTAGGATAATGAACATTCCCGCTAGTAAAAGTGAAAAAATAACGAATTTTGTTCGTTAGCTGAGGCATCACTGCACTTATGAAACGTAATGCCGCAGAGTGCACGCCTTTAATGTCGCTTATTATGAATCGCAGAATTCATATTTTTGCACTTTCGAAATATTTTTGAAATATCTACTCCATATTCCTTTTTTATATTTTTACTCATTGTAATTTAAAATGAAATTTCAAGCAATAACCATAAAAATATTCGTCATTTATTACTTTTTTGCCGAATTATTTATAGGATACAATTAAAACTTTATTTATGTTTTATTCGGAAAATTTTTATTACTTGGACGAATCACAACTTAATTCATTGAACTGACTTTGACAGCATCTATTAATAGTATCAAAATTTTCGTGGAATATTTTTTTACCATCAGAGCACGAAAACCCTGCACTTTCTCAGTACATAAATAAGTGCCAAAAAAACGATTGCTAAAAAGATTTTAGGCAGTATTGTAAACGAATAAGTCGACAGCTTAAGTCATTTTGCACATGGGCTTCCACCGGGAATCGGGACACTTTCACCAAAGCTAAACGCGCTGCCCGCTCCATCCGGGAGCTCAATAGATATTCAATCTTATAATTTTTTCTTTTGGGTGATGCTCCTTGATAAAAGTAATTCCCAGCGGAAGTTTTTCAGATCGGCTACTTTTCGCTAACACTACTATTGGCTCGTTCCTGCTACCATAGCTCCATGAATGGCATATTTGTCATTTGGTACAGGAGAGAGTAAAATTTATCTTTCATTTATTTCTTTCTCATGGTTGTGATTGTATGAAAGGTGAGATATGATTGATGCTGAACAGTTGCACTGATTAAGGCCTCCCCTCACAGAGTGCTTCGAAAAGTGTTAACATTAGTTATCTCGTGACATTGGTAAGTTCATGATAAATGAGCAAACATCTGTTACGCAATTTACAGTGGATATATTGGCTTGAATTTTGACATAGAGAAGGCTCTTGAATTCAATTCTTCACATAGAAAACGCCTCTTACTTTAATTCACTGTGAATGGCGTAACGGTTGTTTGAAAATGGATACAAACTTACCAATGTCACGAAGTTAGCAATATTTACCCTACTTGTAAAGTCTTTGTGGTCACGTGAACATATTCCGCTTATGGCATTATGTGCTTGGCGAAAAAAGCAATGGCGAAATACCTCACTCCTCATTTTGTCTAATTAGCCTCACACTATCAGCTCATAGTAGCTAATGGTAGAGGGAATGAGGTTCCATCCAGCTTTCGGGCTGAAAACTTCACTATTTGGCTTCTTCAGGTCAAAGTGCTTCCTTTTTCGTTTCGTCTGTTGTTTATTTTGGTATTTTTCGGTCGTGTTGATTTGTATATCACGATTTGGGAATCTAAGATAAATGGCAATTTGGTTAATGAAGACTCCGACCTACGGATGTATTATTGGAACGTATTTCATTAGTTAGTTGAGTTATCACTACATTTACGAAGTCAGTTCTGTTTGAACCGAAATAAAGAGCGGGCGAAACGAAGAAGAGAGCCCGTGGATCTGAAGATGTCAACAATATCTCTGTAGAAATGTACTCAATCTCTAAGACCATCAAAAATTGTTGCTATCATAGATGTTTGCTCCTGCTTCCATATTCTGATGAATGGAATATGTTTCATTTGTCTTCTGGTATAGCACAGAGAAGAATATGTCTTTCATCTACATTTGCCACAGTGTTGTTAATGGCTTTGATAAAATGTAAGCTACATGAGGTATGATTGATGCAGAATAATAATAATAATAATAATGATAATGCCGTCTTATTTTTTGGGCGAATTTTAGCCTAGGAAGGCTATTCCTCCAATTAACCCCTTTTCTTAATTTTATTCTTTTTTTTTTGCATTTTTATTTATATCACAAACACACACACACACACAACATACACAGACAACCATTCCCTAACCGGAAAAATCCGATTAGCTGGGATTTGAACCTGGGACCGCGAGGTTGGAGCGTTAACGCGCTAGCACGTTAACCACTCCGCCACCACGGCCGTATTAAAATAATAGCACTGATATATGTTTCTCGTTATAGATTGCCTAGGAATATTATGTTCGTAACGTTTTTTTCCTTCAGTTAACATGTTCCGCTTATATCTACCATTTTGACATAATAAGGAAAGCAAGGATTAATGACCGCACTCCTCATTCTGCCTTGTATGCCTCAATCCCTTCTACTAGCCCTTGGTATAAAGAAAGAACATTTGGAACACGGCTGTTAATGAATTAGAGGTTTAAAGTCTTCAATAGCCGTCTTTGTCGGCGTTCCTCGTATTATTCCCCGGTAGTCAGAGAAAACAAGAAAGGAATGCCGCTCTTTTAAGATACCCAAAGCGCTTTTCGAAGACAATGTCTTCCTCCTCAAGGGATCGTAAAGTACGACTTTACTTACGTGCTCTTGGAGATTTTAAACCTCGAATTTAATCTCTTGGTAGCTAGTGTTGGAGATGGTGATGTTCCAAGTGTATATTTTACAAACCTGAATATTTTACAGATGTATATGTTTAGTAGTTGCTATGGAACTCCTTTGTTGCGAAACGTGCAGTTGGAAAAGCCTGACAGAGATATTTTAAATTATCTTGTTATGACTTCGGAATAATTATGTAAGACTTACAGCAAAATCCAGGAATCATAGCATTAGTTTTTGCGATAACGCAGATCATCGTATGCTTCTCTTATCTGTACAGCCTTTCCAACTAAGTTGCTTGTCAATATGAACTCTTTCCCCTTAATACTTTATTTAACGGACAGATGTCCTATTACAAATGTTGAAAATGACCAAGGTAACATTTGAAAAGTTTGAAAATAAACATATGAGCTTAATTAAAGAAGATTGACACAAATGAAAATTACAATTAAATTGGAGATAACACATTATAAAAGAAAAATACACCTTAATAATTCTGCACCATTAAACATTTTTTAAAATAAAATTTCTGAATACATTGTGTGAAAAGTAAAATATATCAGCGGATTTACAATGACTATTAAAATCTCTCATTATTCTAAAAATAGGCAGAAAATACAAATAATTATTACATACATATGGAATATGAAATAAATGATGGGATCTTGAATGAACAATTGGAACCCTAAAATTTATAAGAGATAAAAGATAAGAAGACTTGATATGATTATTTAACAGAGAGTGTAAGAATAGAACTCCATTTTGCTTCCTACGAGCAGAGAGTGTGTGCATATTTAGTAATTTCAATGTCTTTTCATATTCTCCACTTTCTCTCTCAATTCCAAACTTAAAAGCCACCAGTCTCAGAAATTTATTCTGGACTCTCTCTAAGCCTAAGTCGTACTTATGATAAGAAGGGGACCAAACTATTGAACTATATTCGAGAACTGGTCGAACTAGGGTGATATATAAATGTCTATAGCAAAAAATATTGTTAAAATCCCTACAATTTCTATACATGAAACCAAGAATTTTATAGGCTTTAGTAATTATGGTATCTATGTGCCTACTGAAAGACAA
This sequence comes from Sympetrum striolatum, assembly GCA_947579665.1. Classification (NCBI taxonomy): domain Eukaryota; kingdom Metazoa; phylum Arthropoda; class Insecta; order Odonata; family Libellulidae; genus Sympetrum; species Sympetrum striolatum. The sequence continues at coordinate 87,865,135 of OX388349.1, forward strand.
GTCGGAAGCAAAGAGAACACCCAAATCCAGTTTATGGTCCAATCTTACAAGACTTTTTCCAGATAATGAATAGTCAGTTATTATAGGTGACTTGGATTTGCAGAAGGTGACAACATTACATTTACTAATATTTAAAAACATAGCATTTGTTTTGCACCATTCAGAGATATCTGTCAAACACCTTTGCAGTGCAGAAGCATCTGTATTCGAATCAATAGTATGAAATATTTTAATGTCGTCAGCATACATAAGATAATTAATTGGTTTAATTATGGTTCCAATATCATTAATGAAAATCAAGAATAAAATAGGTCCCAGATGGGATCCCTGAGGGACTCCAGATACGCCTTCAAAGGGAAAAGAAGTAATACCTTTGATTTTCACCTTTAGTTTTCTATTAGACAAGTAACTGCAGAACCAAGATAATAAATTCCCACTAATACCATAAGCTCTAAGCTTTGCTAGAAGCATGGAATGGCATACCTTGTCAAATGCTTTGGTAAAATCACAGTAAATAGTGTCTACTTGATGATGATCATGTACTGCGGTGGTGACAAAGTGCTGAAAAGATAATAGGTTAGTGACAGTAGACCTGCCACTCCTAAACCCATGTTGTTCATCATCTAAAACATTCTCAATAAGTGGGGTAAGTCTATTTGTCACTAAACTTTCGAGTACCTTTGCTAAAACAGATTGGATAACAATGGGTCTGTAGTTGTTCACATCATTTTTGTTACCACTCTTATGCACTGGAATTACATAAGAAGTTTTCAAGAAATCCGGAAAAATACCGTAGTCTAAGGATTTATTAAAAATAATATAAAGGGGAAAGACCAAAGCTTCGCAGCAGTTTTTGATAAGTAACGGAGGCAAGTTGTCAGGGCCAGGGCTTTTTGATACATCCAGTTTCCTCAGAATTTTTAAAATTTCATCAACGGTAACATTCACTGTTGAGATATTAATACTATGACTAAAATTAAAATTTGGAACAGAATAATTATCCTCATATGAGAAGACTCCAGAAAAATATTTTGCAAATAGATTAGCGATATCTTTAGGATTATCACACTTAATGCTATTATAGGACATTGATGATGGGATGTTATTAGTTCTTCGACGATTATTAACGTGTGACCAGAAAGACTTAGCATTAATTAATATGTTGTCCTGTACAGTATTTATATAGGAAGCATAACAGGATTTAGAAAGTGCTTTACATTTCTTACGGATATCAGAAAACTTTTGGTAATCGGTGGAGTTCCCAGAGGCCTTATAAACTTTGTGTGGGATTTTCTTTTGAGAAATTAATTGTTTTAAGGTGGGAGTAAACCATTTAGGGTAACTGCTATTACGAAATGATATGATAGGAGTGAATAATTCTATAGCTTGATACATTATTGAATAAAAACTATTCACAGCCTCATTACAATCTAAATTACATAATATCACAGGCCAATTAACTTCATTAAGGTAGCTATTTAAGCCAAAGAAATCACAGTTTTTATAATCAAGTATAAACTCTTTTTCCTTGGCCATTTCTACTTTCTTTGGAATATTTATTATTAATTCAATGGACGGATGATAAGAATCACATTTAGTTAAAGGATCATCCACCATGGAGCATGTAACATTTGTTGAATTAGAAAAAACAAGGTCCAGCAATTTATTATATTTATTTTTTACAGTATTGACTTGAACTAGACCCTGGAATGAAAAATTGTCAACAATAACTTTAGCTTGAGGTGAAAGAACACATTCAGTAGAGACTTCATCGTTCTCAGATGGAGTATTCCAATCTATAGAGGGTAAATTATAGTCTCCTAATATAAATATTTCATCAAAATCTTTAGTTAGGATATTTTCAACTCCAGCACAATGACTATCATATAATGCAACCGGAGAGTTAGGTGGAAAATATACGGATCCAATTAAAAATTTCAAATCAGCAAAATAGATACTTACAAAAACTTGCTCAACATTATAATCAGGTAGAATTAGTTCATAACAAGTGAGTGAAGATTTTACCGCTATTAAAACACCACCCCCTCGTCTTTTGTTCGAATATGTGGGGTCACGATCTCTTCTGAAGATGTGATAATTCGGCCAACTGAGTTCAGATGTAAGAATGTCACTTGTCAGCCAGGTTTCAGTAAGCACAACAACATCGTAATTTGACACACTTATGGCTAAACTAAGTTCAGTTAGTTTTGTTCTGATGCCTCTAACATTTTGATAATAGACTGAGAGTAACACAGAAGACGATAAATCATTAATTTTGCTACGAATGCCATTACAATTTTGATAATAAAAATTTAAGGTTGACTGCCGATAAATTAGTTTTTTTGGATAATTTTAGGAACTCCAGCAATGTATTTTATGATAAGATTCGGTTCACCTTTGTCACTTCTCTCTTTAATTTCACAACGAAGCTTATTTATATAGTTTCTTTCACATAATGTTCTGTCCCTCGACACCGAGATACGAAAGTCCGTGTGTCTCTTTCTGTGAATATTAACGAGACGCAAGAATTCCAGAGCATCAGAATCCTGCCAAAAAACTACTTTAAGTGGTCTAAGCTTGCCTTGAGATCGTCTACCAAGTCGTACAACCTTGCATTCGCTGACTTCGTAGTTCATCCCCACATCGGCCAAGATATCAGCAAGTTGTTTTACATCATGCTCCAGGTCTTCATTACTAGTAGAGGAAGCACTCTCTGGAACATTATGTAACAAGACGTTTCTCAAACGCTTGTATCTTTCCATAGATTCCGCTACTGCCACTTCGATGACTTCCTCATGATTAGTGCATGACGATCGATCAACACGAAGTTCTTCAATTTGTAGTTTCAGCTCATTAATTATATCTACCAGCTTATCCACCTTATTCTTATTTGAGTTTACACATAAATCACAGTGGAACAATAATCGTCTATTTTGCAATTTTAGTTGAATCACATCATTTCGGGTTAGTCCGCCACATGTTGCATGAAGCGGCAACAAACAATTGTCGCACTTAATTTCCTTCTCAGGCGCAAGTAAATCTTTACAAATTATGCACTGATTAACAAAAGGCATTATGTGATCAATAATTAATCTATATTTAACAACCAATGTTGCAAAATCGTGTAAATAAAGAAAAAAACTGAGTGCTCACAATACCGCGTGTATACCGTACGGTCGATCGATGAATGTGATTAAGTGCCATTTCCTCTTGATAATCGTATCGGACAATTTTTAGGCTTGGATAGCGATTAGTGTTATCTCTTTACGTACATATTTTTCTCCCTTAAAACATTTCAATTAATGCATATCGTAGCCTTTAGATAATTTCTTGTCTTTTTGTGTTGCTGATCCATCATTTTAGGATATGCAATTCGATGCCAGATTCTTCTAAATGGTAATTAGAAATGCAATTATGCCACAATCTTCATACTCTGGAACGATTATTCTGCAAATATGATGTCATTCATTCTGAAGACGACTTGGGACACAGGAGTCGATTTTCACCAAACAAACAACACGGCTGGAAACCCTTGGAGCCGTGAAATTTACTGAGAAAACGGGAGATCATTTATGGTAATTCTCCTCTTGCCTTAATCATACTAATCTCAATCGTAATTATGAGGTCCGATTTGCATTCAAAGGAATTAGTATCATAAGATTATGGAGAGTTGATTTTTTTTCTTCTCATCTTCCCGTGTAACGTGATATTTTGCCTTTCTTTCCTTCTACGTTTGGAAGATTTGCATATTACTCGCAGAATATATTTGTATGTAACGGAAATAATTTCGCAAGATCTCTCTGTAATCATGAGGCTTAAATAAGTATAGTTTTTTTGAGGATTTGGTTGTGTGTTGTTGCGTATTATTACCAATCATCGACAAATTGCACAGTAATTCAGAAAATTGATAGTTAAGTTATCACGCATGATATATCACAATGCATGTCTTACCAACTACCGCATAATATTGCAAATTATCGGGAATGCATTAAGTAAGAGTATAATAGCTCCATCGAAGCAGTTCGTTATTTCAAGTGCATGCATATGATTATCATGGAGATAGAAAGAGCTTTTATGCTTCTTTCTATTCCCTCTTCTTATCGTTGATAATTTCCCATCCTTGAAGTTAGGTTAACAATCTATTCCTTGTCCGAAGCTATTTTAAATTAAGATATACGAAAGCAAATAAGGCAGTGCCATGAATGTTAGACATATCCGTTGTCTCCTGTGTATCCAAAGTCCTTACTTAACCTTCCACATTCTACTTTTTGATTGTCTGTCTCTCCTTGTACATCTTCTCATATTTTCTCTACCCTCCTTTTGCTATAACATTCATGGGAGGGATGCATATTTTGATGTTACCTTCTTCTGTGAATCTCAAAACTTTAGCTTACTTTATATAAAATTCCATCCCAAATTATCTCATTTAGAGCCCCAAAGAACTATTTCATTCATTTTTCAGAGTCGCTAATCGCAGCTTAGCTGGGAAACTTACGGATGTTTTAATTTGATCAAAATAACCTAAAAAATTCATAGTCGAGATTAAATACTCAAATGTGGAAGAGTTAAGGGCTTTTTCAATTCTGTTGCTAATGGATTTCATTAAAAACCCCACCTTTTTAAGAGAAATTCCGTGTGTTTGGGAAGTTGAGAAGGATTCGCTTTAAGGTGATATTCTCTTTACGGAAGCCAAACTGCATCTATGTTGGTCAAGGACACCTCACGAACACCCCTGAGGTTATTCGAAGCGCTACAGCAAATTTTAAAAATGAAAATGGAACGAAAATGCTACGGGAATAAAAAGATTTCCTGAAGTCGATATCCAATATTCTTGATTTGAATCCTTCTATATGATTCTGGTCGTTTCCTTTCAGAAGCTGAATTGTTTCGCGGTAGACTGTGAACTACTTCGAGTTTCAATACATGGGGTAAAAAGTCATAAAAAATTGTTTTTATTTCCTTACCGACTATGCACCAGGAGGAAAATGTGATTTCGTAAATTTGTTCATTTTTTTCGCTTAAAATCCAATGGTTATCGTTGAGATAGTCTTTCTGCACATTCCATCTGGTCCATAAATATCACTCAATTTAAACGTACTAATATTTTTCCAAGCCCAAGGTTCATTTATTCGAGGTTATTTTCTCAATTGAAAAATAATCAGATATAATGTCCCGTTATGTTGTGTTTTGTACCTAGCGTGTATCTTTTTATTTGTTGTCTTAGAACGGAGTTTTATCTTCCTTATAAGATAAGTTCCACATGATAATCACACTTATTTGAAATTCTGTAAATCGAGAAGCCGCTACAGATAATAATAACCAGTGAATTTTCGCTGCCCCATTCGTCTCAACTTATTATTTATTAAGGCGTTAATAAACATTGCATCGTTGATTTTTTCAATAAGTATTTGAGTTTCATCCACGGACGCTGTTTTTGACATAAAATTAAACAAACTTCTATAAAAAAAACTCAAAATAGCTGTAATTCGCCGCTCTCAGGAGCCGTTATCTTGACTATCGATGCTACTGCTGAAGTCGAATTTGTTCGTGAAAACAAATCAGACAATGTGTCCGAAACGAATCAGCGAAGACGGATGAATAAAATTGTAACTGAGTAATTTCATTGCTAGCTTGTTCGTGGTTGTCTCATATTGCTTATCTGTATAAGATGTTAATGATAACATTTTGATGTATAACTGAACAGAAAACAACAACAGTACGAGCAATGAAAGTATTCGATTATCGCCTATAAAATGGAGACTTAAATAAATGGCATTAACATTTAATAATAAACTATACAATTATGGTATCCCAACATTCAATTTTTCATCTTTGGGTTAATATTTCAGTGTTTTTGGTGTGTTGTCGGTGGAGCACGAATTTCTTCTAGTCCATTTCTCGTTCGGAATTGCGAAGACTGTGAATCCCTGTTCGTTTCATTTCGAAAATAGGAGCGATCCAAGCCTTTCTTGGGAGATATTCCAAGCTTGAGAAGATATTACGGATGGAATGTTTTCTTGCGTTAGAATTTCTCGTTTCATTGCCACAAAAAAGAAGAGCCACTTATGCTCTGACCTGTATTTCTTATTGCCATTTGGGTCCCAATTCTCCGTCCATAACACCTCTTTGAGCGTTTTCTCAAAGCATCTTCACGTAAATATGGAGGGAAATGGACAATAAACCCGGTGTCGTTCAAAATATCAGCTTTAGTGGTTTCAAGAATGAAATGGTTTTATTTTCGGTCGAGAATATTGTTATTTTCGTTTTTTTATGCTCCACGGAGTTCTTCGTGCATTCTCCACACTTTGGATTGTGGAGAGTTTCACACACTTTAGGCCTTATTTTCCCATATTCTGCCAAAGATTACGCGTTTATTGAATTTATGAGATTGTATCTTTTCTAGGCTGTTGTTCATCATTTTAAAACTTAAACTTAATTTATTCAAATTTGAAAACATAATCCGTCATTCAGAAACACACCTAGCCCAAGTACAGCTTAAGAGAAAACGTACTCTCCTTGACGGCTTTATTTAATATAAAAAATGTATGTAAGTGGTAAATTAGATTTCAAATTTTATGTTTTAGAGATCGGTAATCTCAGGAATAAGCGATTGATTTGGATAGTTCGATTTCTCGTACTTCGTTGTTGGTTTGTGTACTAGGATTGTAGTACCCCTAAGTAAACCTCGGTGAAGTAGAGGCAAGAATTACACTAGTGTTAAAAAAACTCCAAATAGCTGTTGTTAAAGAGCTTTTATAACTCTAATGTAATTCCATGGCTGTGCTCCTTTTTTCCTCTTAGATAAGAATAGTTTTACCTGCCAAAAACTTTGATGGTTTACCCGAATCCATCAATGCTGGATATAACGAATGTAACTGTAACTTGGTTTGGTTGGTCCTATACATATATTGATATAAGTTCAAATACTTGAAAATAATCCCTGAATTATACTTGGGAGCATTCAATAAAATAGTTGAGCTACCGAATAACAATACTAAAAAGATTTTGCAGGTTAAAATCAACCGTTATGAATATTTTTCACAAGGTTGTAAAAAGTTACGCGATAAAATTCCTGCTTTTCTCTTTACTTAGTAGGAATTCGTATATTTTAATCCAAAGCTGCATGATCATAAATTATAGAAAGGTTTGAAAAAAATGGAAATGTCTTAAGAATTTAGAAGATGATAGAGATTGATGAGGAAACATATAGTCTAAATTTGCAACACACACTTGTTCTACGAAAGAGATGTTATTTTTTTATAAAATCCTAGTTGGGCGACAGGCGTAATCTTCGGATTTTCGTTACTTATACGAATTCCATGCCCATTTATCTCATAATCCATAGGGGTTGAATGGGGCCGCTGTTGGAAGAGATTCGCTCCCGAAATAAAGGTCCGTATTGGGATCGATTAACTCTTGAACCGAATCTCAACGATGACGTACGTAAATTCTCTGACGTATTGCAAATTTCAACCCGTCCCTGATGACATCTCTTTCAAGGAAAGGCACGGTTTTGATTTTGGCGGCTTTGGCTTGCACCTCAGAACATTCAGATGCTTCATGTGATATTCAATTTTATTATTATAAAAATCCACCAGTAAAAGTCAGGTGTAAGCTTACACGCAAAAGAAATAGTAGAATCCTCCGAAGACATTCTGTGCTGTTTCGATGTTTTTGTTTTGTCACTAATTCCTTCCAAGGTTTGTGGTGCACAAGCGATTCCATCCATTCGGTCGATTGCTTTCACTAGTCCAATGTAATACGACGAGAGTTTGTTTAAAGAACTTGTGATCCGAATGTCAGACTAAATGCGGTCTACGATGGAATTTAAAATTGCAAAATTCACAAATTCACTCTCTTAGCAAGGATCAGCAAAATCGGATAAACATGTCACATTTGAAATGCGTAACCCTGAGGGCATTCCTTTGCCTAGTCCGGATAACGGTGAAAAATCTTTGTTAGCAGAGGCATCGCTGTAAAATGATATTGAGATTATGCTTAGGTCTTAATTATTTCAAGAAATACAGTTAAATTAAACTCGGCTAAATGTATAATAAACGTGTTGGGGTCTTTTCTGCAGAAAGACATACGTAAGCAAATGTAACCTCATAGAAATTCGTCAAAAAATTATAAATGTATTCATAATTCTACAGCTTATGTGCGCGCCTCAAATCTAACTTTTCCACAATCAAATCCCCCTTTTAGCTTATCAAATTTTTCGACATCATTTTAGTAATTTTTCGTTAGTAATCAAAATCCACATAAATATTTTTCTTCATTAATCCTTTTATCGCGTTTTAGTATAAAAAAGCGTGAACCAATATCTTAAGAGTTATCTACGTATTTATTGTTAAATATGCGTTTTGTACATGTATGAGTATCACACAAAATTTAGGAGCAATAACTCTGTGTTTATTTTGTATAACGCTTTTGCAAACGTGTGCATTTGTTCACTCTACAAAAAAAAGTATTTATGTTTGTTCCACCGGCAGTTACTTCTTGAGGATTTATCTTCCCGGAAGAAGATGGTACTTCATTCACTCTTTTCTATCTAGTTCGGAGCGTTCCCATAGAAACTCGCACTCTAAACAGACACGCGAATACGACAGCAATTTATAAGCGTTTATCTGCAGTTCCTATGGAATCCGTGATTCTCGTGTTCGTGCCAAGGAATAGAAAGGGGCGCAAATAAAGCATTCGTGAGGAGCGTCACGGCTGTATCCTAATTAACCCAATTTTGAGGCACGTTCTGATATGAATAGCAGACGAAGGATTGTGGACATTGATTCACTCTGTGTTTATTTTGAGTTCGAAAATTTTCTTTTTGGAGCTGAAGTGCGCGGGGATGTGCTGTTCCTTGCGATACCGAAATATAGTGTCGGAAGGGTATTTAGACGTACGCCATTTTGTCTTTTCCAGTGATTGTTTGGTTACAGTTTTAGATCTCAAACTTTGCGCACGGGATTGTAATGATGCAGAGAGGATCTTAACAATTATGCTCGATAAATATTGTTTTAGATTTTTTTCATAATTGAAATCATTGATGTAGTTTCTATATTGTTTATTATTATTAATTGTGTTTAAAATTCGCCCGACAAAAAATCACGGGGTAAACACTATTATAAATATACAATCAATGATAATACATCCATATTTATAAAAGGGAAGTTTTTGGAACTTTATTTATAAAATAATTTTATTTAGCTGCGAACAAACAAGGCTTCTCATTTGAAACAAAGCAAGTTCATGGCGATACACGTTAAAGGTTTGGCACAATCTATATAAAGTTGAGTTGTTTGGACAACAGTTCGATTTTAATTCTTAAAAATAAAATGCCTTTTTTGGTCTTACGATAAATTTTGGTACAAAAATTAATTTAACTCGCTAGGTCAGAATTTTTCCCAGCATTGATTCGGTCAAATAAATAAAATAAATCCTTTTTCGTTTTTACTCAGTAGGGCTTTGATATCCATATATTTCTAATGGAATATCATAACTGATATCATTTTCGAACATTGGGAAGATGTTACTAGGATAATAGTATACATAACGTATAAATCTGTTCTTCACATTTTTTATATAATTTACATATTTGAGTATACGAGGAGTCCATACAATACAATTTACACTTTATATTACACTACATAATTAACAATTTATTCTAATTTACTTTTCATCGATGAATTATATGGAATTTTTATCGCTGTTGTCGATGTAAAATATTTAGATACTCTTTGAGCAAAACCCAGCTCTTTTTGAGATTAGGTAGGGATATTTATCTAGTTTCTCAGTTTTTATGTTTGTCGGCATTTTTACGTTTATTTTCCCTTCTTAGAGACCCTCTCCAGAAACCCAGTGGCATTCTCGGAATTTCTTCAGATTCCCAGGACCTTTTTCACTCACTGCAGCAGCCTGTTGGCGGTGGCTCTCCGCCAAATGTTCCTCGAAGTAAATGACAGGTGTTCTTCTTCCTTTCAATTAACCACAATCAACTCTTCTCTTTCTGCTACTTCCATCCTCATTCTCCATTGTTAGAAAACGATTCGAAATCTTTGAAAAAGATATTTTTTTAATTCTTATTTACGTAAGCATTGGAGGGGAATCAACATGCCAGTCAAACAAATCAGCAGAAATTAAGCTTTGAGTTTTATTATAGATTTTACTTACTGACCTTAGATCCCAGCCTTACAGACTGAGTAATTAAATAAAGAATAATACTAATTATTAGCCTACTTATATCGGAGAACTGCAGTAAATAAGTCTATCAAACTTGAAGTGCGTACCCAAGGCAAAACATCTGACAGGTTGAACTCATATTTAGGTTAAAGCATTAACTTTGAACGATTAAGAGCCAAAAACACGGCAAGGAATAACGATAATTAATTATGCCCAGCAAGGATAAAAGCAACAATGAAGAATATTAATTAATTTTCCAATTGAATTTCATAATCATACCTTCTTCTTCTTGGTAAAATTATTTTTTCTAATGATGTACACTTATATTTGTTGTGCTTTCCATCTCCATTTCAGAAAATATTTCTCCACTTGTCTTTGAATTTAATTCTTCCATGCATTGAATAGGACAAATCAGATATGAAAAATTGTTCATCTCTTCGAAATTTTCTTCGTTAATCTTGGACGTATATTAGGAATTATTTTCTGTCGTAAATATCGTATTTTTAGTAATGCTTTGTTTTATTTTGATACTACATTGCCACCATTTTCAGGAGCGCTTTTTTATCTGATTTGTTGTCAGTTCATCCTCACATTTTCGCGTCCGCCGCTCTATTTAAACTCTGATTCGTTTTCAGAAAGTGGCTTGGAGTTGAATTTTGGGAAATCGACGTAACATTCTTGAGTTGTGTGTTTTAAGTTTGCAGTCTTTATCGAATCGTAGAGTTAGTTTGTACACACCTTAGGATCCACCCCAGTTGACAAATACCTGGTTAGTAAGAGAGGTTTTTTTTAAATGAAATACGAATATAAAATAGCATTCTTCCGGTATCCCTGTTTAAATTCTTTTCCTCCTTCCAAAACCCTTTTTTCTTTCCTTCTGTATAATGGAGAGCCGCAAGCTGTATTATGAACTTTAATTTGTCTTTTACATAACTTTGTGAAATTCTTTAATATAATTTTCTTTCTTGTTTTTTAATAATAATAATATAACAATGTATTCAATTTACAATACGAATTACAGTGTTAAAATGATTACAGCTACAGATTAAAATGTATATCAGTAAAACCTGACTGAGATCGGCTTTCAAAAATTAAAGTAGGTCTAAGATTAATTTACAATTTACATGGCATTTAAATTATATTTATTTGTTATTTTATGAATTTTAATCAAATACCAAATACCAATACCAAATATCAATCTTAAATGTTATGCATTTTAACATCCTTTGTTTCAGTTTAGTTTCAGTTGTTCTTTATTCTTAGAGCCGATTCCGTATCTTAATTGTTTGGTGTGGAATTACGGTTAGATTTTGATGGAGCATTATTGCTTCGCATGTTACCATTGCTTGATATTGTTGGCATTTCTTCCTAATATGTAATTACTGTCGTAACATTGTTGTCCTTATAACCTTGCCCTTTAGGCATTTCTATTTTTTATAACCAATCGAAGGGTTTGTGGGATTTCAAAGCCTCATTAATGATCCTTTCCGTTCAGCATCTTCAAAGGTTTTACTTTAATTACCGGGGATTTATTCGGATTCTCAGAGAGCTTCACTCGCGCCCTTCCTTATGCAGCTTATCTTTTTACCGACTTAACATTTGTAGGCTTCGAAAGGCATTATTATTATCCGTAATAGCTATCCTTTTTACACTATAATATTTGATGGGATACAATAATGAGTTAAATTAGCTGTACTTGTTTCTGAGTCTAAGCATTCTAATAATTGGATTCCTATAATAGTTTTTTCATTTTTATTGTAGTTATTTCCCCCTTATTTTTGCTTTATTATTGTTATTCTATCATAATTCAATTATTCTTATGAAAATAATTTTTTATTACATTAGACGATTTTTTCCGGTCTTCTTTATTTTTCATTCACGTCTTCTGCTTTTAAATTTCCATTTTAAAATATATCTTCTAACGATACTTTTTAAATAAAATAATAAAAATGCCGCGCGGGGCGTAAAAGGTTATAAAGATTTAAACAAAAACTGATCGAAAGTTGGGCGCCAATATTCAAAAGAACAAATTAATTAAATTTACCGCGAAATGCATGAACTCAGGGTCGCTCGGTTTCCGAAGGAAATAAAAACCACAATTTCTCTTAATTGATATTACTCTATTCAATATGAAGACATAAGACAAATAAACCTCAAACAAATGAAAACCATATCTCCAAAAGACACACATATTATAACTCAAGGAAACACTAACCGAACAAAGAGGAAGAAACGAATTATAAAACTCCACCACCACTAAACCTTACAAAACATTATAATACCCTAACACACAGAACACATATTAATACACAAAACACGATAATTGGGGGACAAATTCGCACAAAGGGAGGGAACACTAAAAACACAACAGGAGTGGGTCTATGGTTTTTGAGGACCGTTCTGGTCAAGCTATATTGTTTGACTGCCTCTTTCCCAAAGAAAGGACGCCCAGAAGTCCGCGTCTTCTTTAGCGTCCGTTTTTTCTCATCCAATCAATACACTTTGTTAAAATCTTGAGGACCAACGCTTTTCCCATTCCCTTTCTGCAGATGGTCAACCACCCGCACCCCGGAAACGCTCTGATGGTCGAAACAGGGTCAGGGTGTGGCTCATTCCTGCCTTTACGCGGTCCTTAGAAATCGCTAACCATAAAATTATAACCATAAAACCAACATTACAATCTATAACTGAGGATGCTCCTAATCTACTTCTACTGTATTACCCTGCCACCCGTCTTTCAGTGTGTCTTGCAAAGGAATCGTTGATTTAATTGAATAGTTAATTTTCAGTGCACCAAACCGAAGTAGGTAAATCATAGAATTGAAAATGGCGAGAAGAAATTGTAGCCATCGATACCTCGGTTAATCAAGTTTTCAACTCTAGATATATTATGCTCTTATACGAAATCTTCCGGAATTACTAACGTTTATGTTTTAAATCGAATTCTAATTGAGATATCGTTGTCCGACTTTAATTATTTGATACGCTAGATGTAGAAACAAGCTGAGTTGCAAACTTTTGTCACGCCTATGATTTAAATTAAAATAGTGCACGATTGTAGATCAAGGAATGAGAGGCAATGTATCTAGAGCATATTTTTCCAAAATTATGTTCTAGTGTTTTTCTTTTCCCTTTAGTATTCGCAGATTACGCAGGCTGTGGTATTTTCTAAGCTCTTTTTTCCCGACTTAATTTTATTGGCCTTTGAGGTAATCGTTGGATTGTAAATTGCTTGGAAATCCGATTGCAAATTCCGCCTCAGTTATGAGCGAAAATCGCCATGCTCCTCTCTAATCCGACTGTCATCAACCTTGGGCTGTCGCGATAATTCATCCCGCGTAAATTAACGCACCGTGCGTTTGGCGCGCGCGGGAAAATTAATGGGCGCGAAATCCTTGGCGGGATCTGCGGGCGATGGGAGTGACAGCCGTTTTTAGACTCGCACGTCCGATATAGAGAGTACTTTTATCTTAGATTCCGGTGAAAAGAATACGAAAAAATGAAATTATTTTCTGCCGCAAATTTAAGTTATTATATCCCAAGTCTCGTTTATCACTTCCAGTGAAAATAAAAGATAAAAGATTGGAACCCCATTGGAATTATTGGAAATTTGGATTGAACCTAAATTTTCTATAAAATCCATTATAGTGATTAATGAAAACATGGAGAACATTCCTTTGTGTCTGTGTTTTAGTTCTTTAACAGCCTTTTAATGAACAGGTATCCCATTCCATAGCGTTTCAGTCCCATGCCGGACAGGTCGGGCAGTCCAAATATTACTCCATGTATTTTGGAATTCCACTAATTAGAACCTGATTGATTGACTTTATTTGATTATATTCTAGATTACAAGTTATAACATCATCTGGAGACGACCTAACTTGAGATAAGTTGACCTAACTTGAGTTAAGATCAAGGCATGAAATAGAATTCTATAGCAGTGTGAAAAAATCAGCTCCTTTTTGAACTTAGCATCGATTCCGTTGGTCTGAGCTATTTCTGATCCCACTCTCTTGTAGTCATTTTAAGGAGAAGAGTCCGAAAAGTTCACTTCCGAAGATAAATTTTAAAAAGACAAGGATTCAAAAGTGATTGAGGATGTAGATTCAAATTCAGTCGCTCTTCTTAACTCCATATCTTTTCTGAGATATCATAAAATATTTCTCTCTACGTGTTTTATCTCTAAGGATACAAACCTATCGTACTTTAAATAATTGTAGACTCATTTTTCATCGCATTAGTTGATAGTTATTTAGTTAATAGAAATGATTGGATGCATAATGACATTATTTCATACGTTGTTGATACCTTAAGTATCAATTAATGTTGGAGACTACTTCTACGTCTTCATCTTCCTTTTGAGGTATTGAAACTCTCCATATATAACCTTATTCTTTTCATAACAATCATGGCAAGAAATCTAATTCGTAAGCGGGTAGGACGTAGCATTGTAAATCAACCCAAGTTACTTTCGCTAGCCTAAAAGCATTTTTTACATGAAGTAAAATTAATAATTAATTTTATTTACATTTTTTTATATTTTCTCTCAGCGAAATTCCTGTATCTTCCATTATATTCTCGGGGTCTTTCCTCCAACCCAAGATAACTGAAAAATTGACCGGGACCAAACTTTAGAACCGGAACTGTTCTTGTCAATACGAGTTGTAGGTTAATAGTTAAGCTATGTCCACATTTTTACAACTTTGTATTCAACACAGGCATGCGTCACAGCGCACGGTATGATGAAGGAGAGGCATGCAATAGCACATGCCTCTCGCAAGTTGAGTGGACCTCTTTTTCATGACGCATGCCTCAGCACACATAAATCCAACCAGTTGGATTTTCGTTCAACATTCTGTGCGTCTTTCCAGTGATTTCGATATCAGTTTATTTATCTTTAAAATAAAATCGACTGAGGCCGTATTGATATTGAGGATATTCATTACGAATGAAATAAAATGGTATTCCACAAGTTTCATTGGAATAATACAACGATCATTTTCAGGTCTACAAAACAATATGTTATAAAATAAATAAAAAAAATATATTATGTTGTTAACAAATACATATAATTAAATATCAATAAATAACATTTCCGCCATTGAGTGTGACCCCACCAAAGCAGATCATTGCTGTGTTAAATTCATTTTGAATCGCAATTGAAGAGCGATAAACTTACATCGCGCAAAAACTTATTTAATGCCCTATGGTCATATATACATGTAGATAAATTTAACAGTAGATGCAATTATATACCCATGCAAAAGCCGAGTTTTTCTGCACACTTTTAATGCTTAGTACAAGGCCCCTCTTCTTAAACTCGAGGGAGGGCTCCCCTTATCAGTTCTCCCGTGGCAAAGAAGCGTCATTGTCGTAAATCGGCTGGGAAATTCCTCACTTGCTCATTTAACAATTCCTTGTCAATTCTCTCTTACTAAACTACCGATGCCTCAATTACTGTAATTTCATAGCTAATTATTTTCATTGTGTACCAGTACCTGCTGCATGTCCCACCCCAGGCTTATATTCGACTCGGTTACTTTTCCCAGTTTTTTGGAATAAAATTAGGTACCTCGGCTTATAATGAGGTCTGCTTATATTCGAGTATAAAAAGTACTCTTTCACAAATACTGCTAGTAAGACTATTGAAATATCGGCTATTCTGTTCCACATTTAAGTCGAAATATTACATTTGGAGGGGAAAACTCTAAATATCGATTTGTGTTTCGGTTGCCTCAGTGAGGATCTCTGTTCGAGCCCCAGTCAAGACACTATTTTTCACTTCCTGTACCACCTTAATATTATATCTTCATTTTCATCTCTGTGTAGAATTGATTACAAGAAATTTATTTTCACTTGAACATTTTTTATTGCAAAAGGAAGCATCATAATTTTCAATATTTTTAAGTGAGAGTGTATGTCCCTTTTTCTTCTCCCAGAAAATAAACATTTTGGTTATGATCTTTCTAAACTCATAGAGCAAAAATCATATTTCAATTTTCGAGCAAGTGAACTCCAGTGCAACTTCTGCGGCTCAAATATTATATTTATTCTATCATAACTCACGATAATCCACTCTCTGCTGAGACAGAAAATTAAATGCGCAACTTCCCATTGCTACATAAAACGCAAAGGCGTAATTTCGCTCTAAAGACGGTGTAAACCGCATCACGCATCAGTGTAATTTAATTGGTGAAACCAAAAGACTTCTGCAACGATTAATATCTCTAAAAATTTGAAGCGCAATCGATATAAAGATATGACCATCTTAATTATACATCATTAAATAGTTTTGTCTCGAAAAGGGATGAGTCGTTTGAGCTCTCTTTCCCCTTGATTATTTTGAGGGACCTGACCACCGATAAGAATACATGTTCCATTGCGCAATTAGAACGAATGTTTCAGCCTGCTTTTCTGGTGGCTATTCTATCCCTATGGGTGGTAGATAAGCGGTGACGTGGAAGGTGGATTTCGCAAACAAGAAATATAGAAATGCTTTGCGTGTAGTCATTTTTTTGGCCTTCATTTTCAGTTCTTCACGTGCAATCGAGTTGTTCACATCGAAAACGTATCTTTCAGAAGACTTACCTATATTGGCAAAGTGCAAGTGTGTTTCGTGCTCTATCACTAAGAAATTGTACTTACAGTTTTTCTTGCTGAACATACAAGGATTTTAGTCGGTTTAGGAAGTGCTGCGGAAAATAAATCGAGTGTCGCGCAATTGCCCTAAGAAATATTGTGGAATTGTGACTGCAGTGCTTATTTATAAAATATCATTAAGTTTCTGTCTTAAATTTTCAAAGTACACTTAATCCACTCAGTTAACTGAGAGTGTTAGGCGAAGGAATATACGTGTTAAGAGGTGTTGCTTTTGTGAGCGAAAATGGATACATTGAGGTTGAGCAATTACTTGGCAAATTGGTTTTTTTTCGTCACCAGTGGTCATCGGATATGTTGTAATGTTTTTGCTCAAAATAAAGTTTTGTAACGAGTGCTGCGATTTTTTATTCAAAAGCGTTATTTGAGGAAATCTAAAGAGGTAAGAAAATACTATCAATTGCTTCTATGCGAGGTACTTCATGCCGTATTTTTTGAACGAATTGCTATTTTTTACTGTAAATATATCAAGTGACTGATTATATTTCTCACCTTCTTTCCATATTTTTTATGAAAATTATTATTGCTTCAGTTTATCTGAACAGAGACTTCGCGGAAACTAATTTCCTGCCATGCTTTAAATTTATCTGTGCAACGCAGATGCCAGGATTTGATTTCTAAGGAAACTAACGCAAAATACGGAAGTTCTCACGTTCCAGTAATTCGCTTTTTATTGAATCACAATGTTATTAAAACAAAAGACCTTAAATGGAGTAATGCACTAGCTGATGTAATGACGAGATGCAGATTTCATCTAATTACATGACGACTCATGTAAAAAAGTAATTCTTTAGAATCGAAGAGTATTTTCTGCTGAAACATCGGAACTTAAATTGCTCATACTTGTTGTATATTTTTATTTAGAGAAACGATTGTGAGCTATTAATTTTAATTTCAGCATAGTATTTGTTTGAATAAATGTGGCTTCGATGGAGTCAAACTGCTATTCTTTTGATTATGTATCCACACGATCTAATTAAAACATTGCGTCTGGAAAGCATTATTAACTAAAATAAGATTTTTAAATACATCCGTTTGTTTTTATTTTTTATTTTTTTAAGTTGATTATAATGAAAATAGACTTTAATTTGACAGCACTACGAAAGTCGTTTCTCGGTTATTTTCTTGATATTTAATTAGGAAGCTTTGATTTAAAACATTAACTCTGGTGAGCGATATAATTTAAAACACGATTTTCAAATATATCTTTTTGTTCTTTTAAATTAAATATTGTTATAATGAAAATTAGGTTTTATTTTGACTTCTATCATGACTACTTAATTCGTTTTCTTGTTATTTTCTTGATTGTAAAACAATTTTGAAATAAACTTTTGATTGTAGAAAACTTTGATGTAAACTATTATTTCCGATAAACAGTGTTATTTGAAAAACGATTTTAAAATACATTTCGTTTTCATTAATATGAAAGTGGACTATAATGTATGCAGATTTTATTTTGACATGAAACACTAAATTCAAAGTGTTACTTTTGGTATAATATATTATTTAATTATCATTACAAGGTATAGTTATTGTACAAAAAATCTTAAATAAAACGTGAATTGGTAAAAACAAAAGAGCTATTGGAAAATAAATGTATATGAAATATAAAGAAGAAATCAATATTTACAAGAAAAGTCAGGGGAAACAGGATAAGATCCACATGAGCCTTTCTTGACTCATCTGTTAGTTCCTGGTTTTAAATTTTTGTATGGTGGACTTATGTTAATATTATATAGACTGCTTTAAACTATATAAGGATACAAAATGTTAAACAAGGCTTAGAAAGTGTGATAAAATTTAATATTTTTTGTTCCAAACTTATAAGAAATCGATTAAAAACGGTCCATAAGTCTCAATTTATAAACAAACTCTCTCTTTGGAGCTACAGCTCTAGGTGAGCCTCCACCCAGATCAGCCTCCACTTCTCTGTCTTCTCATTTTCATCTTCTTCATGTCCTTTATGAATTAGCCATCTCAATCTGGACCTTCCTCTCTGTCTAGTGGCTCACAGTCTCCCTTCTATCACCTTATTAGGCATTGTTGTTTCATGCATCCTTTCCACGTGGTCCAACCATTATATTCTCAAAGATTTTATGAACTTAACTACATCTTCCCCAATTAATTATTGTCTTTAACTCCTCTTTGGTTCTCCTTTGCCATAATCCATTCTCAATAACAGGTCGGTATATTCTCTGCAATATTCTGCTTTCAACTCTTACTAGGGCCATTCTCTTGTGTGATTTCGAGTGTCCATTTTTATGCTCCATAGGTAACTACTGGTCTGGTAATTGATTTATATATTTGTATTTAAGTGTTTCTATTTATTAACTTCATCTTGAGTATCTTCATATTTGCAAAGTAAGTTTTATTCCTTGCTTTAACTTTAATTTATTCATATCATGTTTTTTTGTAAGTTATATATTCTAGATATTTAAACTCTTCCACACCTTTAAATTTTATCTGTTCTTTCTCCAAATCCTGGGTGACTTTAGGTAGGTTTACCAGATGAGTTCATAAGCATATATTTAGGTTTACTGGTATTAACTATCAATCCCTTTTTGCTTGCATCTTTCTCTTTATTTGATAAATATTGTTCCTCCTTGGTCTATTTTTTCTTCAGCTTTGTTTAATCCTATAATATACAGTGTGGCCCATAGGCCATCTCCTTGCATTATCCCAGTGCTGAATTCAAATTCATTTTATATATTATTATGTAATTTTACTTTAGCCATGCTCTTCTTCAATGTCATTTGAATCAATATAATTATTTTGGATGGAATTTCCATATCATCCATTGCTTCTCAGAGTTTGATCCTGTTTATACTATCAAATGCTTGTCTAAAATCTAAAATAGCATATGCAGTTCAACATTATGATCATAGCACTTATCTAAAATTTGTCTGATTACAAACAGTTGGTCTATTGTACTTCTATTGGATCTACTCCCACACTGAGATTCTCAAATGATCCTCTCAGTTACTACTTTCAGTCTTTCTTTTATGATGCTGGACAGTATTTCATATACTATATTTAACAGTATTATCCATCTATATTTCCTGAGAACCAGTTTATTTCCCTTTCTATATATTGGGCTTAGGATTCCCATGCTCTATCCTTCTGGCATTTTTCTGTTTCCTATATTATACAACTAAGTTTATGTATAGCATCACTCATTATATCTCCTCCATATTTTACTAGCTCTGCTGCAATATTTTCTTACCCTGGAGCTTTATTATTTTTTAACTTTTGTATGCATTGTCCAATTTCCTGTCTAGCGGGTTTAATTCTGAGCAAGTTTACTCTATATTTGATTCTTTCCTTAGCCTGTCATTTTCCTCAGTTGTTACTCTCTCATTATCTTCTCAACAGAGAAGTTCTTTGAAATGTTCTACCAATCTTACCAGAACTTTATTCTCTTGTTGAACTAAATTTCAATCCGTATATTTAAATCCTTCCATTCTTGGTTGGTGTCCTCTTTTCACCTTTTCTAAAACTTCGTAGAACTATCTCCGTTCATTCTGTTTGCTGTATTCTTCCATATTCTCTTGCTGTTCTTCATTTTCTCCTTTTTCTTGCATATCCTACTTGCCTCCTTCCTCATTTCTTGGTATATTTCAGTGTTCATTCTGGTTTCTTTCCTTATCATCCTTTCTCTAGCTAGGGCACACTCTTCAAACAAATCAGCATGTATTATTCTCTTGTTTCTCCATTTGTTTCTTCCACAGCTTCTTTGATTGCTTTCTCTATTTTTTCCAATTCTTTTTCTGTTTACTTTACAATTTTTTATTTCGGCTGTTGGTTTGCATTTTACTAGCTAACCCTTTTGTTTTGCTTCGTGACTTCCTAGCCTTCATATCACTAATCTGTGTCCCATCTTCTCTTAACCTTATCTGGACCTTTTTCTGTTTTAATTATTCTCTCCCTTACTCAAGCTTTAAATAGTAAATGATCCGAATCACAGTTTGGCCCTTCAGCCAAGCTTGCAGCTTCTTATGTATATATCTGATTATTATCCATTATTCCTTATCTTTCGTAGCTTTTCCTCGGCTGAGAGTTCGCTTGAAAATGCGTCACTCCCTGCAACGTCAACCTAATTATTCTTCGATCACTTCCTCTATTAATAAGATTAAAAAAATAATTCTATGATATTTTTTAACATTTATAGCTCTTCGATAGTTGAATAAAGTAGACCGAATGGTTTGAAAGACATTCCTTGGTTCCATTTTCGTACATTAAGATATTTCCAAGTTTTTCTTGTGCAATAGTATCAAAAATATCTACTTCAACATTAAAGAAGCGCTGTTCTATTCGATGATTATTGAAGACTGAGAAACTTCACTTCTCTGAATCCAACCCTTTGCCCCCGCGCCTTTATGGACTTCAAAAAATACATAAAGAAGACATCCTTATCCTCCCAGTGGTTTCTAACATTTCTTCCCCGTGTCATAAGCTGGCCACTGAATTTAATCATTTAATTGCTAATTTATCAGACTTTATGCCATTGTGTGAAAAACTCAGTGGAATTTGAACTTAAAGTGAAAGACTTTAAATTTCCTAACAATGCAAAACTCTTTCGATGCGTATAACTCATTTACCAGAGTTCCTTGTGTGGAGTCTGTTGCTGTGTTGGAAGGGTTACTAGAAAGGAACAATACGGATGCAGTAGTAACTAGTAACCTGTTGTCGTTGGTGAATGTATGTTTATGGAAAACGTTTTTCAGTTCCACGGTGGTTTTTATGAACAAAGAGATGGTCTTGCCCTGTTTTAGCTAACATTTTCATGGACTCCCTTAAAGAGAAATTGTTTACTTCAAATTCCCGTTCGATAAAATTTATTGTGTGCTAGTTTCAGTACGTTGATGATATCTTTTGTTTTTGGGGTGGGAAAAACCGACAACTCTCTTCCTTCGTCTCTATCCTGGATTGTATCCATCCTAGTATTTCATTTTTCCATGAAATTGAAACTAATAATACCTTGAACTATCTTGACCTTTCTCAAAAAATCGAATTCAGTGTTTATAATTATATTATTATACAATTATTATTATGCAGAAAATCAACTTAGACTAACAGTGCTATACTTACAATCACCACTACTCACATAAGCTCGCCGCTTTTCACTGCCTTATCCACAGGTTATTTAATATTTTCTTTATCTACCATAAGCTTTCTTTGCGAGCTGAAAACTATTAAAGAAATAGCTGTCTCTAATGGTTCTCCACCTACTTAAATAGATAAATTGGTTCAACGGAAAGAAAGACATCATCGACAATCGACTTTTTCCTCTTGCATCCCAATCTCACATGGATTCCCCTCGACGTGTTGTCCATCCGTTTAAAGGTAATATTTCGTGCAAACTTGCCAATCTCTTCAAAATATTCAATATTGTGCCAGTTTTTAGAAATAATAATAACTTAAGGAAATTTTTATGTCTTCAAAAAGACAATGAAGAACCTTTTCATAAATCCGGCGTCCGTAAATTAATTTGCGACACTTTTAAATCTCTCTACATCCGTCGTACTTCCCTAAATTTTAACGTTCGCAATAAAGAACAGTACAATGCATTCATCAATGCTTCACCTTATTCCCACTTTGCGAAATCCCTTAACGTAAACAAACATTCCAGCAGTTTTTCGCCCGACATTTTCCATTTTGAAGATAACGATAAACGCATTCGAACAATTAGAGATTATTCGATAATTTATATAAACCTAATTGCTCTCTCAGTAATGAATATATTTTTCCAGCCCCTCTCCTCAACCTCAACATTGTCAATAGCTTCATTTCAGCTGGAATAGCTTCTCGGAAACTAATATTTTTCTTTGAAATGACTGGTTCTATTATTCGTAACTTCTTGTAAAAATTTTACTTTGAGATACGTGTAAAATTCCGGAATACGTTTACATCATGCTGAAGTTCTCTGAGTAACCCAATATTTCGATTTTTGTAAAACTGCTTTGTCCACAGGACCTGTTGCTTTTTTCTTTTACGTGCATTTTTTAAAAACACACCTGCACAAATGGCTATCACACTTGCCGATTCTGTATTCATCATGACAGTAGATGATGCAGTGTGGACAACAAATTGAATGCCTCATGAGGCATGCCCGAAAAGCATGCGCAACGCATGTTGAAAGAGGAAGCGCACATGTTTAGACATAGCATTACTCACCTGTACACCATCCTTATCATTATGCTTCTTGTAAACCAACCTTAATGTCCAAAACAACCCAAAAAATAAAGTAAAATACTTTTTACGTATAGTGTATTTCAGTAATTCAATCGTAAAGCACTGCACTCTATAACTAATGAAATACTCTACAACTAATTCTATTCCCTTCATGGTGCTTCACTTCATCCCTTAGAAGACTTTCACTCATTCGTTTACTAGAATGCGTAAGTCTTGCTAAAGTATTTATGCTATTCCTCATGCGATCATTGTCAACGTCATAATCAATAATTTCCTATATTTTTCGGAAAGTGCGATCTGTCATGTTGAAGGGGCTCTTTGAACTTTATCTAGTATTCTAATCATTGCTCTTTGACTAAAATCTAAAATAAACACTAAAATACATCCTTTAAAATCTTTCGCTGAGAATTTTCTCAAAAAATATACAAGATTCACGAAATTTTGAATAATTTGCAAAACCACGAATGTTTACGTCGTTGTTCAAGAAGCTGAGGTTAATTGCGAGGCCTTTTACAAAAATGTTATTTACTTGGAGATAATGATAATGAGATTTTTGTTAGGACGTGTTGACACCCTCGTAGTGAACCATCTACGAGAACCCAGGTATGTCATGGAAAGGAATAGTTGACGAAATGGTTTAAAACTGGAACTGGTTCAGATAAAAGAACCTTCATCCACGCATGGATTATGAATCTACAGTCATGAAGGAATTTGTTCGTAAATGATGATATAAAGAGGATATCTCGCAAATATCGTCGTCAGCAGTCATCGTTCGTACGCGTGTGACGCGGAAGTGAAACTGCTTTTTCCCTCGATCCTTCGTGGGGCCTTTCGCAATATGACGAGTCCATCGGATGAGAGCAGAATTCCTCCGTTAGTCGCTCGGTAAACGCATTAACTCGTCTTCTCGTGCTCACGAAATGGCTGTTTATGCACGTCTCACAACGACGATTGAACTCTCGAATTTCCTTACGTGCTCCTCCCGTGAATGCACTCGGGCACTGAAGGATTCGTGTGAAAGCGAGGCTCGAAAACCAGTCAATTATGTTTATTTGAGCAAGCACTCAATTGTGAATAGTCAGACATACGATAACAACGTTCCTTTATTTAAGGTTATCTTATGATACAGTCTGCACGAAGCAAAGGGAATTTATGATTAAGGAATCAGGAAAAGATTGGTAAAATCCTTGGTGTGGAGTGTTTTCTTTATGGGTGTGAAACTTGGCCCTTAAGGAAGTGGAATATTTGAAGTCCTTCGAGATGTGGATGTGGCATAAAATGGAAAAAGTGAGTTAAGTTAATAGAAAAACAAACATGAAGGTGCTTGAGATGGTTGGAGAAGAGAGGGTTTTAATTGAAGTAATTAAGAATTTACAGAGGAATTTATTTGTTCAAGCATTAAGAGAGTAGGGACTGCTAAAGAAATCAATTGCCGGTGGAATACATGGAAAAAACAGAGGGGGAGAGGAGAAAGGCAGAAGATGGCATAAATGGTGAAGTAAGTTACCAAGAAGTGGAGATGAAGTTGAAAAGAGATTTTTAATTCAAACGAACCTTTCGAGATGCAGAGCACTTATGATGATGATAATCTTATGTTATAACTACACGAAGGTTATAGTAGGAAAAGTATGGAATAAAAAGAACGCACATTTAATGCCCTTTTCTATCTTTTCCGTACTGTTCCCACCCGGTTTCCTAATCTATTCAGTTCCCAAGGAAGAATAGACTTTTTTTATGCCTATTTGGGATTTTTCCCGAGTGCAAAAGTACCTTACCCTATTTCCCTGTGCTTTAAATTGTGCCCACTTGTTTGTTGGGCCTCTTCACCGATATGGGGCAGCAGTTGCTCAGCAGGAGAAAAAATCTTTAAATCACTCCTTTATGATTTGGTACCGTTTACTCATTTTGGTACAGCGGTTGTATCTTGTGGAATGGTGCCATATCCAAGAGGAAATACAAGTTTTCTTCTTGATATGGTAAAGATGGTAGTAGTTTATGGAAGGACGCAATCCTATGGGATTCCAGCATTTTCAATTACGATGAACAGAACGTTGGGACAGTATCACGACCATACAGGAATGTTTCTTAATCAGCCTGTGTAACTGAGTCAAAAGGAGATGAAATATACATTTTTTTCGATCCCTTTTCCCGAAGACAGTTGAAAAATATTAAATCCACAGATATGATGGCAGGCCCCGATTAAAAAGAGGAAGAACGTAATTGTATTTATAAATGCAGAGAGATGGAAGTGAAAGATTTTGGCAGACGAATGAATGTTTCTAAAAAATAATGCGAAAAATGATATTTTGCGCTTCCATCGTTACGTATTGCATTAAATTCAACAAATATCGATTATGCTATTTTTAAAATGAAAAAAATCTGTTTTAAATTAATATATAATCGATATTTAAATAATTTTGCGGTGCAATTTAATTATGACTTTTACCATAAATATTATTATCCAATATATATCGATTAAGCTATTTTTTAGATATTTTATAAATTTCACTTTTAAATTATAAAATGATTGATGTTTGAATACCTTTAAAGTAAGATTTAATTATGAATTTTAAATAAAAGATTATTGCTCAATAAATATCGAAGGTTTTTACATTTTTTAAAATGTAGTTTTATATTATAAAATAATTGCTATTTAAATAATTTTATAGAATGAAAATTACCTTATTATATACTTCTTGATCGATTGCAATTAACTGATGTCAATCTTGACGGGGAGTTCGTCAGCATTAGAATAATCATTGTCTCTTAAATTATCTCGGCAAGAGGCATGTGTTCAAAGCTTCTCGGAGAGAAATGCAGTTAAGAGTAGAGGATGGAGTTACACCGTTAAAACTTCTCCACGCGTGTCGGAGCGTAGACATGCTCGTTCTACAAGCGTCGCTCGTCGAGTGGCGTGCTTCTGACGGTTCGCCAAAGGACAGACTCGGCCTTGAGAAAATTCTCTGCCGCAAAAGTTTTTCATTTTCTTTCTAGGAAATGATGAGAAACATCTTTCTTTTGACTGCGATATTTTTCCACTCATGTCTCTATAATCTTTGAAATCAGGTCGATATTTCGCCAGGTCCATGAATAGAAAAATGTCTTACTTAAAAGTTAGCAAGGGAGACGTTTCTGGAAGTTTCTGAAGTTCTTATGGAGCACGCAATGGGAAACTATTTATGTATTATCTCGGCCGACTGCGAGTATATAGCGGAAAATTCGTCTATTTGGTTCTATATCAGAACTAACCAATTACGGAAATTCAGATATTTATTTGGTTGTTAATTTAATAACTCAATTTTATGGAAAAATTCTATTGGTATTAAAATATTCTTCTTCATTCGTATTCAACTGAGTATATAAATATTCGTGTTACCTCCAATCTAACCTTGTTTTATACAAATTCACATGCGATCATTTAGCAAAAGAAGGAAAGGTTTTTATTCACGTATTCTGAAGTTTATCTGCAGTTATGGATTCTGATGAAATTGGCGTTGCCTATCATAGAGTGTAATTAATATCTGATTAATTTCCAAACTAGCTCATCTCTGTAAAATAGAACATATGTCACTAAAATATAACTGATATAAATATCCATGATTATTATGTATTTATTCCATAATATTTATCATATGTATAGATATTTCATTACTATTGTTTTGCTACGGATCAGAAAAACAAAACTTTTATGGGATTTTTATTTTTGAAGGATTCCATGTTAGGCCGTAAAGTATTTTGGAGAAAAAGGTATATAGAGATTCTCTATTCCGTTTCTACGACGGTTGTGTACCAAATGCTGCTTCCAATCGAGTTGTACACATTTTACATTCGTTAAACGGGACAGTTTTTCTTCCTTGATTTTTCTCGTGGCTCTATTTTTTAGTTCAATGCAAATATCATTCGAACCAATGGAAATTTAATTCTAAACAGAGATATTAGAGATAGAGACACTCCTCGTACCTCCGAGAAAATGTAAAGCGCAATGTTGAATACATTTCAAAGGTGAAATGACGTCATCTTCGGAAAATAACATTCTTCAATGCAACCTCACCATTAAGTTTTTGAATACGTCAATTTAGAATCATAAGAAAGTTTGCCACAAAAATATTTGATTTTTTGATATATTTTCATTTTAATATATGTTTGAAGACTTTGCTGCTGACAAAAATCATAACTTTATGCACGTTGTAACTGAATACCATGTTAAAAAGTCTTGAAACGGGACTGCCCCTGCAAAAATGGTAAATTTGGTTTGCTATGTTTAGCTAAAATGGTTCTTAACAAGGAAGAGCTTTGACTCTATAGTGAAAGCTTTTGTGTTGTTGTTTTCCATATTAATCATTTTCTATCTAAGCCCACTTCATAAATAAAATATTTTTACTTAAATAGTATTTCGTTCGGAAGTCTCATAATCACACATTCAGTTTCTTCACCATCATTTCCATCATCAAGAGTTATCACTCCGAGACTTTGTTGCAACTGTCCAAGCCATCCGGACTCTGTTAAGAGCATAATTCCGTCATAATTCATTGCTTTCCCACTCACCATCTCTTGCTTTAACTCAATCAGAGTAATTTATAATTACTCCATTTCGCCATTGCTTTCAGTTGTGTATATCATAAGGCCTCTAGCAATGCAGAGGCCCTCGATACAACTGTGGTCCCTAAATATGTAGCCGCCGAGGCTTCCGCGCATTTGTGCATCCCTCCGTAATTTTCCTTGAGTAGATTACTTCCATCAGCATAATCATGTGCTGAGACCGTTACTTCGAGAAATTCCATCATAGAACGGAAAAAAATAACTTCGAAAAGTTTCATTGAACAAATTTGTTTTGTTTTCCATTCTATTTCCATCAGCTCTTCTCCAAAGGATAAGTTAGGGCAATGGATCCTGTTCCATCCAATCGTTTAGCTGAGATTTAATCACGGCTGTTAGTATTTAAGGTCTTTTAAAGGTCTTTATTAAAGGCGAGATTGAGACTGAAAAGTCTCTTCTTCCATCTAACCTTTCGTCAATGGTATTATATGCACAAAAACTTGTGTATAGTTGAATAGAAATAGAGAGAAATATTTTAGAAGGAGTGGAAGTAAAAAAAAGGTGATATCTTAGGATAAAAAATCCACAGCAGGAAGACACCCCCCACAGAGAAGGGGGGTGTGAAAAACCTGCGCAAACCTACTGATAGTACTACAAGCTAAAAGATGTTAAAGAAAGCTGTGTATAAAATGGAAATTACAAAAGCAATAGTACTATAACTAAAATACAAATTAATGGTAAAATAAAATCAGAAACAGGAATTATTATTACACAAAAATAGTAAAATCAAAAAAGAGGCAACTTCAGGAATACACTATGGGAAAATGGGAAATATCCAAAAATATAAAATGAAACATTCAAATAATAAAAATTGTTACTCGTTTTATACTGATCTTCTAGTGGTTTGTGGAATACACGTGAATACCGCTTATCTAAACAGTTCGCCTTTTCTGTGTCCTCACTTATTTTTTTCCCAATCGCATCTTTGATCACGATAATATTCTCTTTATTGCAGCGTTTTTTCCTTAGATATTTAAAGAAATTTCGATTGCCGTCTTTCCCCAAGATATTAATCAAGTATTTATTCTTAGCTTTCTTTTTCTCCTCATTTAACAATTTTGAATAACTTTTGTATTTCTCCTGGTTATATTAGTTGAGATCTCTAGTTTCGCGTGATTTTCTAGTATACTTTTTTCAAAACTTTTATTTTCTCTATTGTAATATTCCGAATCTGGATTTCTTTTAAGTACCTTCTTAGGAACGTATATTTTTAGCCCATCAGTAAGAATGTATTTAAGCCCTGTCCACATTTCTTCCACAGTTTCTCCTCTTACCGTCCATATTGGGAAATTCATGCAAGGGTATTCTTGAAAACCTAATTCATTGCCCTTACTGTACTGCCAAATTTCAGTTCTCGGTGGTCGTTTATCTGCCCTCCCAATCGTCCATTCTAACTCTAATGCTATGGCTTTGTGGTGACTGATTCCCTCAATGACGTTTACATTTGAAAAGAGCGTAGCTGGTCGAAGTAGTAGTAGTAGTAGTATTGTTAAAAGTGCTTCGACAGCTTAGGTCATTTCGCACATTTGCTCCCACCGAGAATCGAACCCGGGACCGCTTTCACCAAAGGCAAACGCGCTGTCCACATGACTATCCGGGAGCCTGGTCGAAGTAGGAAGACATCCAGGACATTGGCGCCCCTCGTCGGTGTTTCCACTACCTGCGTCCTTCATTTACTAACTCCTGCGCCCTCCCACGCGCTGCTTCTGACCCATCCCATTTGATCCCAGCTAAGTTTAAGTCCCCCGCTATGACTACTTGGTGCTTCTTTGTATATAGGTCACTTAACATTTCCAACATACTAAAGTCATCCCCTGGTTTGCGATAAGCTGCAACTATGTCTAAAGCTTTCGATTTTTACTTTCTCCTTATACGTAGTATAGAGAAAGTATTGTGTTCGCAAAAAAATTCGACCTCCAGATTTCGACGGGAATAGATGTTTTGCGGCCCATAGAGTTCGTTTTCGCTATTTTCCCGAACATATGTCTGTGTGTGTGACTCTGTGGTAAAAAGTTTGTGGGCGCTCTATCTTAAAAAGCAATTATCCGATTATTTCCAAAATTCAATTTAGTATTTTCCGAACAATGACAAGAGTTGATTGGTTTTTTATGAATATCGCTTAATCGGAAGTTCCGGTTTAACCGGAACAAAATTTGTTTTCTTTAATATCTCTGTCAGAATGCAATGTAGGCATATACAATTGTGTACAAAAGTTATAGATAAAATCAACTGCTTGGGCCGTGACTTGGTGGTATGGATCCATCAGGAACGAAAGTGAAAATATCTTTTACTATACCACAGAATATTTTATTATGAAACGACCATGGTTTCGACTCGTGGAGTCATCCTCAGGTAACTAAATACAAAACAATCCAGCATATATATAAGTAGGGAATGGGAGGGGGAGTGGTGGGTTATGAGGGGAAATGGTGAAAGGTGTTAATAAAGTAAACGTGTTACGAAAAAATGTTTCAAACAAAAGTTGTAGAACTTTAACTTTTTTTAACCTATGAAACATCTTTTCGTAACACTGATTGTTTAGGAGTAATTCTTGAATAATGGCTAACCGGAAGTTGTTGTTTATCCAGAAATGGAAGTTTTTTATACACATCCCTGTCAGAATGCAATGTAGGTATATACAATTATGTACCAAAGTTATAGATAATGTATTTTACAAAAAAATTTGTATAAAACATTTTCCTGTAACACTCATTGTTTTGGAATGGCATAGGCTTCTATTTTCAATAAATATGGAGAAAGTCATGTGTTGGCCACATCAGATTTTGTTGTTTTTATTTTCACACAAAGTAATTCGCTGTCATCCCTAGCCCATTCGAACGCTCTTGTAATTTCGTCTTTTACGCCCAAAAAGATTCCCCCTCCTCTCGTATCCCTCCTATACATTTCGAGGAAAAATTTCATTTGAAAATATATTCGAATTCAACCAGGATTCCGTTCCATATATTGCTACGTGTTGGCAATAATTGCCCAAAAAGTATTCATATTTGTAATCGATATGTTAAAACCGTGACGTGTCATTCCATAGCAAATTTTGAAATCAAGTGTCATTCATAATTTACACAATATTTGTTCGTAAAAGGTAAATAAAATAAAAAGCTGGGTTGAATTAAGGAAATACGTACAGCGTAAATTTATTTCAAACTTTCTTTTATTTGTATTATTCATTACTTATGAAAAAGAGAAAACCTGTTATTAACTACTAATAAGTTTAGACGATGAGTTTTACTTGTCTCAGTGGAAATTAAAGAAAAAATCGAAGCCTCGAACTCTTAGTATACGAAGCTTTTCCAGAAAAAATTGTTTTCGAGAAGTCTCTTTTGAGAAATTGTCGATAATGTGTGCAATATTACTTTATCTTCTCCTACTCTGATCGCCACTCGTGCTCATATTAATTGGTGATTACGTCTTGATTACACCGGAATATGTAATAGGTAAAATTTGTAGCATTGAAATACGTCTGAGATATACTGAAATAATTGATACTCATACATCTGTTGAATACTTCCTTGTCAGCCCAGTTCTACGTATTGATTTTGCCACTTCTTGTGCGATATTTCGTCCACTCCAAAAACCAATGACGTTTCTGATCTCGATGACCCTTATCGGACGAAATTCACTTCCAACTTCCCCTTAACATCGCATATGAAGCCATTCGGCTGCTCTGAGCTGAGTCCGTCGATGTTCCATGATAAGAAAGATGCCCGTGATACTGAGGAAGCCTTCAATTGATTCAGAAGGAACAGTTATTGATCTTAAAACCATTCGAGTAATAGGGATATTTCATTATTACAGCTATTTAGTTATGTCAGATCGCAAGAAAATCTATTCATAAAGCTTGTTATGTTGAAAGAGGAATAAAAACAACTTATTTACGTTATCATAGGATTTGATAAAATAAAAAAAACACCACAGGATTTATTTCTTTTTCATCACTAAGAGCTATAGAGGCCAAAACAGTGAATTTTGTCGCATTTTAAACAAGAAACTCCATTCACCTCATTTTGTTTGCGGTGTGGAACAATTCTAGGAAATGGAAACTTTGCGTCGATTAATTTAGTGTTGTCAGGTATAACTTTCATGATATTTGATATACTAAGAAATTGTTTCGAATCATTCGTTATAGAGGATTGCTATTGATGTGAATAAGAAATATATCCTTATATTAGTTTCCTTCCTGCTATATTAAAAATGCTGGAAAACAAACCCTGTATCAGGAATACGTTAGCACAGTATTCTTCAAGAGTTTCATCCGTCATTATTTTCAGAAGAGCTTTAATATGGGCTAGGTAGGCTTGCGTACGATCGTTCTGTATATAATAAAAGTCATATGCCGAAGGGAAGAAAATTTTCCATTCTTTGATCAGTGGAATTTCATTCGAAGCTGTGAGGAAGTAATATGCCGTTACATTGTTAGTTCTCTATGAGGTGCCTTCGATACGCATGCAGTAGAATCTTTGGGTTCAACGTAAAAGGTAAAGAAAATCTTGTTTACTTAGCTCGGATTCATTATCATAACACTGTTGGAAATTACTACTTTTATTATCACCTATGTCATCTTAGTCATATCTATTTTTATATTTCGATTGCATCCTAAATTTGTTTTTTTTTTGAAATTTTAGGTTTGCTTTTCTTAGCTAACCCAGGACATTTTTTTCTTCTTCCCAATATACTATAGCGAACTACGAAGAAATGTTTAGGGTATTTAGACGAATTTAACAACTGCATTTGTTCCATTGAGTTCGGTTTATCAAAATTCCGAGAAACACATTCAAATGGCTAGTTATTCTGCTCTTAGCATATGCACATCTCATATGGAAATTTTTCGTTCCTTGCGACTTATTTTTAATCTTTACTTAGGGGTTAATGTTGGCTAATCACATTTAAGCGACTTTTAGACCGCCAAATAACCATCTTCAAGGTTTTATTTGAATAGAATAATAGAACATGTGACAATATTTCTAATCAATCAAAGCTTTAATACATTAATCGATGAATGATGACTTGTGATTGCTTTACTTTCAAGATTTCAAGTTTAATTTTCAAGTAAATCTGGAACGGAATCCTAATGGAGGACTTTTGTTATTACAGAATTGGTAGTTGTTGAAAATGTGGTTTTGGAATTAAGGAATCCTTTTAATTTGAAGCTGAATTCACAATTGAATGTGGAATAAACCCAAGAGAGGGCTCCCGAGTCAACAGCCGAAACATCTACTCCACGAGAGTGAATTGCAATCATCGAGAATTTTCTCCTGATTATTGGAAAAAAGCCGTCTTTGATGACAATTATTTAGATTAATGGTAACCAGGCCAGAGGGCCCAACAGCAGCCGATTGAGCAGATGAAGAATGGGAAAGCTGGAGAAGCAGATGGGGTGTTGGTGGAGTATACGGAAGCTGGTGGAACAGAGATTGCTGATGTTTTATCACAATTATTCAGTAATTGTCTCAAACAGGGAATGATACCAAAGAAATGGAACCACGCAAGGATTGCCCTTCTGCAAAAGAAAGGAAGGAAAGAAGATTTGAAGTATTATCGCCCCATTAGCCTCCTTCCTGTTGTCTATTAGACGTTCATGAGGATAATAGCTGAACGTCTTAAGAAGACCCTGTCTTCAGCCCAGCCTAGAGAACAAGCGGAATTCCGGAAAGGCTTCAGCACTATGGACCACATCCACACATTACAGGAAATTATTAACAGAACGAATGAGTATGAGATGCCACTCGTCCTTTGCTTTGTAGATTACGAAAAGGCCTTCGGCTCGGTAAGTACCTCCTCCACTCTGAAAGCTCTGAAGAATCAAGGGATGGATTCTGGGTACATCCGTCTCTTGTGCAGTGTTTATGAGAATGCCACAGCTTCTGTAATGCTGCATGAAGAGACCGATGAATTCAAGATTGAGAAGGGAGTTCGACAAGGTGACGGTCCATCTTGTTTACAACCACTTTAGAAGAAGTTTTTAAAACCCTTGATTGGGAAGAGAAGGGCTTAAGAGTAAATGGGGAGTACATCAGTCACCTCCGTTTTGCGGATGATATTTGCAGCTAACGCAGAAGATCTAACTTCAAGACTTGAAGAGCTAAACACAGCAGGACAGAAGATAGGGCTCAGAATTAACCTAAGAAAAACAAAGGTAATGTATAATTCTTTTGCAGTGCAAGAGCCAGTCAAACGTCGAGAAAAACCTCTGGATGTTTGCTCGGAATACACATACCTGGGACAACTTGTAACAACAGGATTCATGAAGTAAACAGAAGAATGGAACTTGGCTGTAAACATGACATTTTAAAACTCAATGATCTATTATTATTTTTTAATGATGTACACGTATACTATTTTACATCGCCTGTTCTTATTTGCTTAGTAATATCCAGAAGACAATTTTTCTGCAGATTCGTTTTGTTTGATGCTTGGATTCGATTGAATCAAACATCGGCTTCGGTTTACGGGCATTCAAATGTAATTAGAATATAGCAGCTCGTAATGGCCTAGTTTCAGTTTCCCGAAAGCGCCACGAAAATGGCCCTAATGTCAATTCAACGCTCATTTTTCATATTTCATCCCATCAATTGTGTTTTGGAAGCGTCACGAGGCATTGCATCGCGATCCTCATTTTTTAATGCGCTTATTCAAATTGTGGTGATATGAGAGGACATGATTTTTTTCATCGCTGCGGAGGAATAATTTGATTTGTTTACGGCTCATTTTATAGCTCTGAAAATTCTCCCAGTGCTCGTATAATTCCGTCCGAGGACGTGTCCTTTATCGTTCTTTGATTAGTTAGTAATTGATTTTATTAATTATTCGATTAATTATTCTTAGTTAGATTATTAGTTATAGTTATTATAACAGACAGTTATTTATTTCAGTTATATCATGCATAAAAATACCATTCTCAAATAAGTATGAAAGCTTAAATATCAAAGTATGTAGAATTCTTGCGATAGCCAAAAGATTACATGATATAATCTTGATCTGCTGTCTAGAATTAAAATTAAAATTCGCAAATAATAAAAGAAAATAGGCATAACATGTGATACATATCACGGAGCTATTCTTAAACATTTTCCCAAAAATTTAAAAATGCTTATAAAGTATAGGAAAAACAAAAAATATGTGTATATAAAATCATTCTTATAATAATCAGATTAAACTAAAAATATTGCATGGACTACATATTGCAGAGATATTATTTCAAGACGTTTACATAAGAGTTGCAGTAAAAGTGCAAATACGTACTAAGATAAAAAGAGTAAAAACTTCAAAAAACTTTTGTTGGTAGTGAACAACACACTTTAAATACACAGTTATACTTTTTAAGTTATCAACACGTGATTTATTGATTATTATAGTAAATTTTATCATTTTTATTGATGCACCGAAGGATATGGGTCGCTTTTTAAGTTATTTCTTTGCGTCTCTCTAAGGTATCGGCCCTCTTTGTTTACGTTGCTAATAAGCGTGCTTCTGTTTACGTTGCCAATGACTTCTCCTCCTTCGCTGCGGTTATTTCTGTCAATCGAAGCTTGCCAACTCTCGCATTGCGAATTCAATGGGCGACTCCCGATCATTTTCCGTTTCTGGCGGTGTTTTCGAAACTAAAAAAAGATTCCGTTCGTATTAAAAACATCTTTCGAGAGAAAGGCGTGAGTTTATTCGTATCCAATGCCTGAAACTTTCTTCTCGCGTCCAATATGTGATTTTATACGATTTATCGTATTTTTTTAAAGGCCTTGCGAGAGTGAAAGGGATATATATTTTCTCTGTTTTTATCCTTGCCAAAAGTATGATGGAAATGGAGTGCCATATTTTATCACAATTTTTTATATCGAATAATTCTCGCATCAAGAATTGAGCTATGACCTACAAAATACCTGGATGATATTTCACAGTTTTGGAACAGAAAAGTAACGCTTGGATATTCAAATCCATGGAACAACACCCAATTGAGGACTGATGACGAGTCAATGTGCATTTGTGGCCAGAGTATCGACTCCATCTCATTAGCTTTTATGGGCGATCGCCTAATGAGTTCAGGTAGCCCCCTAATATCGATACGGGTGTGTTATTGTTATAGTGTTATATCTTGTATGAATCAGGGAGCATCCATCATAGATCGTTAATCAAACCGCTTTCGCTAATGGCTAAGATCTCCCTCCTCTTGGTTGTAGCAATTGCTAGCAGAAAAGAAGGGTCTATCGTCAAATCTATTCCCAGTGTTCATATACAAGAACCAATGCTGCCCTCTCCTAGCGAATCCCTGAAAACAGCAGTTTTATTTATAACAAAAAAGGGAAGGACGGCGTAACTCAAACTGATAAACTAATGCTACCATTCCTAAATGTTTGGAGAGGCGAAACGTTTTTCGGGCTAAGAGAATAAAGTTACGAATCGTAGCCACGCACGAACGAAGGCCCGTATTTGCCTTTCGACCTTCGGATGAATTATTCATTGCCCGTTTATATCGCAAGCCATCGCGGAAGTTTGGAATCCGTTCACGGAATAAGTCCCTCGTTAACTTTCCTCCGAAGACATGCGGTCAAATAAAAGGCGAAAGGGGGCCTTGAGCCGAGATGGCAGACGGAAACGGCTCTGGAAAACCGTAGGAGGAGTTATCAGGAGAGCGTATCTGTTCGTGTTTTTTTCTCCTTACCGTACGATCGCAGATATTAAGGTCCTTTCCTTGGAAGAGGTCAGAAAATGAAGCGGCTGAGTGAAGGGGAAATATTCCGCCGTTAGATCGATGGACCGGAGTATCAATTCCCAAAGACTAAAGCAAACCTTTCGTCAAATCCATACTTATTTTTTTATATTATTCTGCTATACATCT
Source organism: Sympetrum striolatum (assembly GCA_947579665.1). Taxonomy (NCBI): domain Eukaryota; kingdom Metazoa; phylum Arthropoda; class Insecta; order Odonata; family Libellulidae; genus Sympetrum; species Sympetrum striolatum. The sequence continues at coordinate 87,901,604 of OX388349.1, forward strand.
ATTTATTGGACAATTGAACTGTGGAACGAAAACATTAACAATAAAACCATTCTCTAGTAAGAAATAGACTCAGCCGGAACTCAAATCCAGGACCTCGGCGTTAGTTGGTTATCACTCCGCAACCGAAAGTATTAAATAACCAACGCCAACCATCCATAATCAACTGTATTGGCAATTTCTTTGGTCGGTTTAACCTTTACACAAAGATAGAGTTGATACTAATACACGCTGCAATGTCAAAGAGCTTAGATTTCGCTTCAATGCGAATTGCTCCATGTTTTTCTTAAAAATCTCTTTTTTCTGATCCCGCTTATACGACTTTCTTGATTATAATATTCATCATGGTAGGATTTAATCATTTGACAACCCAGGAATGAGACACCGCTGGCTTTACAGTATTTCGTCTCTACTTGAGTAGCAAAACCATCGGCTATTGTGAATATGCTATTTTTTTCTTTGAACCAGATGATATTGATATTTTATTAACTTCCTCGAAGCAGCAGCTTTAAGCATTTTGCGCGAACTAAAGATCTAATTAAAGAATCGTTTCCATATTTTTCTTTTAATAAGCGTGCAAATGCGCAACTTTTGAATGCTATTAGAATTCTATACTCGAAAAATTGTTTTTTTTCGGCCTAATGTGGCGCCACCATTGCAAAGTTCTCATATTCATATTTTTAGATCTGTATGTCTCGTTATGAAAAACCAAGTGTACTTTTTTAAGAGGTTTGAGACATGCTACTTCAAATGAAAATGATTCAAAAGAGTATCCAAAAGGTCTTTCTTTTCTAAGAGCAGAAGATTACCTATTTTTGCGTTTTCACAAATGTCATCCTTAAAGTTGAACCTTAGTTTAGGGCCTTGCATGCCCGCGATGAAAAACCAGATATACTTTTTTAGAGGGTTGAAATCATTCTCAATCTAATGAAAATGATTAAAAAGAAATTCCAGAGCGTTTTTTTGTAATAGCAGAGTGAAAATATCCTATTTTTGGCCTTTTTACAAAAACTGTCACGTTCATTTAATCTTTACTTCCTGAAATATAAAAAGCAAAAATTTTAATTTTTTTCAATCCTCAATTTTTCGGGCCAGTTTTGCAATGAATTTTCTGCAAGGAGGTAACTCTTATAGTTATTTTCATTATATTTTTTATTAGAACGCAAAAAGTTGTACAAGATAGCCAAATTTTGTTTACTTCATAAAATGTTTTCTTGAGATACTACGCCTCGAAGTTACCGATATCTCATAGTCATACTGAAAAAGGCTTCGGCACGGAGTCAAACAAAGTACTATATCTCAGCAAATGTACCATCGGCGAAAGTAAAACTTTATGAATGTTTATAAGGGATATGTATGAATGTCCATATAAATTTTCATTGAAATCCGTGATGGTCGAGCGGGGACTTGGCATGGAATGGCCACATAGTGAAATGAAATTCTTTTAACAAAATTAGGATTTTCTGCTAGCTTTTATAATTTACTCCCGGAAAGTTGAAAACTAGTTAACTGTTCCTTTTTGCGACGGTCAATTACATTGTAGGCGTTATCTATAATCAAATAAGTAGATTCAGCTAACCTGCTGAAGTGTAATTTTAAACACTTAACAAGTGATGTAACATCCTTGAATCTTCTATCGTAACTGTTTTGCAACTTAAGATGGCATCCAATTTAACGACGGTTGTAGATTACATCATATATGATTGACCAAATTTTTATTCTTTCTAAATTACTAATATCAATCTGCCAACAAATTTAAAATTTGCCTACGAAATATGCCTGGAGGCTGCGTTTTTAAATGATTTTTGAACTCATTTAGCAATTATTGCTTGAAAAACCCTTTCATAATCCCTTTTCCATTGTAATCGGTAGACTACATGGTTAATCTAGTGTCAAAATGGTTCTTCCGTTTCCTTGTGAATGATTTCTTCCATTTCCCTGAGCACAATAATAATTTCATAAACGCAAAGTACTAACACATTTAACTGCTTTTTCCGATGTATTTTTAACATTGAATATGCCAGAAAATAGGTCGCTCAGATATTTATTTCACTTTGAAATTGTTATTTTTTCTAAAATTTATTCAAAGTTCCATTAGTTTAACGCACCATTATTTAGGAGTAGTTGCTGTGATGTTTTCATAAGACTGCGGTGTATCGTAACAATATGTATGTATTCACACTTGCGTGAAAAATGGGATCGATGCGTCGAACGGGTGTGAGATAATCTCTTATCGCTTCTCTCGAATCCAACACGAAAAGCTCTATTGTGCGAAGTCCACTGAACCGACCCGTTAGAGTTGGTATCAATCTTGTGATATCGCAGCTCCACGGAGAAGTAAAAGAAAGTCAAGAGGGGGAAATAATAGTTATCTGATTCCAGAATTTGTGCAGCGTTGGTTTAAGGTCAAGGAAACGTCTTCTGAAATTCCTCGAGGAAAAGAATTTTGAAAATGCGTGGTAGAAAGGGGGGTATAGCGTGGATAAGGAATGTGAGGTATTGCGTACACGCTCAATCTGGATGAAGGAAAAAAGCATGTGTCACGAAGGTGTAATCACTTTGTTTTGGAAACAGGGACATTGTAAAACGCGAATTAAATCGAAAGAATAAATCAGTAATTTGATAAATTGTATCAGGTATAAGTAATTTCATAATTGTAGAAATTTAATGTTACCTTTAGTAAAAAGTATACAGAATTCACACAAAATAATTATTTCTCAGTGAGACATGCTTGTGAGTGTAACTTAATTACAATTGATCTGATTTATTTCTCAAAGTAAAATAAATAGTATAACTTTTTTGACACCCCTTTCCTTCCCTTCCTCTTTCGTGTATATTTCCTTGCGCTTTTTCCTGTGTTTCTCTTAATAATGGCCTGAATTGGCCGAAGACGGTCGTGTAAGTAATTTGTTGTAGAATTTTTTTTGTATTTGCTTTTGTTTCGGTAAGTTTAATCACTTTTTCTCGCTTGATTATGCTAAAGAATCTAGCTCCAAGATTTATTTTCTTGAATAGCAACCAGGAAATCAGCTTTTAGTCTTCTCTAAGAGATTACGAAGATAAATAGCTTTTTATTTTATTGATGCGTGTAAGCTCTCGTAACCTTTCCTTCGGATTGTGGCAATAGATGTAATTGTAACGGCTATGTTGTTATAATTGTATAATTGATAAGAGACTCATTTTTTGGGTGATGTAACATCATCGTCGTTCTTCGGGAAGTTTCGTAACAAATCATTTGGAATATTTTTTCCCGAATAGCGCATTTAATTTGGGGAAGGATGCCAAACGATGCTCCAAATATGTGCCTCTATCGCTTTCATAAAAGGTTACGAGGATGGAAGGAAGTCATATTGCCGTCTTGATCCGCATGTTTGCTGTCTCTATTATCGTTGAGACAAGAGTGGGTAATTTAACAGCTATTTCTCAAACGAAAGGTCGAATTTCCCTGCGTATATTTTTAGGTTATGAGTTAATGGATACATAGCTTTTTATCATAGGGGTTGGTGCAGAATTTTTGTAAGGGCGCGCGAATGTGTAAAATTAAGTCTACAGAACAACCTTCCTTCATTTTATTTGTAATCGAGATATCCCGTATTAGACCGAAATCGAATTCCATTTCCTTTGCTGTCGGAAAGTCTGATCGCATCAGGTCAAAGAAATACTTTCCGTTATTTATTCATATTTTTTCTGCATTTATAAAAATATTGCTTTACTTATTGCCCAAATAGATCGAGATGAGGTACATGCTATCCAGTAGTCTCGTTCGTCTCTTTTCGTAGTCTCTAGTCTGATTCTCATTTTGGGAGTTCTCATTTGAAGGTTGCGATCGAGAATCAAGTTCGTTTTCTCTGCCTCATGTAGTTTTTGTGTGTGTAAATTCAATCTTACGCATGGTTACTCAAAATTTCAAAATTTCTTTTATCTTATTATTATATACATGTAAATGGTTGCCCTTGGATACCGAAAAGAGTTGCACGTTTGCCTTCGGCGGAAGCGGTTCGGTAAATGTTGGTTTCCACCTCAGGATGTGATGACTTTGTGCAGCTATTTGATTAAATAGGTCTGATTCCAGTCCGTGTAAGGCGACGTATGAACTAACAAATGTCTGAATACATTGGAAAATTTTAGTCTAACTTAAACGGATCGAAAGAGATTGTAAAGAATTGTCTAAGGGATTCTATAATGAAACTAATTGAATGACACAAGAAAGGATAAGATTTTTTCTTTTATTCTTGAAATAAATATTTCAGCCTCACGATTATCTCCAACAGTTAATGTTATCGTGCTATTTTGGATATTTTTTGTGGAAGAAGCGGGAAAATCTTTTCATTTCGTATTAAACTTCATTGCTACCTCGGCCTACTCTAATATTCATCTAATGTATACGCTAGTGCTTTTCACCTCTCAGTAGGCACTTGAGAATTCTCTCGTAATGCACTTCATTACCACTAAATTTCGCGTATTTCCTCGATAATGTAAATCTCCCTATTCGATCTTCTAAGAGGTCTACCCTTAGACTCTTTTGCCTAGAATATTCTTCCGTTAGCTGTTTGGCCTATTTTTCGTGTTCTCTTCTGTGTGTCTGTTCTGCAATCCATCTTCAATGCTCTCGAGTGACGCATCTTCGCTTCCAACCCTTTTTCTGCTCCGAATCCCATTCCCTTCGCACGCACTCGCACAAGTTTCTTTGCCATCTTTCTCATCCGTCGTTGGATTCTGAACTGAAGTTGGGCTTTATGTTGTTTTACAAAACGCTAGTGTTGTAGATGCCATTTTCCATTTTGACATCCGAAATTTATATGGACAACTTTGCAGTCATGTTCAGTTTCATTATTTATCCCACATTATAGCACTAAAATTCAGGGTTGTAATATTGTGCGATACTACTTAAATTTTTATAGTGAAATATTATTATGGCGTTAACTCTTTTTGAAGGTAACAGCAGTCAATGTTTACAATATGAAAATGATCCATCCAGTTTCAACAACAGTATATATTCAGGTAGTAATTTTTGTCGTTGACTCTCATATTGCCATAGTAACTTTTATTCAAACATCGCGTATTCTACACGCATAGATTTACTCTACCTCAATATACCACAGCCTCAATAATTCGTATCGGAGGTTTTTATGTTTGAATATCTATATTGATTGAAATTGATCTTTGACAAAAAGAGTATATTTTTCGTCTAAGTTCATGGTATACATTTATTCAGAAAAGTCTTCAAATGATGTTCGAATTGTGAAGTATCAAATATAGGGAGGATAATTATCGAATAGTGGTCACTTTACTTTTACAGTATCTATTTTACTCCATTTCATCTTGGATTGATGGATCCTTCAGGTTTTATTGTGGAAGTATAATATGAAGTATAACAAGGATATTATGATCTAGTCTACAGAATAGAGTGTTATGCACGGAGGCATTCCTTTTGAGGGGGAGAAAATCTAACAACAGGGTTATTTCCAGATTCCTTCTATCAGATGGCGATGATTTACATTTCCTTTTCTACCTCTTCTACAAAACTCAAAACCGTACACATGCGGAAAATCCGTTTAACCCTTCTTCTTTCTCTCTCGATTTTTTTCTTTCGGGTATTCAATTAAAATAGCCGATTTTTAAGCTTTCATAGGATTCCTCATTGTTTCTCTAAAAATGCAATTTTAATGCAACCTTTCTTCTAAATATAGCTGAAATCGACTGTATTTAGTAAAAATCAAAACCTGCAAGTAAGCATACTACGAGTATTTGCTGATTTAATTGTGCGGGTTTCAATGTGATGATCGATGAGATGGTTTTCTTGTTTAGCGACATTGCTGGAGAATTTTCCACTGGTAAAATAGTTTTTAGACTGCATTGATTTTGATGGTTCATTGCTAAGTACAGTATCATGCAGGGTTTATAGACTATTTTGTATAACATGCAGTGCAATAGCTAAGAAAGAGCACTTATCATGTAGTTACACGAAATGTGATTTAAAATTATATTCATATTTGTGCACAAAGGAGAATTTTCAAGGTTTGCTTAAGAGTAAGAAAATGAGAACCCAAGCAGCTTAGACGATCATGCAGACACATTATAATGACTCAGCGACTTAGTATAAGGAAGTGACGGTTTAAGCTGAAATGTGGATATGGAACGAAGCGTATTCGGATGTATTATTATTTGAGAAAATTCGGCTTTTAATAACTGCAACGTCTACTTTGTCAACATTAGCTGAGGTATTGATTTTGAGAGATATGCTACATATACGTAGTATATATAGATTTACAATATGAAAACACATTCTCAGATGGTTCTTCCATCGGGCACATCCAACATTTATTGGTGGTTACAGTCGATCACTATTATTATATAACTCTTATAGCGAGTCTAGGGCAAAGTGGTGTCCGTTCCAGATGACATGTGAGATATTATATGCACATTTTACACAGTTAAATCAGAGCTGTTGATTGCATCAAACTTTCATATATATATAAATAAAGCAATACAAATTATGCGAATATATATATACATTGTTTACATGTAATATATTATTAACATTGTGCATGTATAATGTGAAAGTACCCTCAGATTATCCTTCCGAAACCGAAAAAATGTCCTAAAGAAGACGAGTATTGTGAGAATGAAAAATTGCTGTGCGAAAACAGTGCGTTATGTAATAGATATATTTGATATAGATGCGTAAGTAATGTACACTCCTGGCCAAAATTAACGCAGCACCGGCCGTAAGGATCGCTAGGGAGGTGCTGCATTAATTTTGGCCAGGAGTGTACATCTTGTATGTGATTCCAAAAAGAATGGTCTTCGGGTTATTGCCATATGTAGAAGTACAACTTGCAATAAATGGGGTAACTCCTGCAGATTTATTTACAACATATCAAAGGTATACAAATATTTATAATACGAAAACACATTGTAAGATCATCCCTCCATCGTGTTTATTCTGAATTAACCGAAAAATGCCCTAAAGAACCCGGGTAATCGGATATACTCCGAGGGCAACTCAACTTCACATCCGCAAAGATTATGAGGCGTATACACTTTGTTCGTCCCTGAGTATCGATCGGAGCATCCCCGAGTTTCTCTCCTCTTCTTTGGAAACTTTTTCCTCGTTCTTTTGTCTTTTCTCCCATGAGCGGCCTCTTGCTAGGATGTCTCGAAATGTATTCGCTATCGAGCGACGTCCCAAGGATATGTGGGTCATTTTCTGGCCCTTTCTTTCTTCCCCTTATCGCTTTTTGATTTATGCTTCCACAGACGGAGGGATATTTCAGAGAACGTATTCCGTTGCAGAACTGCAGCCGATATCCGGAGGGTATGATTTATTACCACCACTCAGTTTATCTGCGAAGATCAACCTCAGAAACTCGCGGAAATTTTTGCGAAGGTCTGTTTTGATGAATATAGGATTTGGCGGTTTGATAAAGCAGTTTCTCTGGGCTCGCGGAACATCCCTCGGGGAAAATTTATTTCGCACGCGCAAGTCGCATGGATTTGCCGTTGGCGCGCTGGTAGGATTACGTTTGGTCGTCGAAGGATTAAATATTTTCTGGGTTTGCAAAGGGTTTTGCGAGATGAAATTAAATCAAGGCTCTGCGAAGGCCATCCCAAACAACGTATTTTCAATATTTAAGAATTTAATTATAAGCATGGTCGTTTCTACCACCTTGTAAATTGAATGTGATAATTTTGAAGATATTAAGATTTTGTTTAAGAGAAGTAAAACCATAAGGAATAATAAAATGAATTGCACCTTTTCTATATCTAGAATATGAGCTTCTTTCCCTCAGTAAACTATTTTGCTTCTAACAATGTATTTTCTACGATTCTATCTAATTCTAATTTCTCGTAGCAAGTCTCAAATTTGAGGTAAATTTCCATCAAAAAGAACGATGAAATAGATTGGACTTTTATCTATACCACAGAAAATGTTCAATCGTTTTTTAGAGGAAAAAGGATCATATTATGTTGGTGAAGTTCATTGTTAAAAGGGTATTAAACTTAAAATACATAAAGATAGAAAAATCAATCCCTCAATGTTTTATTTTTCATCCCTTATATAAATATGTTGTTTTGTTCACTAAAACAGAATAATTGTTGTTAGATTCCTTCTTAAATACATTTTTAATTAGCTTAGAATGAAAGGAAAACATTAATTTTTGAATAATTAGTCCACTTTGCTCTGATAGACTCCAATTACGTACGTTCATAAATGTTCTATCTTTCGGTTGGTCAATGTGCTTTAATATTCCCTATTAAATCCCATTTTTAAGCTCTAATTAGCAAATGGGATCTTTGTATGTTACTAAAAATCGCGAATTCGTAAATTGCGAATATAAACCATCCACTAAGCGTTATTTGATGGGTCGCCGTGGAGAAATAAGTAAAAGTACTTACAAAGAGAATACCACGTTTGAGGGAAACGGATTACAACGAAACTTTCAGAGCACATTGTTTGCTTAAAAATGGTTAGCTTAATTGGTGGTCCGACCGTAAAACTCAATGGGCCTTAGAAACATTAGCTACGGGGAATCCAAGTTAGGCAGACGCAACACGCACGTGCATATATTGCGTTATATTACACATATAGATTTCGAGATTTTCCACTTATGAAATTATTTTCTTCCCTTTTTTATACAGAGAACTTATCTTTTTGCAATTAAATTTCATCGTCTTACCTCCCGAGAACCTTTTAGTTATCATTTCACAGAATGTCCTCTATTTTTTAAAGCAAAGAGTACTATAAAAAGTGTCCATCGAATCCTTTTCCCACAAACTTGGTGTTTCCCTTGTTAGTAGCTTCTAAATATTTTATTCTCATTATATTTCTTCCTTTATGTAACTAAAGCGTCACTCAACAACTTGATTTACGATGTGCAGGTTATGTTGTTGAATTTTACTCAACTATATCATCGGATCAAGAGCTAATTATCAGATAAAGGGAAAGGTTCAATCTTTTTGAATTATTTTCTCTTTTTGAGTGCGATCGAATGCTTCTTGTGCCCATGATAATATCTAGGCCTCTATATCTCTCCCTCCTTATATAGCGAATTATGGAAATTAAATCATTTTCTTATTAAATTAAACGTGACGGCCTCGATTTTCACTCACCTGTGATATTTTTATTGATTTTAGTCGTTATCTTAAATGATACGCCTGAGTTACACGAACTTCTTTCGCTCAATATTGACATCCATCAGATAAGTCAGTCTTGGCCAAAATAAAATAAGGCTCATTTTCATCAAGAATAGAATAAATCTGTCAAAATAAGTGCCGTTTATTTCTCGTTATCAGTTGGGCAGAAATGAATCCTTTTGCGTTATTGCTACTTTCTTTCGTTGACTAATAATGAGGCCAATTTGTCTTTCACGAGAAAAAGGCAGTATTCAGATGAAAAACCCACGATAAACAAATTATCACAATATATCTGCCATATGTTATTGGTCGCCGATGTTTACTCAAGCTGGTAATCATTATATCTTTCTTATTCCCTGCATAAATCATTTATTTATTTCACTTAATGTATTTCGCGAAAGTATCACTCTCGATTTTTCATGCGACGAAGTTTCTCGAGCAGTTAATTTGCTATTCTTGATGAATTACTTGGAATTTTGTTCGAATTGTCATAATTCATAATTTACCGTCGGAGGTATTACTGAAATTGTTGCTGTATTTAATGTTTGAGTGCTCTTCTTGCAGTTTTTGTGTATTACCAGACTTTATATCATCATATACTAAATTGGAAATTTTTTGATTTATGCGGAAAATTTGTACGTAGAGTAGAGTATAGTACGCAGTAAATAGTGGAGTACGTAGCCTTTGAAGCTCAAGGATAAACAGAAGTGAAATTATTGACAAGACTGGGACTCGAATCTCTAAATTGCTTCATGACCAAATAAACTCCATGACCTTTACATTCATTAGGTCATTCGGAAATAAAATAATGAGTGGGTTATGAGGCTGCGATTTCTATTTCCTCGAGTTAGCGAGCACACAGGCACATTGAACTTATATTTACTCATTAAATGCCATCCAAGGCGGCGTTTAGGTTAGCCCCGGGTTCGAATTTCGTTCGAGGCATGTTTGTTGGTGTTCTCGTAAGGGGTTGATTATAAAACATGTATACTGAATCGCCAAATAAAGATGTGGTGGATAATGCTATTATAATTATATTATTATAAAATTAATAACGTATGATTACCATATTATTACGTTACAACATTAAATTATCTATGTTGAAGATTAAATTTATTACTTACCTTCTCTAAATATGTTTTCCATTGACTGTCGAGTGCTGTCTTGTAATGCTTTAACAATTCTGATGTCATGAATTTTCTCCCGTTCTGTCGGAGAGAGTACTGACGAGAGATGTAAAAAGTACTTTTCCTCTGAAGGACGCGACCGGCGAAATATCGAACCGTGCCGTAATGTAATCGTTTCAAAATATGAATATTTTGCTCATTGAGAACTTTTATTTCTCCACGGTCTGTGAAATTACGGAAAGGGGAGCTAGAATACTGGAGTTACATCCATGGAAAAAATTCCGTCCTAGATATTAAGGCATTTAAATGAGGAAAATTTTCATATATTCAAATGAAGTATCTTAAATGATATATCATAAGCTTTATACTTACAATTACGACTTGTTAGTCGTTATTTTGCGTGACTTTTGAGATGTAAGACCTTGTTGAATACTACGTAATCTCCAAACCATACAGTTTTTTTAATTCCTATTGCACGCTATAAATATCTTTTATATCTCTTAATATGAAGCATTGAAGGTGCTTGCTAATATCTTTACATTTAATACGGCGTTTACGTATTTTGCAGGCTTGGTTGCACGTAGAGTCCGCAACTAGACTAATTTGGCCTTTAGATATCAATGGCAATGAATCTCAAGAGATATGCAAGCAAAGTTTGCTTTCATATTTATTTGCCTCGACTCTGACGTATCTCTGACTTGTAAAGTTTTTTTCGGATTAAAGCCATATTTTCAAGTTTATCTTTATTTACTGGCTTGAAAGTGTGATTAACCTTCTGACCGGCTCTAATAAGGACATTTTGCGTCAATCACTCCTTTGATTTGATGGAGTGAGCTATCATCAAGGATTCACTATACTATATTAGGTTTCTCCAATAACTAGATCGAGGAAAAAGGATCCGAAATTAAATACCACGGTGACTTTTCTCTGTAATTAATCTCTCTCACCAATCCTGTTTAATTAAATATATTCGTTCATTTTGAATTTGAAATTGCTCAATTTTTGTGCTGTCATATACGAGATGCGTCGAATATCGCCATGGAAATGATTTTTAAATAAATGACATAAACAGAGAGGTGATTTATCGTGAATGTCCATCACTTCGAAGGAGAAGGCATCGTAATTTTCGCAATTTTTTGGGTAGAAAATTAAATCTCTGGTTCATTCCCCACGAAATCACATTTTATCATTGCAATTTCTTCCACTAAAATGCCTTTCTTTTGTCATTTCAGGTAAGTGTCAACGACCGCTTCGAACAATCCTTTTTCTACTACAATTGTTTGAAATTCGTTCCTAAGGTACGTATTTGGATTCCTCCTTTCCTTGCATGTTTTCATTTAAACGAATGAGAATGTGTTTTCCCTAACATACATCCATTGGTTTATCAAATAAGGATGCGGCTATTTCACTTATATATTTCATTACTTTGATCTGTTGTTAACTATATCAAACGACGTGAAATTGTCTATTTACTTCTTATTTCTTTATGCCTTTGAAATGGTAACGGTATGACGTACGAATAACGCATATATTAAATCGTACGTGTGTTGAGTAATTTTATGGTAGTAAATTCTTTCCAGCCGATATTTTTCTTCCATTTTCCCAGGAATGTTTTTATTATTTCTTTGATTGAATTCCTTGAAATGTTTACATTTATGAACAGAAAAGCATAGTTAGATGGAAGGATACGATATTGCAAATTTTAGTCGGTAACATTTGATCACGTAACCTTGGAGCCTTCTGAAATTAAACTAAATTAAATGCGGTAGCTCTAAATTTCAGTTTTTTTAGATTATTCATCATTCTTCTAAATATAGAACTGTAGAGTTTCGAGTATCGATGGATGTGCAATTATGTGGATAGCCGATTACAAATCTGTGAGAAGTACTGAGCTATTAAGATTTACATAATTCTCAAAGTGACCTTGGGCGTCCCACAGGGTAGCGTGATAGGCCCTTTGCTGTTATTGGTATACATCAACATCTTAAGTATCGAGGTAGATCTTAGTATAAGTATTTTTGCAAACGGTATGGAGTTGAATGAAAGATACCTTACTGTTATATATTTAAAGCATGAAATGCAGGGAAGATGCTTGAAAATTTCTTTCATATGCTACGCCGTTGGTCATTCTTGTTAAAGGCGCGTTTCGTGTCAGTTCCACTTGAATTTGATCAAGTAGCAGAACCTTTGTTGAGTTTACGCTTCCATTCCTTTCGAGCCAACAACCGACCCGAGATAGCACCAACGTTGCCTTTCCAATAACAGGAGCAGGAAACAGTCCCACTTGATGAATTTCCAAGAAACCGCTCTCCTCCTCATGATAACTTCCGCCGGAGATTGATAACGTCTTGACGCGAATTTTGTGACCCGGAAGTGCCCTCGGCCAATCTCCGATCGGCCATCCGTGCTTTGCGTTTACGAGAGAACTGCGAAATCGATCATGGCGAAGATGAGTCTACGCATTCAAGGGGGAAACATCCGCTGCAGCTAATTCTTAAAGAAGAGAGACATCTTAAAAGACTGTAGCGAAATCTAGTCTTGAAACTTTGATCTTAATGTTAAATGCACTGTCTGTATGTTATTCGTTTCGGAGGCTGTCCTCTCCATCTCCACTGCTAGTTATTGAAATCGGAATGTGAAATGAAGTCGAGGAAGCGAAAATGAACTGCGAAGTCAATTCAAATTGAATTTCTTAGACTGAGTATTTCTCTGAAACGTGATGTTCGAATAATTATGGAATCGTAGGTTTTCGGTTTCCTGAAAAATTAGTTAGACTACACGAAATGTGATGCCATCGTTCGCTTGAAATTTTTTTCTCGTTTGCTTATTTTATTATTACTCTTTTTATACAGCGGTTTATGCAAAGCTTTGCAAAGGATGTTCCAAGTGATTAATATTACGATGCTCTCTCATTGCAGTATGATGAGACCGATTTTTTCCCTTTTGATGTTAATTAGAAGTGAGAGCTATATTACTCCGTAGGACTTTGCTCGAGGTACTTTATTGGCGGTATATCTATTTATTCGAATCCAGGCATTATTTTATTTTACAAACTATTACGATAAAGAGTGCTTTAAATACCCTTTACAATTGCTTTAACTAGCACGCATGAGAGATATGGAAATTAGGGATTCTCTTTACAAGCGAAGTAAATGAAATTTTTGGCAACCATATAGAGTGAAATAATATTTGAACGAGTACTAATTTAAGTATTACATAAATCGGGTTTAACATGTAGGCAGCAACATCACCAAAATTAAAAATCCATCCCCTTTAGGATGTCAATGAAATATATTTACGCAGTATAGTTCACTTTGATAAACTGGAAGACAAATTCGTGTATGAATTTCTTAGAAAGCTTTCTAGGAGATATTTTCTCAGTCTATCTAGCCTCTGTTAATTTGCAAACAAAGAAAATGGAACTATGGGAATTCAATTCGTAATAATAACAAGGTTTCAGGCGTTACGTTTTATTACTAACTAGCAGAAGTGCCCGTTGATTCTCAACATGATCGTAACACGTACTTCACAATTTTTGATAGATAGCAAATACCAGACTTTTCAATCCAAAATACCAATAAATTTAAGTTACAATGAAGTCTACAAAGCCGCACCAACTCAATACTCAATCTCAAATACTCTGAATGAAAAATATCTCCAACTGAGGCAATATAAAGATATATTGTAATATCGCATTAAGATAATAGGTGCCACGTTTAAAGAGAAATTTTCAGACAGGTACAGGGGTACTAATGAATCATTTTTTTTCTTGTTTTCTTTTTCCTATTGGACCATAATACTTAAAAATGATGTCTTTGTTGTATTATCTATTGGAAGTATAGTAATTCTTGGGAGTAAATTGCTGCATGACGGATTGGTTGACCATAGATCGATACCATATCTCGAGAGTTCGAATCACTGGACCCTTAAAACAGGCACTTTTCGCACTCATTACTCCCATTCCCATTAAAGTTACCTAAATGTCTATGTTATATACAAATTTGACTAGCAAATACTGTATGCATTATTTTCATACTGTTTTTTATAATATTCTTTTATTTTTCCTCATAATGTACTTTATGGATGAAAATCCATGTACGTTTTCCTTGTTTTCTATTTTGTTTTTCATGTTACTTTGTATATTGCTCTCTTTTTTAAATGTAAACTGATTCTTATTTATGTATTGGATTTAAGTACTTATTGGTAGTGTATTCATTTATTTTTGAATGTTTTTCTCTTTTCTTATCTTTTAGCTGTTACTATCGGTAGGTTTGCGCAGGTTTTTCATACCCCCCTTCCTTGTGGGTGTTTTCCTGCAGTGGATTTTTTACTTAAGAATCTCTTTGGTTTTTTACATCCAAAATTCTTCTAAGTATTTCCACTTCTTATTTTATAATTAATGACGATGTGTTGGATGGAAGAAGAAACTTTTAAGTCTCAATCTCGCCCAAATAAAGACGATTTGTTATTATTATTATTATTCCGGTACTTGAAGATGATAGTCATATGTCTGTAACGGTGTTTTATTCAGAGAAAGCAAATTGAAGATTTTAAGATATGATTCTGAAATATAACGGATCTAAAGAACTAAGGGTGGAAAAATATAGCTAATATACGTTAAGTGTTATATGTTTGCGAAGGAAAACGATAGACGCATGCCAAACGATGGGTGAATAGGTAGAAGGTCAAATAAGCAACTGATAAAGGAATTATTATTAAACTTTATCTATGACAGAATTTAGTGGCGAGAGAGAAATAGATGTAGAGTGACAAAAATGTATTCATGCACTGTACAAGTATGCTTGAAATTGTGATTTATATCGTCAAAACAATATTGGTTATTTACTCGCGTCAGTTTCCATATGAACAAACACCAGCCCTAGCGGAAATTGTTGACGTTGTTCGGGTTGTTTATGTTACCTCTCTGCTTGAAATTGAAAATACATTGATGGGAGGAGACTCCAGAATCACGAATTCGTGATTATGTTGAAATCGATTTCAAGCGTAGGTCTGAAATTGTTCCTTTATTCAATTGCAGATAGAGCTACTCGTATTCTAGAAAACGCATTTGATTGTCATTTTACTTCTAAACATATTGTACGAGGACACCAAATGAGAATTTTTTTTACAAGTAATAGTCGTATTCTATTTTTCTGTAAACCTTTTTATATGGTGTACTCCTTCGTAGTCTTTTCTATGCTATAAATTATTTACAATATATTCTGTAAAAATAGGCGATAAACACAAATAGGCAGAAAGTTATTTTTTTATTTTTTTTGAAATGGTTTCTTTACCTCAGGCTGCGATTTATCTCTGATGGTTGAAAATATACAGAACTACTCAAAATAATAGTAATACTCAAAATTATATTCAGTTGAGGGCAGTTAAACTTAAGGCTTAATTTTGAGGATTTTTTAATAAAATTTTAATCAAGTAGGAATATATATTTCGGTATTAAAGTAATGGTTCTGTTTAAGCTTTAACGAAAGAAAGCATTTTTCCAGACACTTCTTTTGCCTTTACGTTTATAGCTGCAAACCCCAAGAAGAAATAATCACACAAGTAATGCGATGGCTTTAATTACGCCATTGAGAGGCGTTCGTGATTAAATTTGTCCTTATTTGCTCGTTACCCATAAAGAGATATTAATTACGATTCGCAGCGCTCTTTCGCAAATTTCCGTTGGAGGCGCTGCATTCGTCCGACCTGTTAATTAATCACCTCCAACGAAAATGGACACTCAACAATGTCGGCTCCTAGCAACGGAATGGCCATTCTTACAACAATCACGTTGAGAATGCGGTTTGGCCTCAAAAAAGAACATTTGCATTTTATCATTATCTTATTTACCGCTATTTCGTTACTATATTTATTTTCCGCTTTAGCTAATTATCAGGTTACTCTTGGTACTACGCCATTTAAAATTTAAGAGATTTTATTCGTTGTCTGAATAGATCTGAAAAACTCGAAATAAGAATCTGTGCAATAAAGTAGCCATTTTTTTGTCTTCCGGTGAGCAAAAGAGGTTTAAGCTGTAACTCTAATTTCTCATACATATCAACCTCGCTCCCAGCTGTACTTGATTTCTCTTGAAATGACTTTAATGTGATATGTTATTCTCAAATTTCAGTGAATTGCTAAAAGGGTATAACCATGATGGTAACTTCTTAATGGATCCGAATGAAAAAAAAACAACGTGGCGTCATTATCATAACAAAAATTGAGACAGATCTAAATACTCTGCCATTAAATCAATAAGAACGGATCGATATGGACTAAATTATTTTATTTCAATTGTGAGTGATACTGTAGTCGCCTGGGCAAACCTGTATGGTACCCAGCAGATTAGCGTTATACGTGTGAATTCGTTAAGATCGAGGGAATAACAATATGCTCGGCAATATTTTAGGCAAATCGTTTAGATATTTCCTCTTCGGCAGTACTCAGTGGGAGAAGAGACCGAAAAAAAGATAATATTCTCTATTTACTTCATTTAATAAATTGAATAATAAAAATTTGATTAACATATAGTTTTAAACGAGAAAACGGTGAGCAGAAAAAATACATGAACAAATCTTTTTAACAAAATATTCAGCAAATGATACGCATAAGTGTATTTCTAAAAATGTAGATTGGTGCATACACCCTCTGCCACCTACCAAGGAAGTAGTGAAGATTAATTTTACGCCTAGATGCAGGTGAAGGTGAAAGAGTGAAGCGTAAGAGTACATCTCATATTTTACTGCACACCTGTTACTTTTACGTGAAAATGAAATTTCGTATGCGGTCATTGTGGACACTATGCCGATAACTTCGCATTCATTCACGAAGACATTCGTGACCCTCAGGTAATTTACGAGCTACTACTTATGCATCATGAGCTTCTCTATTAAAGCATTACCTGGTCATGGAGAATTTTTTCTCAACTTTATCTTATAAATCTAAGAAGTGATTATTGCAGTCTGTAATTGCTCGTTTAAGAGAATGAAATGTTGTGAAACCCGGGAAAATTTGCTCGCGCAACTCGGGATGATGACGAAGATTTGCCACTGATTTGAAAAAATCTTCTTCTATCACCTAAAAACTTATAATTATTGTTGGAGCTCCTATGGACAGCGAAATCATTTTTAAATATCCTTATTTGCAAACAAGTTCAATTTAATGAACAACGAAAACGTCCAACCATTATTTTGGGTCAGCTTACTTGTTCTTGATATTCAACTTTCCTCCATCACATTATTGGAAATTAAAGTATATTCATGTCAAGAATGTAGATTTTAAATAGATTTTTAACTTTGATACTAATTGCGTATTTAGAGGATATAGTTAAAAAATATAAATTCTCAAAGCAAAAAATATGTATGCAATTTATTATTACCCATAATATGAATATATTTTATCTGTGTTAGCCATTTAGTTCCCCTATTTGAATCTAATCTAATACAATCTAAAAAAAAATCGTTGACAGCAAAAGATTATTTAGCTCTATCGTAATATTAATGGATATATTGTTTGGGTTTTAACATTTTGAAAGTGTAAGCGCTTCTTTCTACCGATCATGCAAAAATCGCATCAATCATTCGAAATTCGCGGGAATCCTTCTCAAAGCTGCGATTTGGCATTTATTTACAACTTTTGTGGAATTGTCCACCTATTTTTCAATCCACGATATAGCTGCTTGGTAATGGAATCCACGCCATCAATCTCCATCCGGGGATTAATCCAATGGACACTGCCATCGCTAAACGCATATATTTGAGTATCGCTGTTCAAATTATTCCGTAGAAGAGAAGGTTTTTAAATTTTTTGCTGCCTCGAATTTTTTTCAGCAACCCGTTACTAATTGTCATGGAGATATTATAAATAATTCATGACTCATTACTCCCTTTGTATCCCATTCATTTGAACGATTATGCAGTTAGATGTCATGTCAAACAGTTGCAGTGTTATATTCGTATGCATAATCAGGTGAAGTTTATAATTAGGTACATTTATTCACTCTTGTGGAATTAATGAAATTCCTTGTCGCAAATGGCTTAATCCAATGCATGGAATAACACAAATTGAGCAAACCTTTTCATGTACCTTGTCCATTTCCCAGCGCTAATATCACGGAAAATGTTTCGTAAATGCTGATCAGCTTTTGTGAACTAGGAGTATTATTGATCAAGTTCAATAATCGGAAAAATAATCCGCATTTTCCGAAACGGAAAAGTAACCTTTGGTATATTAGTTAGATGTATTAATGACGAAGTCACACATGAGATGAAAACTTTTTATTCAACTTGTTGTATTATATACGAAAATGATAGATACTTCCTAAATATACGCTCGACGATGAATATAATAAAGTTCCTACCTAATTGAAACTTATCTCAGCAATCAATGTGAACTGGTTCGTGGTTGACAAATCATGAAGGTAATCATTATGCATAAAATGTATTTATTTGTTATAATATACACATAATTAAAACGATGGACCAACTAATTAATTAATCTTTGGCATTAACATTTTTTCTTATTCGCATTTTACTAAAATAAGCGAGCTATTTACAAGTGTACATCATAACGAGATATTTCATAAGCCATCTTTGATGGGTGGTTTTTGGATGTCTCAATTATTACCCGAAATAAGGTAGAAATAGGAGAATAAGATTGCTATATATAAGATCTTATCTGATTATAGTTGCTAACATAAATCATCTTTTTGTTCCACTGTTGGCGAGTCCGTAGCTGAATTGGAATTCCATCTTTAATGATCAATGAAAAATTGATGCTCTTTTATCGCCTAACAGATCGTAAACATTTCGACAGTCATTTTGAAATAATTATTCAGTGACGGACCCAAAGCATTAAAAATGCATATTTATACCCAATATCGGAGGCGTATCCCATAAATTAAAATATCAATGCTCGTGCTGTGAAATTCATTTAAAAATCCGTTTCCATGGGATCGTAACAACCAATGGTCAATGAAATATTTCGCGAAATCCTCGTTGAAATTGCGTTCGCAGTTTCATATTTCACGGGAGTATAAACGAAACACGAGAGGCTAAATCGGTCATACCAAACTTAGAAATTAAAAGGAACGGGAATAAAAAAAAACAGCGCGCTAGAATTCTGAGCGAGGCATAATTTCAATTCGCAAACTAATTATCCATCGAATTCGCTCCGAAGGAGAGAGACGAGAAATTCCGCCCAAAAGGAACGTTTTCGGAGATTGCGGAAACCATTAGCGGAGTCTGGGAGATGAAAGCAAACGCGGCTTGAATGAAAACACGCTTTACCTGCCCATGCCATCGAGTGTTGCAACTTGCGTAAGGGATACCGCCGATTAAACGAAAGAAAAAGGTTCGATTAAATGGATTCGTGCCGCCCAATGTGTTAAGTGGAGTGGTTAATCGCTTTTATTCGCTCTCAATGAAGCACTTTAAGAGTGAACTCTCAGAGGAGTGTGTCCGCTAATAACAGAGCCAATGACGCTATGGTAGGGCCGTTTATGACATAGGTTTCCATCAAGAATACGTTTTCGAGAGAAGAGTCTGCCACTGGAGGAATTACGTGCTAATTCTTCATAATTGGTCTACAACGAGGAACATTTTGACTGGTTTAGATTTGAAACTGAATGCCCCGTGTAGAATGACAGTTTATGTATATTTTTACTTATATTTTTACTATAAAATTATTACACCACCAACATTCCTTAAATATCACCTTCGAATGGGAAAAGAAAAAGACGAATTAATTAGTTTTGTCTGTTCATTAGTGAATTTTGTCGATAGATATATCATGTTAAATTAAATGTATCAAATTAGTTATTTAAATCGGTTTTAATTAAATGGAAAGATATAAGATGATTTAATGATGAAAAAACAAAATTATAAAAATTATGCAATTCCTCAGAGACGAGAAAGAGAAAACTCGACCGGTATCGGCCGTAATCAGGTTTACAGCAAATTGTGGAACTGTGCAATTCTTTAAGTTTTATAATTTTATTTTTTATAAAAACTTATCGTATATTACTTAATTCTATCAAATATAATTTTTCAGTT
The DNA here is from genome assembly GCA_947579665.1 of Sympetrum striolatum. NCBI lineage: Eukaryota > Metazoa > Arthropoda > Insecta > Odonata > Libellulidae > Sympetrum > Sympetrum striolatum. Next base: position 87,921,918 of record OX388349.1, read on the forward strand.
TGATTTTTTATGAAGAAAACATATCTCAGGAAGTTAATAATACTTTATCTTATCTTAAGGTGGGGTTCACAATGGAATACCCTAGATGGATTACTTGAAAAAATGTGATGTTGTGAGAATCACGATTTAATGACTATTTAGATAAAATTAGGAATAAAAACTAGTAATTTTTACTTGGTATATCGGGAACATAATAACATAGAGCTCAGAAGTTTGTAGACTCCAAGTGGGTTGCAAGTTCACCTTTTGGTGATAGCGGTGCCGGGTTTGATTCCCGGAGGAGTCCCACACGTGTGAAATGCCACAACCTTTCGGCACTTTAGAAAAATACTCGGTAGCTGTTTGTCCACCTTCATCTAACCGTATCTCGTCGCCCCAAAAAGGGAAATCTAAACCCCTCAGAAACAGCGAGGATTTTTTTCAGCTTGGGGATACTCGTGGGTGCGACAGCTTTCAATCTCCATCTAAGAATATTCTCAACCCAACCTTATTTACGTCCCTCACGTTAATTTAGTTTTCCCAATGCAAAACGTCAATCCGGACGAACTTCCAAATCTCATCAGAAGAGATTTCAGTATCGTTAGACGTCGATGTATCCGGATATCTCTTTAAAGAGATTATATCCCAAATTTTCCATCCTTGGATGATTCAAGAGTCCCATTCAAGAGTCAGTTCACAAGATGGTATTTAAATAGAGGTTAGGGATGCTCTTAAGCATCAGCTACGATACTTATGGGTTAAAGATTGAATTGCTATGAATTGGCGGCCAACGAGTTTTTTTCATCCAATGCACTCACATGAATTAAATAGCCAATAGAGGAAAGAGTATTTATCAAGCAAAATATAGTAAGGGAGTAAAATGTTGGGCTATGTTGTTTATTTGTTATCGGTTGAGAAAGCAATTGAAGTAATGAATCAGTTTAACAGACAGAGAGAAAGTCGAAGGAGAAAGCTATGAAATATAACAAATGTATATGTCATATTAGTAAGAAGTAAAGGAAAGTTAAGAAGTTTGAGAGTTCATAAATATAAAAAAAAACGCTAGAAGACTGCTGCGTAATACATTAAATGAGAAAAGGTTTCTTTCCTTTAAATACCTGATATTTTCTCGTCCTTAGCTGAAGGTTTTACACATCAGATACATTTCTAAATACAGACAGATTATCTTTCTAAATTTCTATTTAATGTCAAGAGTTACTAATGTGTTTTTACTATAAAAATCTATCGCAATTGCTAATCTATTGTAATATCAGCTGTTTATATTGATAAAATAATCTGAAGCAGCACCCTTATATTCGTGTGGCGAGTATATTTTGTCCTCCCCAATATTTTCCGAATTTTCTATATGTTTTTACTTTGCATAGAATAACCAATTGTTGTTCTATTTCCATGAATTGTTTCTTATTGAGTTTTTTAAAACGGGAATTGCCAATGAATTTTACCAGAATGCTTCATGAAGGAAAAGCATTTGAAGTAGTGTGGAAATTGGTCTGAAAGAGCTTCTGTTTCGAAGTCTTATCAGTATGAATCATTCTTATGACTGATTTTAAACACGTCAATTTGAGAGTGAGAGATTTTTTTCCTACATTTCGTCCCATAAGGTTTGACTTTTGAAATCGCTTGTGAAGTGAGGATAACCTGTATATATGTATCGATTTGCGGGAAAGAAAAATTATTAAAGTTGGCTGCATTACCCATCATCCCTCAATATCCAGGATACTGTCCTCAAATTTCAATTAACTTGGCTCTTCCGATCGCCTCCGTTTTTAATAAACCCGTCGGAACTAATTTTCTCATTTTCCCCTTCCCTAATCTCCGATTTCCGAAGACGCTTTGAACTCCACTGGGCATCCAACGCACAGTGGGCTAGAATCGAAAAAAACTGGACAAGGGGCTAAAAATGGGTTTTTTGAGTGCGGTTATTGAAACTTGGTGTAGTTATTGCAAAATGATTGAATTGTATGTTCCCGCTCGTCGTATTTTAAAATTTTCAGGCGTCAAATAGATACAGGGCGTCAAACTTGAGAAATGTTCACCAAAACGGGAAGTTTCGGATTTTTCGGAAAAAAGTTCAAGTTCGTTGATATATAGTTGCTTTTGAGGGAAGCTTTTGGAAGAAACAACACATCAGTAATCTAGCATTACTCTTTGTCTTTCAATTTGCTGAATGTTTCATGCTCTAAGATGATTCTTTGGTTATTTAAAGCAACAAATTGGCGGACACCTTTTTCGGACAAATTTCGAGATAAAGTAAGGAAATCAACTAGGTAAACAGCGATGGACTATCAAGTCTCTTATACCACGTCAATCTACAAGGCTTCTAGATATGGAATCTGAAGAGTCTGTTTCATTTCACCTGCTACCCTGTGATTGCGGTGGACTTTTCCTAAGCGCTGCGCGGTCCTGCTGGGCGCCGTAGAATCCCCAAATCCGGTTTCGGTGTCTTTTATGGTTATGTTGAGTCGAAAATTTTGCTTCTTTTATGTTTGATTCTGGCAAACCATATTATAAACATATTTTAATACACTTTAAGATATTAATTTGAGACCATTACTTTAGATAATAAATGCGGAATTGAGAAATTTTTTCACATTACGGAAATTGTTTGTTAGTTAGTTTAATACGTATAAAAACTCTTAAAATTGTTAATATACCTGTGAATTTTACATATATTACCTTAATTGTCGGAATGGCTGGTTACAACTCAGTTATTGATTGTAATTAACGTATTTCATTATCTTATTAAGTGCCTCCCACTCAGTCGTCAGAAGATTCTTCATCTGAATCCTCGGATTCAAACAACTCACTCTCTCGGTCGTCGATGATGAGGAGATTTCTTAACTCTGTTGTTAGGATCCTTTTATTCTTGGATTTCAATGTGCCTTACATGGTAAACCTGGCATCTGATGTTAGCAGCAGCCTTTTTATTAAATCCTCATTAGTGGCTATTCCTAGTGTTTCCTCGTGAATCTTTCCCGAAAACTCCTGATATCCTTGTTTCTAGCTTGCATGGCTTCTTCTGATAGCTCTCCCAACGGAAGAATCGCATCTTTTGATATTTCTGTTCCGTGAATTATAAAAAAGTATAAAAAAATATAAAATTATATAAAAACTTTATGTTCTGTTGGAGGCATATAGTACCAATGATACAAATTTACGTAGAGACAGGCAGTACCCCAGCAGTAGCTTGAAAAATGGAAAATTTATTCCATCTTCGGAATGCTCTTTTCTCCTTCTTCCATTGAAGACGAATTGGCTGCCAAAACATGTTGAGGATGGCCGCGAATTTGACCATATTATTTTACCTTAATGTAATATGATAACCAAAATTATTGAAATTGCTAGATGAAAGTTGTTTTTCTTTTAAGTTTAAGTTTAAGTAAAACGCTGAATTAGTGCTATTTACCTGTAGTATCGTTGACTAAACGGAGAGGAACGAGAGATCTCACGAATAAGAACTCGTACGATTTTCCCTCTTGCCATCCTTGCTTCTACAGTGAATGGCCAGAGCTTCCATTGAAACCATATTTGCAGGTTAGAGAGCATTTGATTTGACGCTTTGAGGCTTGTACTGTTGATACTGAAGCTACAATTCTTGACGCTGTATGTGCTAGCAGAGATTGCAAATTCACTTCGCAAGTCTCTTCCGAAACGGAAATCCCTTCTCGTTATGGAACAAGGCAGTACCTAAGAGAATCATTCACATCAGAGTTTAATCTTTCAAGTTCAACTTGCAAATAAAAAAATTCAGCAGATGATTCTTTCGATCCAATATTGATTTGGTTCTCTTCACTTTTATAATTACTTGATGAATCACCGATCGAGTAATTTCGAAAAAATGCATTTCACAAAAGACAATCCATTGTTTCAATAAACTTCAAGTAAAAGACTATTTAAAAAACGGAAATAAAAAAGAATTTGTTGTTTAATTCTCCATGTTGGATGATGAAAAGTATCCAAATCACTACTTAGATACGCAATATTCGGCATAAAAACATTTAAGATTCCTATCACTCTTGGTAAAAAATATCAAATTTTCTAAAAATCTTATTTAGACGCCATTTACCCATATTTTTCTTATTTTAATAAATTACTCATATTTTATGTGATGGATCAGGTAGAGATTTCCAAATAACAGCCCCAGGGCAAACGGATCGTCGTTGTATCTCGTGGAGTCTCTTGAAGCCAAAATACTGTGGCAGGATATCCGAAAACCAAAAGCACAAGAAACCATTTTTTTGCCTTCAAAGAAAGACTAAAACTGAAACTTCCAAAATATTTTCGCTTTCCTAACAACTCCGAAGGCACGTGCCCAATAGCTCTAGCAAAGGGGCGGATGCGTACGGATGTTGGCATTGCACTAGAGATGTGCCAAAATTTCTCAATTCCGCATTTATTATCTAAAGTAATGGTCTCAAATTAATATCTTAAAGTGTATTAAAATATGTTTATAATATGGTTTGCCAGAATCAAACATAAAAGAAGCAAAATTTTCGACTCAACATAACCATAAAAGACACCGAAACCGGGTTTGGGGATTCTACGGCGCCCAGCCGGACCGCGCAGCGCTTAGGAAAAGTCCACCGCAATCACAGGGTAGCAGGTGAAATGAAACAGACTCTTCAGATTCCATATCTAGAAGCCTTGTAGATTGACGTGGTATAAGAGACTTGATAGTCCATCGCTGTTTACCTAGTTGATTTCCTTACTTTATCTCGAAATTTGTCCGAAAAAGGTGTCCGCCATTTTGTTGCTTTAAATAACCAAAGAATCATCTTAGAGCATGAAACATTCAGCAAATTGAAAGACAAAGAGTAATGCTAGATTACTGATGTGTTGTTTCTTCCAAAAGCTTCCCTCAAAAGCAACTATATATCAACGAACTTGAACTTTTTTCCGAAAAATCCGAAACTTCCCGTTTTGGTGAACATTTCTCAAGTTTGACGCCCTGTATCTATTTGACGCCTGAAAATTTTAAAATACGACGAGCGGGAACATACAATTCAATCATTTTGCAATAACTACACCAAGTTTCAATAACCGCACTCAAAAAACCCATTTTTAGCCCCTTGTCCAGGTTTTTTCGATTCTAGCCCACTGTGCAACGGGAGGAATCGACTTCATTCAAGTGTTTCTCGCATGTAACGGGGATGTAAGCATCTCCTGTCTCCATGGATACGTCTCACCTACGCCTTCGACGCGTGGGAGTGTTCCCCGGTTCCTTGTAATGGAGTAGGAAAATGGGGGCTCTTAATGCACTGGCTGCGGAGTCTCCGATTTGCAGTCAAATGGCGCGCGTATTTTACATGGAAATGTTGCGTTTATCCGATAACAGTAATGGCTGTAAGAATTATTATTTCCATTGGATAAAATTCCATGTTATCCTTACGAATCTGGTTCTTACTCTGTATTAACTTTTGATTCCCTCGTCAATGCAAGCACTGTTAACGGTTGCTCCATTAATAACAGCTTTAAATATTCCTTTCGTCAATTAGCGTTTATTCCCGTAATTATTTAAATCAGAGTTGAAAAAATCAGGTGTGTAAATAATGAACTTCTTCTGATATGTAAATAATGGGAGAAATCATATTGACGTAATCCCCATTCTAATTGTAAACAAGGTCTCATCGAAGTCCCTGTCTTTTAATGGAATGCATGATTCTACTTTATTAGCCTAAAGATTGGAACTTCTTTTACCCATTTCAATTATATTACGTAATGTGGCTCTCCATTGTAAAATATCAATTTCCATTTTTGATGAAGAGTGAATATTGATTGAATTATTATAATTTCTCCAACTCATTATTAAGGGAGATAAAATATGAACACCTCTCTTAAATCCCGGCGTAATACTCAGTCACTCCATCTTTATAGGATTAATTACATGGTATGTTTGATTTGAAAAGAGATACAGTTTATGATTCATTCGTTATATATCAATTATGAGAGATTTGTATGATTAACTCCAGAAATAGATAACTTCATCGATTAGGTTCTGGATGGGCTATTAACTTATTAAAAGAAAATTACAACTCTAGCATTTCTGAGACATAACATGTATATTGGAAACGCATTGCTTTCTTTTTTTCTGAATGCGTATTTTGAAGGAATTGAGGAAAACCCTAGTAAAAGGAAATTGATAAATTTTCAATCCAGTTTTCACTTCCTTCTGATGTTATATTACAATAACCGTGTACAAATTTCATTCCATTCGTCCATCAATAAATAACCCAATTTGAGTTCTCGTTTGCTCGAGGCAATTAAGTAGAAATAACCTTCAACACGGCGCGTTTTATAACTTGAGATTATGCTATTAGTGTTTCAGTTAATTTATGTAGTAAAGTATGCACATCTTCACGTTTATCTCCGAGAAAATTGAATTTATCTTACGTGGGCACATCTCATTGCTATAGATGATTATGCTCCACAATGCATTTTTCTTTAGAAGCTTGGAATAAAAATGTTTGTATTTGATGTGATTATTAGCTGTTAAATTTTAATAAAATGCTTGATCGTGAAAGTAGCCATGCGAGTTGCTGTTTTCCTGTAAATTCCTCACTTATGAATAGCTCAGCAATAGTTTCAAAATTGTGTTAGATATGGATTTCACGCATTTACAGAAAGCCAAGGCAATTGATTCGAGTGAGGCTCCAGAGCATTAGGTGTGAGTGTTTATAAGTAATCAAACGGGCTATAGTTAAAGTCATAGACGTCATTAGTTTGTTGATAATATTTCCGTAGATTGATCTTAATACATTTACCCTGTCAACGGCAAGTTCCTTTCTTTCACTAGGTTTTTCGTTAAGGTTTTCTCAAGATAATGATACAATACACCAAGATAGATGTTCCTTTTATATGTATATCACAGGGAAAAGATCGTATTTCGATTTAATCAATATAGCACAGACATATATCAGAGATGTTCAACTGCAAATGAGCCGAATTACTCGAAAAAGCGAACTTTCTGAAACGTATACAACGCAATCTTAAAAATCAATTTGTAATTTCTTTCTATGAGAATGATTGATAACGTTTTTATTTATTCCTTAGATTTTGGAGCAATATTTAACCATAATTATTTAAACTATAAGGCTCTGGTTAGTGTATTTTATACTGCAGTGTTTACAACACGATGTTTAGGTGTCATCTTCCTCCTCTCTCTCTTATTCTCCACTACTCTCTTGCTCTCCATTATTGATGCTGCGACTCTACTTATGACGAGTTATCAGCGCCATCTGATTGATGAGGTTGTGATTTCGGTCTGGAAAATGACGGACGGCGTCAATAAGCCGTCCGAAGCCCTCGTCCAATTAGTGTCGTTGCCAACGGAATTATTTATGTATTATCCGCGGTGCTTCACCGAAGCTTAGTCATAAAAATCTAGAGAATTAGGCCACTCATTTCTTTTCTAAATTCGAGAGGAGTGTGTTCGATATAATATCGCGTGTGCCGAAAATTACCGTTCTTTCCTCTGATTTCATTAATCCTTTTCGTATGTTTAAAGTTTGTTTGCGATTGCAAATCCAAATTATAGAATAATGAAGAGGTTAATTAGAGACGAAATATCAGCCCAATGACAACGTAAATGAAAAGAAAAAATATATGTAAGCCAAATGATATACGATTTTATTCTCAACTCCTGCGTTGACTGCTCATCATAACTTAATAAACAATTAAGTATTCACCATAATTATGCCTTGGGGGAGAACTGGGTCGAATCTAATCATGTCGCTAATTTTCACTTTCGTTTATCTTTAGTTAAATACATAAATTATATATTTATTACATAACTATGTTTCATAGCATCATATATTACGTACTAATATTATTACATCGTTTACCGTTGTTAATTTAAAAAGAACGGTCAGTTAGTACCTTGAATTTCATTTTTTTCCTTATAATATCTCGGTATAAATCAGACAATGCTCTGTGAAATTTTGGTCGCCTTTTCAATCCTTCTGGAAAATAAATGCACATCATCATATTAAAGAAGAAAAATGAACACTACCGAATCAATTTTTTTGAACGAGAAAAATTCATTTTTCATATTAGGAACGATATTCGATTTTAGGAATTTTTCACAGCTTTCTTTCTTATTTTCAATTTGTTGCCATTCATTGCCAGATTTTTATCTTCTTAAGGGCATTGTAAGATTAATTTTTACTCTCATAATTCATGTAAAGATAAACATTTTTGAGGTTTAATTGCGTTGGAATACTCTACGCTCCGCCGTTTCTGTGCAATTTTCCGATTTCTATCGCAACAATTCTGATTTTTCTACTTCTTGTATACTTCTTTTAAAATCGTAATGAATAATTGAAGGAGCAATATTCTTTATTGATTTTAATTCTCTAAATCTTGAAAAGTTATCCGAAAAGAAAGAAAATAATTTAAAAAATTTTAGGTAATAAAGATTGTCTAATAATAACTAGCTGTCATGTCGAAGGAGATTTTTCGTCGGTCAAGGTATCGCAAACGTTCGGGAAGATTATACGAGATGTATCGTATTAGTAAACCCGTTGAAATTAAGACTTAAAGAGCCGCAAAGGGCTGGAAATTACTCTATAGCTTCTGTAATTGAATTGAAAAGATGTGAAGGATCTCTCTCGTACATAAACTCTTCATCGTTTGACGTCTCCATTCAGAGTTGACCTGCCTTATTGGAAAAGAGCAGTTTTCGTTGAGTGAATCAAGATGAGTGTTACCTTAAGAGAGGTTATTGATTTTGTTACTCTTACAAAATTGATATAAGAAATGTGTTAGAGAAACGAATTTCGAGTTATATTTTGTTCATTTATAGCGATTGTTCTCTATTGATTCAATTAAAAACAGAAATCAACATTAGGAAGAAGAGCTTATTCATTTTTGTGTGGAATAACTGTCACAAATATTAGTGGCGAATTTTAAGCAATATTTTGTTGTCACACGTTTTGCTCCTCGTTATCTTTGCGTAATTGATGTTTTAAAACCGAGAATTATGTAAATGTAGATAAAACTTATAATCACTCTATCGAATGACTTATATAAAAAAACAAACCTAGCAAGAATTTATATTTCCTTAAACCTCTAATTCATTAACATCCGTGTTCCAATATTTCTTTCTTTACTTAAAGTCTTTGGTGAATTTAGTTAGAATCATTACCTATCATAAGCATCAATTTACTAAAATATTTAGGCATATTTAATTGTTGTCTACGTAAGTATTTTCGGACAGATTGAATCATTGGATCAATCGATCACCATTATATTATTTTTAGCGAATTGTAAGTGATTTTTGTTCTTGATATTGGTTTTTTAACTCTACGGGAACATTTTAGAATTAAAAAAGATTAGGTCAATATTTTTCTTTGTGTCTTATTGTTAATTATTGTCTCTCTAATTAGGGGTTATGAAATAAGTTAATTTCGAAGTAAAAAATCCCTGTGGTAAAGTGGTTTTGCGTTAAGTTTAAAAGTGCTTGGAGCGATAAGTCATTTCACAAATGCGGGAACTCGCCTTTTATCAAACTCAGGACTGCGTTGTGATACCCACTTGACTATTTGGTGGCCTCATTATTTATTAACTCTAGAAATTAAGTGATTGTAGTACTAGCAATTAAGTGATTTGTAAATGTACCCTTGCGATTTTAAACATTCTCGTATGGTTTAGTTTTAAAGTGAAATAGATTTTGCGAAATGTATCATCATCTATATTTTTAGTTACCAAGCTAAAGGGTAGAAAATCATTTGGAACTTTTCTGTTTTTATTGGTTATTGGATTGCACCGAATTGATCAGGAAGCCTCCAGAGGGCTGCGAATTGGATGCCCCTGTACTATGAGAACAGAGTTCAAAAGTTTCCTTTCCTCTACCGCATTACTGCGGAGAAAACTTTTCTTAAATTATAACTTTATTAATTGAAATATTTCTCTCACGTGAAAACTATTCTATTCAACACGGCGCACGTGGTCTTATACCTCAACTTATATGAGAAGTAAATATTTCTTATTCCTCTTTAGGGCATTTCGAAATATGTTGTCAGCTTATGCGGTTTGAATGCAACATGAGGAAGGTACAATATTATAATGCTAATGAGGATACACAAGTTCGTTCGAGATATCCGTGATGCAGAACCTGCGTTACCAGTAAATTCTCTATTTTCTCACATTAGCAAGTTTATGGAAACTTCAGATTCTCTTCAAACAACACCGGAGTATTAACGATGCGATAGTTTGGCTCCTTTTCACACACTGTTTTCCTCACTTCAAGTTTTCGAAACTTGGCCGCCATTTCCTAACGAAAAATTTCAATTGAATCAGCTTTTACCTCGAAATCATTCCAATTATTTATACGGATACAGAATTCGAGTATAAATATACAAAAAAATAAATATTCGAATACTGCATTTTCAACTTGTTTCTCCCCTCAGCACCCATGTTGAGACAGAAGTTCAATTCAGAATTGTCAAAATCAGAAGTTCTCCTTTTCTGTGATATTTGGCACCTTGTTACTTTTTAACTCGCAAGAATGACAAAAGATTACATCATATTCCTTTATATTTATTTTAACCAAATGGACCAAGGTTTTAAATAACTTCACTTTCTGAATTGTCAAGAGCCACACTTAAAGGAAAATATTTTTGTCCCCTATGCCAGCTTTGTTTCGATTCTATTCGTATATACCAATTTAGCAATCATGTTTTCGCTAATTGCAGGAATTTTCACAAAATTTAGCAGTTTTTTCTTCATGTCTGTGACGTTGTGTACTCTCCCCAACGTGGTTTGATTATTAGAATTACATCTGCATACATGTTTAACTAAAAACCTTATGAAAATATTTTATGTTATGATATGTATCTCTCTTTCTTTCAACATTTCTACGTATTTCTAAGGTTTTTCACATCCCCCATTCTTTTTACGGGTGTACTTCTGCAGTGGAAATTTTTATTCCTGTGATCAAAATTAACAGTATTTTATAGCTCCACAAAACCATTTACATTTACATTTAAACCCTGCTATTCGCCAGTAGCAGGGGGTGTAAAACATCGACATCCCTAACTAACCTGGAGAGCTATAAGCTTCTCTAATACTTCGCGGGAAAAATGACCAAAAGTAACTATCTTTCCTGGCAACTACTTCCCTGTATCGCTTTTTTGTTTTCTCCCGAAGATCACGTTAGTTTGCAACTGGGATAACAATATCAGTTATCTCCTCCCCGAAATCAGTAGTGATAAATTTATCAAAACGCTTCCGTCGATATTGTGACGGTTTTTCTTTTATTGACACAGAAAAAACCACAAGAATCTACTACACAGGCAGTGGCGATGCTTGCTGATCACACGGTCTTCCCCTTCTCCGGCGATATCTTCTGTGACCTCAGGTCTCCCGCTGGCTCGCCCCTTTTCTCTGCGCTCCTGTAGTCCTTTTTCTTCTCGTGCTTTCCTTCGACCGCCAAGTGGTCATCTACCTTCTTCACGGTTAATTCCTCTGGGGTAAAGTGCTGCACCTCGATAGCGACGTGGATTCCCTTTTTCTTACGGTCACCTCACTTATATTTTAGTCTTATGTGACCAGAGTCCACGACCCTTCATCAAAACAAAAACAAATGCACATCACAATAAAATCCTTTCTTTAAAATCATACAATACAGGTAAAAAAATTAAACAATCCAAAAATAACAATAGCCTTCATGCTATTTCGTCACAATATTCAAGTCTTCTATCACTAACAAGAGAGTTCCATCCGAGGGATTCTATCATAGTCGAAACTATGCTGTCAAATCTAAAATCTTCCTTGACGAACCTTGCTGCTCTGCGTTGAACCATCTTATGATCGAAAATTAATCCTACTTCGTGAGGATCCCAAATCACAAAGCAATACTCAAGTAGAGGTCGAATCAGGAAAAAATACGCTATTTCTTTTACTTTAGATGAGCATCCCCTAAGAATTCTACTCGCTAACATTTGCATTCTATTTGCCTTTCCTATTACGCTTCGAATATGCTCTTTGAAGGAAAAATCAGTGAGCGTAATTCCTAGGTATTTATGATCCATCACGAGCTCCAAGGGATTTCCTGAAATTCTATATGGTACGCAGGTAACGTTAGTGGACCGCGTGAAAGTCATGGCAACGCACTTCTTTACATTCAGCTCGAGCTGCCAATCACTACACCAACCCTAAATAATATTCAGATCGTTCTGCAAACAACCAGTGTCATCTTGAGTTACGATCTCTCTATACACAACAGTATCATCAGCGAATAACCTAACCTTGCATTTATAGTTATCCAAAACATCGTTAATATATATCAGGAACAAAATTGGTCCTAATACACGTCCCTGTGGAACATCGGATGTGACGCAAACTTCATCAATTAAAACTCCGTCCAACGCAACTCGCTGCAATCTGTTTCCGAGAAATTACATTATCCATTCAGCAACGTTTCCGTTAATATTGTAAGCCATCAACTTATGAATTAATTTTACATGCGATACTCGATCGAAAGCTTTTCTGAAATCTAGAAATACGGCTTCTGTTCTTATACCCTTATCAGTTGCTCTAACTAAATGGTTGAGAAAAAGGGCTAACTGGGTATCACATGACCTACCTTTACAGAAACCGTGTTGACATTGACTAATTACACCCTTGTCTCTTAGGAAACGCATTATTGTACTCGCTATGATATGCTCGATAGTCTTCCAAAAAATTGAGGTTAAAGATATCGGACGGTAATCTTCAGGTTTCGAGGAACGTCCTTTCTTAGGAATCGGAGTGATATGCGCTCTTCTCCACGACTTTGGTACAACACCGTCGTCCAAGGTTTTCATTATAGAATACGAGAAGAAGGGGAGCGAGCTCATTCGCATGTTTGAATGACGAGCGATGGTGTACCTTCTGGTGCTGGCGCTTTTTTCTTGTCTACTTGTCGCAACAACTTTCCTATTCCATCCACCGACAACTCGATTGGTTCCATCTCTGAATCAATACGCATAGAAAATTCGTTCGTCCATCGTCTAAAGTAAAGCTTTCCTGATAGTGTCGATTAATGAGATCCGCTTTTCCTAACGATTCAGTAACCATTACACCCACGTCATTAACAAAGCGGGGTACTGACTGACCTCGAGATTATCGGACATATGACCAAAATTCCTTCTGGTCGCCTCCTAAAGACTCTAAAAGGGTTGTAGATCTTTATTCCTTAAACTCATTCTGCGATTCATCCTTAACCGATCTTTGCACCTCCGCATATTTTTGTCGCTCAAGATCAAAGTCTACTCCGATTTTCTCCAGCTTCTTCATCCGCGCGTGTGAAATCCTTTGCTTCCTATGCAACGCACGCAACTTAGGTTTCATCCAACGCGGATCCCTAAGGGATCGTCCATTCATCACGTGAGACTCGAAAGGAGCGGAGGGGGGGTTTGGAAAATATCACGAAAATCACAAGGGGGAGGGGGGGTGCAGTGAAATATCACATGTATTTATATTTTCGTTGAGCGCGCGATTTCTAAACAGTAAAACGGCCGCCCTGTTCGGCTTTCCAGTCGCCAGTAAGTCTGTGATTTTGGCGCCGAAAACATGCGTAAATCGTTGCCGTGTATATTTTCCCTTAAAACAATGCAACAATAATAAGTAAAATTATATGTTTTTCACATGATTACACCTTTCATTTATTATTTTATGCCAGTCAGAAACAACCTGCAACCTTAATGTCTGTCTGGACATTTTTATCACGGTGCTTAATTTTCCAGAATTAAATTAGATTAATCCTGCATTTAAAGATGATCTTCTGAAAATTTTAAGATACTTTTTACCAAAAAATACACGTGATTTTGGGTAAGGGGGGGGGGGGGTAGTCTTAAACCTCACCACGTATCACCAGGGGGGAGGGGGGGTTAAAAAGTTGCAAAAAAACATCTCGTGATTAAGCTTTCTCTTAATATTCGAAGAAATTATATCCAGCTATCCTCAATAGTATTACCACTAAAAAACTACAGAAGTCTTCCCTCCTCGCATTGATATAGTATCTGAATTCCGAAAATCTCGCTTTGCGAAACATATAAACCTGCCGTGGTGGTTTGAGGGATTTTTCTATTTTCGCTTTCATAACTGCTGTTATGACATCGTGGTCTGAAATTCCGGCAATAATATTTAGACCATCGATCAAGTGAGAATGCGAAGTGGCTAATATCAAGTAATACTTCCTTCACCTTCGCGAATTTTCCTCGTAACCTTCTTATTAAGTTGATCTAAGTCGTGAAGCGAAAACGTATCTATCAATGTTTGCGATATAGTCTTCTCTCTACCGGTGTGCGAGCTCGATAAATTCTCCCAATCAATATGGGGAAGGTTAGAATCCCCTCCTACAACAATGATGGGATCCTTCACTTTCTTCCGAATATTCTCTAACGAATCAGCTAGTTGCTCTATACATCCGTTGTCGCCATCCGGAGGCCGATAAAAGGAACAAAAGAATACCTTCTTTCCACTCCGTCCAAGAACCGAGCACCATACCATTTCACATGTACCGCTCTCTAAGAAGTCAATGCACTTAAAGATTCCTTTACAGCGATAAAGACCCCTCCACCTATTCTACAGAGTCGATCTTTACGATAAACATTATAATCTGGAGGAAATATCTCACCTGATGAAATTCTTCGCTTAGCCAACTCTCGGTTCCTATTAGGATATCAGCACTAGTGCTCCTCGCAAGATTAAAGAATTCAGTCTGCCTTTTACGTATACTTGTGCAATTAACTACTAAGATTTTTAAATCTTTCACATTGCTCTTTAAAATTCTTCTCTTATTTAACGTTGAATTATCAGAGGCAGGTTTCCTTACGCAATTATTAGCTCGTTTCTTTGCTTTAAGTTCTCATTCCCTTTTCGGCCCCTAAAGAGGTGTGTATGTAAATATAATTACGCTAAGTAGATATGATTCAAAATTCTCATTATAAATGTAATTCATTTTATATTTGAACTTTTTAATATACATTTAAGTAATTATACTATTTGAATTGTCGTTATAGATATTTTTATCTGATTTAAATGACATAGCTACTAGTCAGGATACACCTAGCTGTATTTTCGAAATTATCTTGGCGTCTCTGATTGCAGCCCGATGTGCAGCGTTATCCGTTGCTAAGCGGAATGACGTGATGCGGGTGTGTGCGATCTCTATCGAAGGCTCAGCCACCGCTCAAGTCCCTTCCAGAGTTCGAACTATTAAAACGGCACTATGAAAAGTCCGGATACCAGTTGCCGGGGCAATCGCCGTTTCTATGCGGCGCCAGAAAAAAGTCGGCTCATTTTACAACTCCTCCCGTCGCGTCTGCGAATTTAAAAAGCCTTTTTCATCCCCTTTCCACACGTGGCACCGAACGCAATGTCCCGAATGGAAGCTCTTTGTCAAGAAAATTCGATTTTTATTCTTCGTTAAGATCTTCTTCCACTGTGGAGGAGTTGATTCCAGTCGACACGTTGTTAGTACTGGAAGAGAACTCTTCTCAGGGATTTAGCAGGTTCTAGCGGTGCGTCGGGGAATGATGAATTCAAAAGCCTGTTGACTTCTGCATTTATTTCTTAGAGATCAGTCTTTATAAATAAAATCAACCGAATGACTTTGTGGTAATCCATGACGAAAGAATGAAATAGGAACAATTTTTCCAGATGAAACAAATTCCGTTTTTAATAACTAAGCAAATTACGCTCTTAAAAGACATGTTTCATAACTTAAGCATTATTTTCTGAATAAAAATGTGTGTCCTCTATTAAGTGTGCAATTCGCTTGCTTAACGGAATTAGTTTCCTCGGGAAAAATTGTTCCTGTTTAGCTCGGTCGTTATTCGGGAATGGGACGATTCCCTGCCGCCGTTTCACCGCTCCTTAAAAAGAAGTGTTTAAGAATCCAAAAATATTGCCCTAACTTTTTGTTAGGTTATAAGAATAATGAAATATACTCATTTATTTATTTGTAAAAAATAATCAACCTACGCACGAGGTCAGTTACAGCTGAGGATAAAGAAAAGTAAAACAAATAGGATAGAAAAATTGAGCAGTGTTATGAAATATAAAGTGAAAAAAAGTAAAGAAACAATGACATGGATTAATCGGACGAAACTGCAGGTATCTCTTACAACTGTGTTCAGGAGTGATTTTAGAGGCAGGCATTAATAGAACCTTAATTATATCATACGGCCGTAGTTTCAACCCCATGGTTCATCACACCTGATTATGACCCAAGGGTTCGTAGCTATTTATTGAAAAATAATAAACATTTTCTTTGTTAAAGGAAAAATCTAATTATTTTTATTATTCTTTTTTATTTTTAGGAATGTAAATAACATTCATATTTATCGAGTGTTTGGAAAATTTCTCTCAGCAAATTATGTCGTTGTTTCATATCCTATAAATTTCATGTAGAGGAGAAAGTGTGCCCAATGATACCACGAATGTGGCATTCGTTTCTAAACGGTCTTTTCTTAAGTTGTGCGGGTCTTTTTTGAGAGGATATTTTTTAGTAGGCCACAAGACGCTCAGAATCCTCATGAATTCCATGTGGGAACATATTAATCAATGAAACGTTGGATCTCTTCGTTCTAGAGAGTGGCTTGTTTTCGCTAAGAAGCGTACGAATGAATTCAGTTGACGATGGTCTTGGAAATGTCTTCGAGAGAATCCATTATATTGACCTCGGAGATGACTAATAGAGACCGAAAGTTAGCAACTCTTAAATTGAGTCCCGAAAAACAGAGTATGCCCTAGTTTTAAAGGAGAATAAATAGATCGATTGACGCTAAGCAAAATATACATAGTATGTTATACATTGTATAAATATGGTTTCTGTCAAAATGACGAATTATTATGTTTTTCTAACAATTGATGTATTAATGTTAGTGATTTAATGGCACATTCGTGGAGACCTCTGAGAAATATTTAATTAGTCCACGTCTATGGGAAATAAGACATCTGTTTCCCTTAGGGATGATTCCTTAGCCGTTTCGTTTAGGGTTCCCAATTTATTCGGAGCTTTCCAGCGACCCACTTAGCCTCTTTTAGTCGCTTCGGTTGTCTTCACCTTTCCGCCTCTAGGTGTCACCACGAGTTCTCTTCAGTTTTGACCACTCTATGGAGGAGTAGCTGAAAGCTTTCCTGAGCCGCTTTATCGAAATTTACCCTGTGCATGCTGTAAATTGTCTCCAATTAACAGTGTGTCGGTCGGTAATACACAAGTTTAATGGAATCTCAAGTGTCTGTCTATACCTTGTATTATTTGTTAAAAAAAATTCATAAACTTCATAATATAAATCGGTATTCATAACAAGCTTGAACTTCTATACCATGAGGGAGTATCGGGAGTCCCTCATCACCTTCATCTTCATCGAATCACCCCTTCGCCCTCATCACAAGGTCTATTGACCAAGTTCTACCTTAAAAAAAACAAAAGTTACAATATGCATTAAAAGTCCGCTGGACTCAATAAATATGAAAAATGAGTCAGACCGAAAAATAAAGCTTGAACTTCTTAAATTCGAATTGGTTGAGGGATTCTATGCAATCTCACGATGGCTTATATTGGTCGAAATGAGGGAACCGGAATTCTCTTCTTGGGATGCCCTAACCCCCTCGAAGGGAAGGGTTCATTATAGGTCTCTTTTAAGTAAGGTTTGATTCGAGTCTAGTTAGGCCTCTTGCGTTTCTCTTTGTGTTTTTCTGGAGGAACGTCAGGTAGTGTAAATCTTCATCTTACCTTTTCTGTAGAAATATAAAAAAATATAAATATCGAAATGGCTATATAAGTTAATTAAAATTTGATATTGATAACAATAAATATTTATATAATCAATATTGGTTGATTGCACTTCATAGAACACCCTTGAATAAGTTTAAATTGCACTTCTTGTTTTGCTCGGATTAAAAAGCTAGATTTTATTAAACACTTATAAAAAGTACGAAACCCTTTTAATATTAGTCCCGTTATTTATGACATCATTTACTGAGTCAACTATAATCAGTTATGAGAATGTATTCGAATAAACAACCAACACTAAAATTTACTATGGTTTAAACCATGGAGTATTAAGCAAATGCATTTACTGATAATAAAAATAAAATTTCGTGCTCAAAATGTTATACTGATTAATATTATTATTCATCGATATCACTGAACAGCACTTATTTCTGAAAGCCCACGTTTAACTTACATTCACGGGAATTTTCCGAGCAATTAACTATTGCGGCAAAACCCTTGCTCATTTCCTGAACTAGGTATAAAAAAACGCAAGTCTTACATAGAAGTTGGCTTTTTCATGAATATACTTATTAAATTTGATTAAAATCTCTTTACATGTAATAAGAAATCTATGTTTAAGATGTACACTTTTCTTATTGGTATAATTTTTCGTATCGAGTGTATACACTCATTGGGTCGGGAATCCTTTCGTCCGTGACTACGCAAGCGAGCATTTAAAGGGCTTCCCCAAGAAGCGTCCGATTGACTGCCATTCCGAGATGTGCACGAGCGGCATTATCTAACACATTGTGGCCCTTCGAACATGGATTCAGTGCAGATGGACTGATGACATCACGACCGTTCACCCTCACCAAGGTACAGTTGCAGATGCGCTTTCCTTAGCTTGAGTTTGAGAATAACTTACACATTTACACCACCTTCTTGCGATCTCCTGCTATGGTGAATTTTCCTCGGGTGGTTTCTCAGCCTAAAAAGTAGTTGCCTTCTGTGCAACTGCCATCACTTTCTTTTCATTTTTCCAAGGGTTAGACGTAAACAGAGAATTTCCTATCTCAATCTCGTGCTAATATTTAATAATTATTTTTTATATTTTTTGTTTGATGTCAGCGAAAGAACCGAAGTACGAATTGTTTGACGTATCCGAGACGTGAGCCTATTTCTACCACTTGCTGTAGCGTTCCTCCGAATTTCATACTGTAATTGCCATTCTCCTTTGATTATTGTTGTCTAGTATTTCGTGATCTCACTTGTGAACAAGAACTTCTGCGGCTCCTAAATTCTTGCCTTAGATTTGTTTTTAACCTTCGTAAATATGATCATGTTTCTAAATTTCGCTGCCAACTGTCGTGTCCAATTGGAAGAAGGAAGTTCATGCTCGGATCTTTTCTTTTCTTGGTGTCCAAAAATTCAGAGCCGAGCTATATTTCTGCCCTTTTCACTCGCAATAGCTTTCTACCAGTACCAGATTAACACGAAGTGGACCCGAGCAATATACATCTTCTACTCCTCGTTCAACCTTTTTCCTAAATTCATTTCAGATTGAAGGCTCTAAATTCTGGAACTCTTCACCTGACTCTGTCAAATGTTTCAGCTCGGTGAGGGTTTTATCTCGTTTTTCCTTCTTTTTTTATCCGTCATAAAGTTCTACATTATCTGTTTACTTATGTTTTGTTTTTATTTATTTTGTATTTCCACATATTTCTGTATTTCTCAGAGCATTCTTTTGAATTTCCACACATTTATGTATTTCTGTCATTTCCAAAAATTTATTTTTGTAAATTATGTTGCTCTATGGCATACGTTCCCAACCTTTTTCGAGTCAGCGCCCACTTTTTCAGTTAATAATTTGATAGCGCCCCCCTTAGGTTAACTAAATTTTGCATGCTATATATTGAAAAACAAGAAAATTTTTTTAAATTTTCTTTAATCTTAAGATAATGAAATATTGAAGTATTGTTTACAGAACGATTAAACTATGTTATTAATAATTAATATAATATTATTAATGAGACAGCTGAGCTTGATGCGATGAAACTAATTTATCAATATTTGGTGCCATTTTTGTCATAAATAACCTTAAGTCACCACGTTCCACCATTCACAATCTGTTTCTTTTCTTATTTAATAGATTGGTTACCATGCTAAGCCCTCTTTCTGCTGAATATGAGGACGGAAAAGCAATGAAAAATATATTTACTGCAGCCCATATGGCTGGATATAATATTGGAATTTGATGTTGAAGCCAAAATTCTTGATACCCAATTTTTAATTTAAATTTCAACTCTTCATTTGTTGACAATTGCAGTGATAATACTTGATTTCTAAATTAGAACATGGTTCTATGACTCAATCTGGAATGACCATATTAAGTAAATCCTCAAATCTAATTGTAAAGTCTTCTTTTAGTGCTTCCAAATGCTGGCAATAAGCGAGAATGTCGTTATCATTAATTTCCATTGAAGAAAGATTTGGAAACTGATGAAATTGTGTTTAAATTTTGTTTGTACAAAGCAAGTTTTGACACAAACGCAGAGATAATTGCCTTGGCTTTGATCAAATTCAAATCATTTCCTTGCAGTTTGTTTCATTAAATTTGTTGTATAAATCTGTCGAATAAGCAATATCGCTCTTACATTTCAATAAATTCACTCTCAATAAATCATCTTTGCTTTCAAAAACTTAGTAACTGCTTCAAACAGAGGTTTCGTAGACTTGTCTCGAGAATGGACGATTTTCAATTTAGTTTCCAATGAGAATTGTTCTGGCAATGTTGCAAGGAGCAAGACGGATTTGCTGACGATATGTCAAGACAGTCTTAATTCTAAAGGGCAGGAAAAATAGCTACTTCGTGAAATTTTAGTGCTACATAATTTATTGTACTACAAATTTACAATTTGTGGAGTAGTGCACGCGTGGCCGAAGTCACCACTTTCTACGATAACGTTGATGTAAGTTGGAAAGTGCGACCACGTTGTGTGAGTTGGAGATCTTCATTGTCGTTACTGTACTTGAAGACTTTTGATATATTTTAAGACATCCTTAAGGTATCCTTAATCTTAAAAATGCCTTGTCATCGTTGTATTGCACTGAATAAAGAAACACAGCAAGTATGCTATTTGCCAGGCAGCATAAATTCATCCGGGTCATTCTCTTGCCATCCAGTAGCAAAGTTAACAAATATGAAAAGTATGGGGGTTTTGGTTCATCCTAATGTAAACCTTCATACTTTCATCCTCAAAGTGGAGGAACAATTTGTAAAGCACTGTGAGTCAAATGATGTGCTTGAGTGCATAATTACTGAGTTACTTGAAGGTGATAAAGAGATAACTTTCCCATGCACGGAAGTAGAATCATAGCATATATAATAAAATATTATTTAACTATGAGGATTAGACAGCATGCAAAGTTTATAAATTTAAAGAAGGTGTATCGAAAAGGAAAATTAAACTGTCTAAAACTTAATGTTTGGTCAATAAATCTTTTATACCACTCTATCCTTTATGTTTGTATATTGTATAACCTAACTTCACATTTCAGCCTCCCCAATATAAAATGCAGTCCACGCCAGTCATTAAAAGTTGATACTCTTGGATTTGTGTATGTTTCAACAATATTTGACCGTTTACTAATTTCCTGGAGACTATTTCTGGGAACTTCGATTTTCTTTTCAGGAAATGTATATACGAGGGTGGTCTGAAAAGTTTCCAACCCTAGATTCCTCAGACATCTTCAGAACATTTTCAGAAAACATGTCAAAAAATGTCGGAAACTTTTCAGACCACCCATGTGCATCCTGCGATTCCAGTTTTAAAAGGCCTAGTTGAAAGTAGATGTAACGTTGGTAATTTATTAAGGATCAATTATTTTCTGTGTATCCAAGCAGAATACATTGCACTTCGCTGATCTACGAATAATGTTCTCACAGCGACGAAGTTACTTGTGGTGTGCCCTGAAGGCAACCTGCACTTATTCTTCGGATTTACTAATTTGCCCATTTTATTCAATTGTTAAGTACTGATAAATGGATAAGTCACTAACTCTGAATTCCATCTTTGGTATGTACTACTCCCACAAAGAAAAAGAGGGAAAAAGTATCATAATCGTGCTGTTTTTTTCCATTTACTCCATATGAGAGTATGGTTTCAAAGGGCGAGCTTCAGTGCTGCCATCTGGTGGCTGCGGACATTAAGGGCGTCAGCCGATTGTACAGTCAGCATAGGGGAGCTTCAGGGGCGTGGGTTGACCTTATCCGTGGAATACTGACGGAATGGAGGGGAGGGGTACGGAGGAGAAAGCAAAGGGGCGGAAACGTTTTTGTCAGGGCGGCTAGTAGGGCGTTTTCAATGGGAAATTTGGACATTGTAACTGCCTTAAAAATTCTGCATAGAAGTTATTTGGCAAAAGGAGAATGAAACTCAACCCGATTAAAAAACACATATCTCCCCGAGAGATTGTTTTAAATCATCTCTCTACTTTGGAATATACATAGTAATCCCAAGGATTTTTTTCTTTTGACGACACGACCCTATCAAAAACTTTTTTAAACTTTTATTGCATTTCTTCATCGGCCTCTTTCCACATACACAGAAGGACGTTGTAAATTAATTTCGTTCTTGGCTGTAAAGCGCTTTCAGATTCCCAACTTTGGATAGTTCGTAATTTGTATTAGAAAATTATAGGAAAAATGAAAGTACGAATATGACAGAAAGAGAGGAAAATGTGGAAATGATTAAAAGAATGAAAATAAGTAAGCATAATCAAATAGCAGTATTTTGAAATATTATCACTGATTATGAGAAAAAAATATTTCTCAAACCGGGACTCGGACTCAATTTTATTCATCATTGTTTTAATTTAAAAGTCTTCCAAATATCAGTGAACTATATCGAATTTGGTTAACACTGATACAGTGTGATAACATCATCGGCTTTTACTCGTAGTTTGATTAATGAAGTTTGACAATAATTGACACAGAGAATAGAAAATAATAATAACAAACCTTTTTATGATTTCTGCTCTAACGCGCCCAATCATCACTAAAGTGCAATCCGTAATAATTGACAAGAAGTTACTCGGGGTATTCATTTAAAAACAGTTCCTATTCATGAAATGTCAACTTTCTTACATGATCAGTTAGAAAAATTATAGCTTAACAGATTATCGAGCATAAGTTCTCGTTATCTTACAATACCGTTCCTCCAACTTAACGGATAGAAATATTTGTGTTTTCAGACCTCTCTGAATAGTGAAATTGCAATTTTTTTAGTGAAATTTCGTGCAGTTATTATTAAATGTCCAATTATTACGGCACTAATTACTGAAACCAAACCCAATTCACTGATTTTATTTTTTATTTCTCACCATTGTTATGGAGTTTCACAAAGTGACGGATCCAACCATAGATGTTACTGAAATTTTCAATATTTTCTGATTTCAAAATGTATGGATGGATGCTAATGAAAACTGGGATTTTCCCATACCGGCTGTGGATTATTCAATTGACTCCCTCGGCCTACAATAAAAATTCTTTCTAGAATCATACTCGTTAACTGAAATCCTGTGTCCCATAAGTTTTATAATTTATGAACTAGGTGTTTGTGTTTCCTTGGAAAGAATTAGATACCTCTCTAGTTAGAAAGAGTTATCGGTAATTCCTGTGTTTTTGATATTTCTGAAATGTGGAAGCCCGCGAACATGTTCGAACATCATTCAAAAGAATTAAAGAAGCAAACGAAAAAAAGTCTTGTTTGCTAAATGAGACCGAGAAACAGCTAAATAGTCCTCGAATGCCGAAAAATATTTTAGATGGGTCACTCTTTAGCGGAAGCATCGCAGTATATCTTATGGATGTAGAATGCTGTCGAAAGCTGTTCAATGGTTAAAATGCTCCCAGTTACAGTGATTCTTGGTGAGCACCACACTAACTGTTTACCTCGGAATAGTTTTGTTGTTCGACCAAAACTTCCGCCTCCGCTGTGAATGTCCAACGGACGTAAGCAGTTGTAAACTTCCGATGAAGGCTCCCAATTCTGTGAGTAAACTCGCGATCTGCAGTAAATAAGTCCCACTTGCTATTTGCACTAGACCTAGGCATATTCATAAAAGAAGATGCCCTTACAATCCGCAGGTATACAAATCCATTGCTTTTCAAATCGACCAAACTTTTACGTGTTTCCGAATTGAACCCGTCCAACCTTACATTTCGTTTTGCTTGGATAAACAGGAGTTTCCATGGGAACGCTTTCATGTCAAGGACTAGCGAAATGCCACTACGCAAATGAGGATAAAGAGATTTTATTTGCGGGATTATTCGTGAAATGCGCTAAGCTTTGACAGGAGTATACGTGACTTTGGTCTTTGCTATTCCCTCTTAAATAAATAATGATTATTGATTCGGTGTCGTGTGTTACTTTTGTTTAAATTGACAGAAAATTGTTGATGTTAAGAGTTCGCGATAATTCTCGGCTAACTAGGAGCAGAAATTCAAATGATTGAAACATTCTGTGAGTTGTACTTTTTGTTTTCTCCATGCTGAAAATGAATCGATTGAATTCGTTTTATAAAGATCTCATGTTGAACAGATGAGACAAATTTCTTTTTTTTCTATTCAAAGTCGAATTTAATTTAATTACAAATGACCTAAATTTCAAATTCAACCAATATTGACCGAGAAAGAAAATAATTACTATAACTATAATAATTATATAGACAAGATTATTAGTTATTATTTTTAATGCTGAATTTAATCTTATTTTACATGCTGAAGATGATGTTTAACACCTCTGAAGGTAATCAGATGGCAAAAATGATTAAACGTCCGTGAGGTAAAATTTTCGTAACATGGTGAGCTGAAGTTGCTTTTGAAATTAAGAGATGACTAAGCCCTGAATAAAAAAACACTAACGTCCATTGTTAAAAGTCTATTTCGTCGTTTGGCACCATCCAAAAAATAAGTTATTACGTTTATGAAGGTAAATGAAATAATTCTATTTCGAACATTGGGCTGCAATGAAATTCGTGTCCAGCGGTAGATCCTAGTATTTTAGACGCGGAAATTTGGCTGTTCGATGTAATTTATTTTTATTTTAGACTATTTAGCCTTACTACTACTATCTATCTACTACTATCAAGTTTAAGAAGTCAGCTAATGTAATTATTAGCAACGAATGCCGAAGGATTCCAGAAGGCTATGTTACGAACCATCATTCATCATACTTTTGGCGAGGCTTTGCGTCATCGAAGTTCATTTGGTTGAAATAGTTCGATCGGATATTGAAAATGTTACATTTAAGTCCATCAGTGAGTAGAAATTAATAATATAACTGAAGAATATGAAAATTAAATCAGAGAATTACTCGCAAACAGCAGGTTATTCCCTACCGATTTGGCTAGCATGGGTGTGTAATGCGGGATTGCCTTTGATCAAATTATCAATTTTAAATTTATTGTTGCAAATAAACTAAGGCCCATTTATACGAACGCCAATACACCTTCTACATTATTCCTGTATTACCACAAAAATTTCATCAAAATCCCTGGACAAAAGTGATAGCCTCTCCTTGTTAGTTTAACTTCCCTGGCCTAGATTATTTTCCGTAAAGTTATGAAAGGTAAATTTTTATGATTGCGTAAACTCTGCTGATGTTGAGGAAGGTGAGGCGGTTGAGAGTACTTCTGGTAAGAAAGTGGTAACTGACAAATTCTGTAACGGGATGCAATGTTGGCTAGAATACTTGCGCAGAAGTGAAAAGGATTTGGCTCGGTAGTTCAGTGGTTAGAATGCCTGCTCGGAAAGTGGGAAACCTGTGTTCGTGTCCAGCAAAGTCACTATTTTTCATCTCTGTATTACGTAACGAGTAGTTATTTTTCATGTTTAAAATTCAAGATATCAAGAGAGAATTTCTTCCATACGTTGAAATTCATGCACATATAAATTAACAAAGATTCTCCAAGAATATGAACTAGAAATGCATAATTATGTTAAACAGCCATCTGTTTTTAATTAATTAGCTCGTATGTGGAAGTCTTTAGGTCCATCACCGCATGCATCATTTTCTGCTTACGTTCTTTTATTCGCTTGAGATTGTCTTTCACTCGATGTTCACTCAAACATTGAACCTCAAACGTATTCGCATTGGTAGAACCAAGCGTGTCCTGTATTTTGAACACACTTGCTTCAAACAGTCAAGACTATTTCCAATATTCATGAATAAGAAAAAATTTTAATATCAAAACTCTCGAAAATCTGTATATTTGGAAGTACGCTGTGAATAAAGTTGCTGGTATATGGTACTTCAATGACGTTGGCATCAGGTGTGCTAAAACCACTTTTTCCGTGCATCATCCCCTTGTATCCCAAGCACCGCTAATGGAAACGATGACCCACTGAGCCGTACATACCCTGTGTGGGATTTTAGCCGCGAATTGCTATCTAGACACGCTAACGATTGCTGCATCAAGGTCAGCAATTCATGCCTACTCATCCAACGAAACACATCATTATTCGAGTCTGCTACCTGCATCATGAAGCCCGAAATCAATACAGCTGTGTGCTCACTGTGTACATTGCTAAAGGAAATTTTTGCAAAATACTGAAATGGGAATAAATTTTGCTATACGGAATTTATTATGTTTCATCTTCGTGAAGTTTTTTTTAGTTTTCGTATTTGGAAATAATTATTTCAAATAACTGCACTGTAAAGGATATATTACAGGGTTTTTTTAGTAAAAAAATCTGCTACATACTATAGAGATAGAGAATTTCGAAGAAAATGCGTTCGTTTTTATATAATTTATTTAATATGGCTCGCGAATAAGGTTTTCAAATCTTGAGAATCATATGCTGTATCAATGATGGAATGTAAGTTTTACTTAGCCTTATTGTGTTCTTCAGAAAGTGAGCTAATAGTATTTAGCCTCTAAATGGAATATGTGATGAAGTTACATTAGTTCCCTAAAAGTTTTCCATAAAACACTCCTGTAGTATTTAGATGATCATCATCGTATAGTTATGGTTATAGTAACCTCGATGGAACGGCGATTCACTTTGTAGCCATAACAGGAGTTGAATAAACAAAAACCCTTTTCAAAAAGAAACTAGTGTAGTTTATTCCAAAAACAACTTTGCAAAATACTACAGAAAACACACACTTCAAACCCACGACATGTATCAACGCCATTATCAAGTCATAATATAAGTTATAATAAGTAATACTTGATAATGACGCTTAGGCGTTGATACATGTCGTGGGTTTGAAGTGTGTGTTTTCTGTAGTATTTTGCAGAGTGTTTTTGGAATAAACTACACTAGTTTCTTTTTGAAAAGGGTTTTTGTTTATTCAACTCCTATGGTTATTATTATGATTATCAGCCGATTTTAAAGAAAATGTTTTTTCCGTATACTAAAAATTATTATGCATAGGTACTTGATATCAATAAAAAAACTTCGGGAGCGCACAAAAGACTTACATGTAGACTAAAACAAAATGAAAGTTTAATCTAATAACTATTTTTTGCTGTGTTGATTCTTTGGTTAAACTAGCGAGATAACTTCTATGATAGGTAAATTTCGTATCACATATCGACCCTTTCCAGGAAGTGGTTGTAATGAGAGGAAGGCCTTTTAGCGGGAAGTGCGAGAGATCACAGCGAACTGGGCAACATCTGATAGTGATGAAATGAGTTATCAAATTTGAAGAGATCCGCAAGAGGAAGCCGTTGTGTAAGGAAGTCCGTGTGTACGAACTATGAATACGACTGAAATAAGAGTAGAGGAAAAAAGCGACGATTAGATTCCGCTTCTCCTCTTCAGAAACCCTGCACATTCTTCTTATTCTGATCCCTCATTCGTGCTTTATACATCGATGTAGAAGATGCGATAAAGGTATAGAGATGGAGAGGTATTTTCGGGTGGTCAGTGCTGTCTTAATTTACTTGCCTAAATACTTATATACAGCTAATTTATTTTGTTTCGCTATCTCATTCATCACCTCGAGGGGAAATAAAATGGAAAGTGTCCGCCCATATATTTGCGCAACAGTCCATTCTCCTTGGTACACTTCTGTTTAGTTTTGAATTATTTGAAAATAGACGTTACACCATGAAATTCCTAATGCTTTCCCACATGGTGAAATAGTACGCCCTTTTGACGAAGTTAGGGTCCCATAATCCTTAGAGAGTAAATTTTAGATTCTCAGAACGATTCTCACATATGGTTATCATGATTCCAATCATTTCGGTGTAAATGATTTTCTCCATTGTGGATATTCAAATTTTCCTAACAATTGTAAATAATAAATACATTAAAAGTCTGATTTCAGTGAATTATGATTCAAATACCGATAAGCAATGGCATATTTGGTAACAATAAGTATCAGTAAAGAAAGGAATTAGAGGTTTATAATCTCCAATGGCCGTTTTTGACGGCGTTCCTCTTCTCATTCCCCGCTATTCCGAGAAAACGGACACCGCACTGTGGTAATATCAGATTAATAAGCGTGGTTATTACTGAGTTTAATTAATGCATCTTTCCGTTATCTGTTGTAAATTACCATTTAAAATAATTGATGCTATATAATAGTAAATGGCAAGAGGAAATTTATTTTGGCTTCCTGGTAACACTCGTTATTAGGGCATCATTATCCAATTAGTGATCAACGATATGCATTAATCGAGCTATCCGATTAGTTTCTCATTAACACGCAGGGGATTGTAACATCACGGAAACTACGCCACTGGCGGCTACCGGGTAATCTAATGAGTGCCTTACGCATCAGTTAGATATTACCACCGCGTATCCTGTTTGCCCTATCAGGTGATCATTTTTTCCAGAGAAGATGTAAATCGTCTCTCTCTAAATTCACAATAAATGACAAATAACATAGGTTTAAATTTAAATTTATTTCGGTTAAACCTTTCTATGATTCTTCCCAAAATTAGGGAAAATGTGTAAATTCCGCTTGGTTTTTGGCTCTCCAACCAGGAGCGATTTCCTTTCCTTGGAATTGCTCTGCGTTTATTTTCTTCTTTCTTGGCAAAGCAATGGAAAGTTTCTCTCACACGCCAGTTACTGAATCCAGAACAGATGAACACGTGAGTTACTCGGCTGTACACAATGAAACACTTTGTTCTAGAGAAGCTCTTTTCCTCTCATTATTTCTAAACCAAATTCAGCTTATTTTTTTGTAGTAAGTCATTCTCTTTATTATCAAAGATACTTAGATACACTTTTCTTTCAATTTATAATTTTTGGGGCAGAATATTCAAAAACTTTTCAATCCTTAAATGCCGTCCCCTTTTTTAATACAAAGATTCATCGACTAATCTGCCAAGGAACTTACTGCAAATATGTAAAAAAAACACGTATAACATATGTGGTTTCTGCAGAAGAATGCTTTTGTAAATTCGCGCGCGTATAAGTAGCGTATAGTTAAATATATGTATAAATAGTTTGTATGAATACAAGCATATGCATGTTTTCTATTTTTCTTGCTCGCGGAGGAAAGTGGTAGATTTCGCTAATTTATAAGAATAATTTAAGAGTGGAGTGGAAATTTGTATTTTGGCCAGCAATTTTGATTCCGGAGCGAATTATCTTCTTTGGCGGATGAATTCTTGTAATTCTATTTTGTGTTCACTTCACCGCAGAATCTTCTATTTCTTTCTACGTTTGGCAATCAGTATTTTCATCTAGCAATGACTGATTACTACATCTCCAGGTTAAATAAGGAGATGTTAATCCTAGGCATCAAAAGCTTACTTACCGTTAATTGTTTTTTAATTGTGGTGTATATTACCTCATTCTTTGCTAATTCGCTTGACCCTGTTACATCAAAAAGTTAAATCTCACATGATCGCTGTCTTTCTTTGCTTCTCAATCGTTTGCTTTTCCTTTCTTTTGGTAACATTTCCTTCCGTCTGTTTTCCTCTCGTTCGTTCGCCGCTTTCCCCCATTCTTTTCGCGCCTTCATCACAAAGCGGCCTTATATTTAGCCCTTCTCTTCCCGTGAGTCATCAGTCCCCTCATGATAAGGCATGCACCACATTATCTTGTTCTTGTTTTACCCACACGCCTTTTTTGCGTTGCTGACTGTGGCTCGATGCATTTTTTATGTGAAGAAGTTTACTTTGAGTTTTTCTGTAGCATCTGTCATCTGCGTCTACATTGTTGTCCTGCGTATGAGCACTTTCGCAATTCTCTCATTTCGTTTGCAGTTGATTCGCCGAAAGAATGAGTCGTTAGAACAGTTCGTACTTTCGTTCTATTTTCCTCACTCCCACTTTCAAATCAGCCAAAGTAACATCGATTGATAAAAAATGGCCAAAATTAATGGAAGAGAATTACTGTGATTTAGGAAAACGTTATTCATTCAACGCCCTTTTGTTACAGAAAATATCACACAGTAGAATTTTAAAGTAAAAAATACAAGAAACAGTAGGTTTTTATAAGAATAAAATATCGCAAAAAATTTATATCGCAATTTATTCAATTTCAAGCAGAAATATCACTAACATTATTAAAAATAATAAGATTTACCTATGGAATGTTACTTAGAATTTTGCCATACAGATGCCTCGTTATTTAGTTTTTAGTTCGGTGTTCAATTTGAACCTCATTTCTTCACTACTTGACACTAAAAACCCTGGAAAGGGAATGAGTCAAGATGAGGAGTGAGGTAGTTTTCCTTTGATTTCCCCCCTGAGCCTGAGTGCAATAGGCAGGAACACTTCCACAAGCAGTAACAAGCTTTCCTTTAATTCGAAAGTTGGCCGGTGGGTGCGGTGCGATCGGCAAATACATCAATGTCTTCAAGAGTTGCAGTTGCGAGGAAACAGCCGCAAAGCGAGTTGTCCACCGGCAGACGTCACGTCCTGGGTGTGCGTGGACGGACAAGGCCATCCGAGTTCTTTCACCTTCTCAATCCAGGATTAATCACCCCCAGACGATGGACGCTGAAAGGTGCTCCAAGCAGTGTCTTCAAACAACCTCAGAAATCATTTAGGACCCCAGAAGATTTAAGTCATCCTTGCAGAATTTAGGGAATTTTAATTTCCTCGAGTTTTGCTTTCTTAATTCCTTGTATATATTCTGTGATTCTTTTTCCATTCCTGATTGAGTCTGACAGCTTTGTGCGTACTAGCAATCAGAGGTCCTTGGCGCAAGGGCCAATTTGAGGCCCTAAAAAGAAAATATTCGCTATGAAAACGACATGACGTCCTTCCTTGGGTTCCCTCAACAGTGGCTATCTCCAAGTACACTTATTAGTAAACCTTTGAAATCATAGATATATATATATTTAAATAAATTAAATTATGGTCCGTCATTCTTTACAGTTCCTTAGAGTTATGGCCGTAAATACTGGTTGCACGAATTGCACAGAACATTTTTTTTATGAACGCATTGCTGTATAAACTCTAGAATCTCAGAAATCCTTTGATTTAATTCATTGTTTCTTATTATCCTTATATTTTCTGGTAAGTTTCAAGGCGAAACAGATAAATTTTTACTCTTTCCCGCTAAATATAGGAAAGTAGAAAAATAGCTAAGTATCTGTCATTTCGGTTTCGACAAATTTTAACATTAATTTTGCGCCCTGGACCCGGCCCCCCAGTGATTGTGGCAAAAGGTGCATGCGCTCTATTTATTTTAATTGTTAATTAATTGATTACTATAACAGCAGAATAAAACATTAATTAGAACGTTAATTATAAAGAATATCATTAAAAAGATATTCCTAGCATCAATTTCCCTGATTTTTCACCCGGCATTTAATCGGCCTTTATGGAATGAGAAAAATATAATTCTGCAACGTCTTTTGATTACTTAACTGTGAAATAACTAAAGGTAAAACTAACTTCAAAAACGAACACCACAAACTAGCGGTGCGGAAGTATCGAGTACGTACTATATGACCAAATATTCGCTTGATGTTCTTATATTCACGGTATCAATGGCTATTATAACTAATACATACTAATTACACTGAGTGTAGTTGTACTCTATTTATCAAAGTAAGTAAAAGTTTTGCAGGATAGCAAATAAGACTGAAATTATTTATTCGTGATTTAGTTATTCGCGCAGTTAGCGCTTTTTATGAATGACGTATCTAAAGCAGCAGACGGCGCGCCGTCTGCAGCTTCTGTCTGATCTAACACCGCCGCGGCGGTGTTAGATCAGACGCAGTTTTCCTAGATTTCAGGAAAGCTTTCGACACAGTTTCTCACGAAAAGCTTATCCAAAAGCTGAGTGCCTACGCGATCAACGAAAAAGTTATCAGATGGACCAAATCTTTTCTAGAAAACAGATCTCAGCGAGTTGCGTTAGATGGAATTTTATCGGACGAAATAAGCATCTCGTCAGGAGTTCCACAGGGAAGTGTTATTGGACCGATTTTATTTCTAATTTACATTAACGATCTTGTAGATAACGTAAAGAGTAATGTTAGATTATTTGCCTATGATACCCTGATGCACAGAGAGATTTTGTCAGAAAACGATTGTAATGTATGTACTTCAAAACGACCTGGACGTAATATCAGGATGATGTAAAGATTGACAGCTGGATTTAAATATAAATAAATGCGTTGCCATGAGTTTTACGCGCTCCACAAACATAATTCCCGCGCAGTACCAAATCTCAGGGCATCCATTAAAGTTAGTGCACGACAACAAATACCTAGGAGTCACGTTTAGCAGTAACTTATCTTTTAAAGAACATATTCGAGATGCGATAGGAAAAGCGAATAGAATGCAAAGATTAACTTGTAGAACGTTGAGAGGATGCTCATCGAGAGTCAAAGAAATAGCTTACTTTTCTCTTATTCGTCCGAGTCTAGAATATTTGGGACCCGCACGAAGTAGGTTTAGTCTCAGATTTAGAGATAGTCCAGCGTAGAGCAGCCCGATTCGTTTGCGGGGATTTCAGGTTTGATAGCAGCGTTACGGCAATGATAGAGTCCCTCGGTTGGAATTCACTACAGATGAGAAGATCTGAATATCGTCGGAAACTTTTCGAAAAGTTCATTCGTTCAGAATTTATAGACGAAGTAAGCGAAATGGTAAGGAGCGATCTCCGAGAGGCATCGACGAAGCGTTATAGGCAAGTAATCGCAAGGACGGATAATTACTTTTGGTCGTTTTTTACCCCGGCTATTAGAGATGCTAATAGGGATGAATGAATAATGGTGGTGTATTACACCCCCTGCCATACGCCTCTGGCGGCTCGCGGGGTATATATCTAAATCTAAATTTAATTTGTATCCAGTTATACCTCTTTTACTGGATAACAGTATTTTAATTAGAAGATGATAGCAAAAAAAATTATAAAATATTAGGAAATGTTACGCGAAATTTTGAGGAATAAAGAATAATTTAATTTAGGAGTACAATATGCCATTCCAAGGCAATATATATTTAGACACGATAAAATATTTTCGGGAAGAAGATAAAGCCCGGAATGCTGTTAAAATTTCCATTTTTATCATTTTGTCTCTCACTCTATAAATCTGTATGCCATATTAGGTTACTGAGTTTACAGCTGAAATTCAACGGGCAATTAGACTCATGAATATTAATGAACGCGGAAGATTAATTCACGAATCCACCGATAGAGCGAGTGAAAGAAATTTCACCAGGGAGATTCCCGTGAAGCAACTTCCTCCGAAGGAGAGATGGGGAAATTAATTTTCGCATTCCCGAAATGCGTGCGCAGAATATAAAATGAATAACAAATGGGAAAATACATTTGCTCAAATTAAAAATTTCCTTTATTATCAAAGCTAGAACTTCGCCAATAATATCTAGGGAAATCTCTCGTGTACCATGCATAGCATAAAAGAAGCATTGGTCGACTCCATCCACAATGTTATCATTTCAGAAAGTAAGGAATCTATTTCAATCTGGTACAGTATTTTAGTAGTAGTATCGATTGAGAAGTATTTCGACAGCTGAGGTCATATCGTACGTTTGAAAACCCATTGGGAAATGGAATTCTTTCACCAAATCTTCACTGAATACTCTTTTAACTTCCAATTAAATGGTTAATTTTACGAGAATAACCAATACAGCTCATGCATAACCCATGCTTAATATGTATGTTGTAGCTTTTACGCAACTAAGCTAGACGATCAGTAGGTTTTTCATCTAAAAGTATTTG
This sequence comes from Sympetrum striolatum, assembly GCA_947579665.1. NCBI lineage: Eukaryota > Metazoa > Arthropoda > Insecta > Odonata > Libellulidae > Sympetrum > Sympetrum striolatum. Next base: position 87,955,796 of record OX388349.1, read on the forward strand.
AGCTGTTATTTCGAAACTGGCCGGTTTTTTGTGATATAACTCGTAGTTTCGGATTATCGGATAGTCAGGCATTCTATATGTTCTGTATATATAATAGTCAGCACGAAGAATGATAGATCGTCCTGCCGTCCAGTAGGTGTAGCTACCGATTGATTTGGAGAGAACTAAGCAAAGTGAAGTACTTTTCTTTTGCTTTACTTTATGTGCAAAGGGTGAAGCACATAGAGCCGATGACAGAAAATCTTCCACGAATTCAATTTCAAGGATGAGAGAAAAATAAGCGATGATTAGGAGAGACTTCAATTAATGTTCAGCAACCACAATATCATCGTAGTCACGAGGGAGACTAAGATGAGAGTAAATGAAAAGTACATTCATTTTTTCTCTACCCATTTAAAATATATAGATGCAAAATATCTTATTACTTTAAGTATAAGAGCAGCATTATTCGTATTCAATTGGGTTTTCTGTCTGCTCTTAAGGTTCTAATTATTCTATTAATTAGTATTACCATAGAGTAACTATACTAACTCTATGGTACTACTATTCTATTTAACTCATATATAACAGAACGCACATTGATTTTTTCTCAAAAATTTCTTTTTCTTGAAAATCAATAAAATATTAATCTTCCCTCCCTTACTTTCAAAGAAATAATATTTTTCCATATTCAATATCCGTTTTGTTTTTTCCCCCCATTAATTTTGTGCCATTAGTTTCGCTTGCATCATCAGTCAATTATTGTTTCATTAAATTAAATGTAATTGATTCAATAAATTAAATCTCCAAATGGGCTGAAGATGCTTATCAAGACCCCCAAAGGAACGATTATTCTAATCGTCCGATATTAATTTTAGTATGAAGTAAGAGATCACAGCTTCCTTAATCAGTAGATTGAAATGTATAATCCAGGTATGAACACCAAGAAAATAATTTTATTCGTTTAATTAAGCGTCGTAAGACAATTATTTTATACCTGTAACTATGGAAACGACTAAAACACACATTTGTCCCAGTGGCAAATGTAGCGGCTTCGCACCTTCTACTCCTAAGATCTAGTTAAAGACTAGTTAGATAAAGTTTGTCTGCACAGAGAATACCACCTGCTTCGAATAGCCTCCGTCTTAGAAAGTGGAACCAGATGTTCTTCTCACGTTCGTGTTGCCCAGGGTTTATTTTAAAACAGAAAGATTTATTCTCTAAGTTTGATGCTCACGCAAGCTTCATTTAGAGCGAAAGAATCATCTGCGGAATTTCAATGCGGCCTTATCACACACTCGCTACTTTAACATTAACGTTATCTTTTTTACGAGAAAATTATTCGGAACGGAATTGTGTGAACAGACAGGGTGCGTTATATTCTTGAATGTTTATCCAGCAAACTAAGGTTACTCGGTTGTAATAGTTGATCTGTTTCCTATTGCCTTCATAAGCCAGTGCGAATACAAATAAATCTAGAACTCTCTGAGGGGAAGCCATTTGGGACGTTGAGAGTCAATTATAGAACTTTTTTCTATTTGAATTCTTCCTTATTACTGTTGCACAATTTGGGATCCATGTGAAGTAGACCTGATCACGGACTAGTAGATTACATTGGTCATAGATTTAGAGATTGTTTGGCGTAGAGCAGTTTGTTTCACCGACAAAGATTTCGTGTTTGTAAAGAGTGCTTATGATTATTTCCCTCTGGTCGGATTTTCTCTAGAGGAAAATACTTTATTGCCGACCCTTTATAATTATTCATTGTTTCAGATCTCTCTGATGAGAAAGTTGACAATATTTCAGTGAACAACGATAGAGAGGTTCAGGAGAAAGCGCAAACAGTAAATAATTGCTGAGGCACTTTCCGCAGAGCATTAGAGAAGCTAACAGACTAGAATAGATAGGAATGTTTACTCACCGCAAACGTGCACTACTGGCGGCCTGCAGATGAATTTTGGGTAAAATAGTTGACAGTTGTAGTCATCTGCTCGCAGTTTAGAAATTTCTGTACTTTTCGAATATTTGTATGTGCCAGTCACAGTACATATATTTACGCTAACATTTTTCGACTAAAAACATGCAGAATCTTTACCGTAAAAAAAGAAGAGAAACGTAGTGCGTGTTCGGAGTGGATGTAAGAAAGTATTCAGAACTATTTTCGAAAGTTGGTCTTGTGTTTTGATTGGATTTGGTTTGGTATGGAGACTTAAAAGCTACGATGGTGCTTGATGAGTGATTAAGGTGAGAAAGACAGGGAAAAGTGACCAAATACAGGCTATGGAAGCTATTACAGAGGTTACGAGAGAATCTAAAAAATGAAAGCACATTTATAGAAATTAAGGGATTTGTTTGAAGAGATAAAAAGGGTGACGGGCAATGAGGAACAGCTAGATCAAAGCAGATTTAAAGCTCAGTAAATACGATTTCATCCTGAAAGCTTTGCATGTATGAGTACTTACATTTATAATACTTCATAAGAACAAATTGAAATATAAAATAAATGCGTGATATCCATAGCAACTTTATTTGCATAGTATGACGTTAGTCAACACATCTAGTCTATATTTGGCATTGTTGTGATATCTGTACCTGATATTTCTCAAGAGTATTTAATCCATCATCAAATATTAGAAGTTGAATATTCCCTGATTAACTTAAGTTAATCAGAGAATATTCAATTTAAAGTCAATTCAACCTTTGCTCAGATTTTATAAGCGACACAGCGGGATGATATTTTTCCTCGTATTATACCTGGAAAAACGGTCCAGTGATAGAGAATTTAATATCCTGGTTAATATCGCGCATGGGCGTGGTTATTTCCTGTAATTTGCCTTTTAATTTCGATGTAATCGAGTTTTAAAGGACTTCTCATAACGGCATGCAATTATATCAGTTTGAGAGCGTTTTGCGAATCAATGTGCAAATGCTTTGTACTGGAAACGTTTTCAAGGGAATTGCTAATAAATGCCGTTCAGTATTTGGAAATAAAATTCGCAATAAGGGTTGGGCGTTTTACAGAGAAATGGGAATATCAAAGTAATTAACGAGTGAGTGCTGCTGAAACGTGAGCCTTTATCAAAAGCGTATTCGGCCGAAAGCCTTATATTTTGTAATTAAGTTTCAATCTCCAGCGACGATTTGGATTTTATTTAATCCATTGTCGTGTACATGCGTGTGTGCCGATCAAAAAGCTTCCCAAGCCATATAGGAACGATCAAGTCCCATTTATCACGATATGTTTAGTATTTATTCCGTCAAAGATACTAGTTTTCATAGAAGTAATCTTTATTCTAAGTTTTACTCTATTCTTAGTAATAGAAGACAAAGTTGTGTTTTCAATATTCTGTTCTAAATCTGTATTATCTTTATCATACAATTAATTACAAACGTATATTACAAATGTAACAGAACGTAGTAACATGCAAATGACACTAAAACAATTCAACAAGAAATGTAACGGAGAAAACAATAGCATTTTGTGGACTACCGGGCCATTCCCAGTGTCCCCAAATGTATCCCAAAAATATATTGTAGATACACCTTGATAGTGCTGAGATGGTATGGTACCTCTCATCTCAAATAATAGTGTTTATTAGTGTAATTAGTGTTTATCAGTGGGGAAACTAAAATTTGCGTGTGTATACCTACATTAGTATCTACACATGTGCATTCATTCACACGTATATGGGGCTGGAATAACTTATGAAGAATGTCTATGAAAGAATCCTGCAAGCCGCCTTTTGGCGTATTGCAGGGGGTGCAAGAACTTTGAATCTATTTTCCTAATAGATTACTTTCGCGTATCATTCGCGGAAAAAAATGGATTTTTGAAGCGATTCGTTCTAGCATCTATTTCCTTAATATTCCCCGCAGTCAGAACGGCTCATATAACAGGGGAGTCGCATTATATAGGTTACAACATCTGAGAACGTAATTTCTCTGAACTTATTTAGAATATTTATCCTTCGAATTAGTCTTCTATCTTCTAATTATTCCCATCCCGCGTACTGTATCATCTGAGTTACACTCGCTGTTTTATCGTAGCAATTCTTTACGGATAGTATCGCCTTTCGTTGTACTTTTTATAAATCCCGTTATGACATTTGTAAAGTTAAGTTATGTGAACCAAATTTATTTCGCAAAATTTTCTATTCCACTAAAGTTTGCCTCATTTCTGGCTTTATGCTTCCCTCTCCTAAAATTAGCGACACTGCTAGCGATATGCTTTCTTTCTTCCGGCGTCATAGCAATCGTATAATCGCTCAACCGGAAACTCCGCGAGTTAATCTCCTTCTGCGACTGCTTATTCCGCTGTTTGCACTTCCGTTGGCGTTGGCCTAAAAGTGTGTGGATGGCAAAGGGAAGCTATGAAATAGGTCCATCAAAAGAGGCGAATTCGAAACTAAACTGCGCAAAGATGTGGACGACAGCTGTTCCTCAGACAGCTCTTGAGGCCAAAGTATGTGAGGCACTCATTTCTCAAACGCATTCACTCGTGCAAACATTCTCAACGATAAAATTTTGAGGGCCTCCATTATTTCTTTAGCACTAATCGTTGAATATCTGCAACAGATCATCTACAACAAAAATATCGATATCTTATTAACTATAAAAAATGAATACACTTTTTTCTGCCTGGATAGCTACACTTTATTTGCTGCTTAGTACTTTTCAACGAAGTTCATCTGTAATTTTCGCATAAATTGATCCCATCACGTTGTTAATAATTACTGTCACAATCCATAAGTACAGTCCTGGTCAAAATTAACGCAGCACCGGCCGTAAGGATCGCTAGGGAGGTGCTGCGTTAATTTTGGCCAGGAGTGTACAATAAAAAAATAATTTCAGGATCGAATAATATTCGCGCATTAATTAAGTGAACTTTGTGCCTTAAAATTTCCTCAGCTATATTTAAATTAATGTGTAATGCAACAAAAATCACTTCATCTTCATTTCAACACAACAGTGAATTTTCACTTTCTTGTCTAGATATTGATAGTTATTTTATTATCTCCATGATTTTATATTAGTTTATTGGATCACATCCTACTTTTCCGTTTCTTTTTTATTTATTTCTCTCCGAACGTATTTACAGTCAATGCTGCTACTTATTTGTTTATTCTTCTTTTTTTCGAGGAAGCGGTTGTGAGATATTGATGGTTTATGTTTTAAAGGAATTTGTTCATCTTATTCAGCCTCTCTCTTCATGAGCTTATTCCATCTAGGATATGTATTTATTTCTTTATTATACCTCGCCAGTATGTTCTCAGCTTAAATTATTTTCTGCCTCAATTGTAAATTTTCTGAGTTCTTTTATTGTAATGTCAAATTATAAATTATTCTTTACTACCATCTTGCAATTGTTATTGATGCTGATATGTAAGATTAGCGTTACAATATACTCTTTTTGTTTTACTAATTGCAAATAGGCCGAAGCCAGGTGGCCAAATTTATATATTTTATCGATTAAACCATATTGTGTTTTTTAAATATACAAAAAATAATATATAAAATGAAATCATTCCATAACGAATGCAAAAATTATCTGCCACTCAACATATTATAAATTATTTTATTAAACTATCTAATTGAAACATTTAAGTATTTATTTTTTAATAAGGTTTAATTGAGTATAGGATAATTTGTTTAACTTATTTTTGAACCTAAATATTTGGTTAGACTTTTATGGGCAGAACCTAGTTTTTGTCAGAATCGAAAAATATAAATTTCAATTAACTAAATTGTTATATTTATGAAAGATTTACCGAAATCTATAACGTAATTCCTGCTCCAATTCACTAAAATTGGTATTTTTTCGTTTAAAACAGTGATTATCAAGTCATTGATAATATTAACTTTGAACGGTGAATACTCATCTTCAGGTAAAACAATTGAGTAGATGGATTTATCCGTAACATCATCATTTGACTCATTCAAGATCATTTACTCTCAGATCAAGGCAAAACTTCAATAACTCTGGAAATGAGTCGGCGACTCAGCCACGCAGAAACAGCAAATGTAATTACGTCGAAAGGATGAAACGTAGTGAACTTAACTTCGACGACAATTTGAGCTCCATTTGGCACTGCTGAATTCGCGAAGAGAAAACGCAAACAGTTGGAAACATTTTCCATATTTGCAATTCAAAGCGACGTCAAACTTTAACGGGAATTTTCCTTCGCTCCGTGTAGCGATATCCACTTCCGCGAAAAAATGAGGAAAATTTTCCGTTAAGCAGAGTGTGGGGAAGGTCGTCGTCCATAAATCCATAAAACCAGAAGTAAACAACGGCGAAAGAAAGCGGTGGCAAACGAAATGAGTTACACTTCAATGAATACGTTTCCGGATTATTACATACAGATCTCGCGGAAAAATGTGTTATGGAATCTGTTATTTTGTGAACGCCTGAAACTTCTTTTGAGATCAATCTTTCTTTACGTTTATTACGTTTTGGACCAAAATCGTTCTGTATGTTACCAAATTAAATTAAAAGCGTATCTAACCGTAACTTATTTCTAAAAAAAGACTAAAAATTGGCTGTTAGCCCACGAAGAAATGGATGTTTTTTTTTAATTGAAATTTTAGGAGGGTTCTTTGTCCATTAACGTACTTTATATTTTCTTTTCCTCCTCTTTATTTTTTCTCGATTTTTGTTGAATAGCCTTTTCTTCGTATTAATATGTCACTTCTTTTTTCTTATATTTTTATTATGCCATCGTAATATTATCGTAATAACACACGTCACTATTCTAAGATAAATGAGTGCTTTAATGTATTTCTATGTGAAGACTAAACGTACTGCGTATTATCGGTGTCAACAATACAGAATATTCTTAGTTGACACCTAAAGCTCTAGTATGTGTTAAAATTATGTAAATTATATTTAATTAAATTTATACGCAATATTTAGAGCAATACGTATATTCATTCATTCATTAATCGTTGAATGAGGATTGAAAATGTCAGAAGTGGCCTTACATATTGTCAACATTGAATTTATCTACACAATAAAATCAATATTGTTAAAAGTAACTGGTGGAATCCATCTAAAAAGAAGAACACGTTGTAACTTCCACAACATATATTTCACTCGATCGGTTTTGTTTCGGTATTCTTGAAGACCTGACGTCGACGTCGACTTGACGAAACCGGTTGACTGAAATATATATTGTGGAAGTTACAACGTGTTCTTCTTTTAAGTTGATGTTTATAGTGTAGACACTATGTAGACTCTACACGACTATAAGCATTTGTACTTTCATGTACCTGCGATTCCATCTGGTAGTTTACTCGGCTAAATTTTCCATGAAGTAGTTTATAGCTTACCAGCTGTAAAGAAGTAATCCTTGTTTACAGCCGATTTTCTGCTGATAGAACCGAGATGAATATCTACTTCTGAGGGTTGTAAGCTCTAATAGTTTATGGTAAACATATTTAGCTTATGTGTTTTTTCCCGATAAATTTTTATTGGCACTTTTTATTTCAATATGCGATCGACCTCTCGTAACCCTCTCGCGGATAACGAGTGAAATGTTTTGTTTTGATGTCTTTCTTTATCCTTGTTTTAACATGTTTACTTAAGTATGGAAGTTTTTACCCCTCAAAATATTATTTATGTTAAAACTCGAGTCTACCTCAATGCATATTACCCAAAAGCGGCTTCTATACTTAAGAATCAAATTTCGATATGTCAGAGAAAGCACATCTAAGTAATTGCAAAGTTGGCTCTTGCTATTCTTAAATTTAACAGCCCTCTTCACTCACTGTCCATTCAAAGGATTGCTTTTCTCTGCTTATTGCAGGAATGTTAGTTGCATGAATTGCAGTTGGTGGTTATAGTTCCATCCGCCTCTCGCGCTATCTCCAAGGCGTGACTCGTCCCCACCAGGAAATAACAAGTGACTCACGGCACGCACTCGTGTTTTCCTTTTCTTTTTAAACGCGTCTCGCTGGGAGTAGGTGAATGGCTCTCCAAGGACGAATGACTTTATGCGCTGAATTTCATCAACTCTGTTACGATGTGAGCTGTATTAGTTGAAGTTGTAACTGCTACAATTTCAGTGGACCTTATCAATGAATGGGAACCTTATTTTAAAGGCGTTTTTGGTGCTTTATTTATTAAATATGTTAATTTCTTCGAACACATGCGAGTTTATCATCAGGCGCTTTTATTTTACAAACGTTATATTTTATTGTGACAAAGAATTATAGTAGTATTACTGCTAAAAGTGCTTCGGCTGATTAGATCATTTAGCACATGCTCTTCCACCGGGAATCGAACTGGGGACCTCTTTCACCAAAGCAGAACGTGCTACCCACTTTGCTATGCGGGACGCATCCCACTGAGAATATATTTTTGCGAGCATACATCGGTCAACCATTGTCAAAGTATACACTTTCATACGTAGGTAAATTGTACGCAAAGGCAAGGAGTAACTTTTATTTAACTATAAATTTATCACTGCTAATAAATACTCTTAGTATTTAAATAAGTTAGCATTTGTCTCTTTTCCTTCAAAATAACTTTTTATTGGTGTTTAACTTCCGTTAAGTTGCATGTATTTATTTCACTCCCAGTCAGGTGAGTGATAGCTATAAGAATAATGCTCATTTGGGCTTTTATTTACCTACTATCTCTTGGTAGTGTCAAACAACAAATGGTTCATTTAAAAACTTAAGACTAACATTTAGGTAGGACGATAAATTACCGGTGGTAGTAATTTGTGAGATATGGAATACACAAAGACTGAAGTAGAAATGCTATAATATTAATTGTCTCATTTCTGAAGAGATAATGTGTTGCTATACTTCCCTGTTGCTATTTAATAAGGCTGTAATGAAAGGGTCGTTTTCAAATATATTAATATCCCTTTTTTTAATTAATTACTGCGAATTAATACCAAGTTCATTAATTATTTCTCTTTAGTAAGTAAATCAAGTAGCCTCATTCATACTTCGCATGCTCACCCTGAAACGGCCAGTTTCAAGTTCGTTGGATATTTACACCGATATCCCGTTTACTGGGAATTTGTATTTAAAATCTAGCAGAGTGATTCCCGGGTAATCAAAGGCGTTTCTGGGTAAAACCCATGAACGATCTAATTGGCTCGGATTTAATTAAGCCGACACAATTCGCTCGGGTTGAAAATAATTAAAATCCGGATGATTTTTGTGGATAATTAAACGATGGTTAAGCTACTTTCGTTATATTACAATTAATACATTAAAATGGTTCTTTTCGTCGATTCGTCGAATTCACAATGTGTCTACAATGTAGGCCATTAAAATTCGAGAAATTTGGTATTAAATTAAATGCTTTTATTAAAACGTTCTTAAATTAGGTTAATCATTGTTCTCTCCAAGGATTAATGTTTAATTGATTTGAATGTATGTATATTACAATGATTTATGAGAAAATACAAATTGTTTGGCTTTATCAACATTTTTTTTCTACATAACAAAATAAATATCACATAATGTTATATTGTTGATTGTTCCTTGGCCCTTTCGGGCGTGCTATTGAATCTTTGCATGTTTCTTTCAAGATGAAGGTATATTAGTGTTTTTTTCAGAATCATGAATAAGATAAGACAAATCCTTTTTATTAGAGTTGAGTGATTACGAAAACTCCCAAGGAAAAACGGAGTTGAATAAAGTCTGACAGGCAGCCTCCCGCATAGAAGAAGATCCCGAGTTCGATTCCCTGCCAAGTCAGGCTTTTTTCAAGTCTGTTATTCCTTGGGATTTTTCCTAGGTGCACACCATTATGTGAAAAGTTACCTTAACTCTTTTCATCGAATTTAAACGAAAATATTTACAGAGGCCTTCGTTTACAGTTGATGAGATCAAAAATTTTAACTGGCTGAATGAGATTAAATAATTTAAACTTAAATAGTTGTTTACCACTGGGTTGGCTGAACATTTCCCTTGACTTAAATATGTTTTTTCCTAGCTGAATCACCCTATTGCCAAATTCTGTTTATTTTTACTTTTTCCTCTCTTATTTTTCACTCCATGGAATTTACTCTTAGCCTTTTACTTCATCGTACCATTTTGCAGAGCATTACCCTGGTTTTCGACAGCTTTTGGTTTGTTCTTCTTAATAAGTACACTCGGAATACTTATCAACATCTCTGTTGTGATACATTTAATTCGTTTGTTATTCTGTAATGTTTTTTATCATTGTAAATATATAGTTCTGTCATTTCTGTTATTTCCCGTCTTTTTCCTGTTTCTGAAACTTATCCTCCCTTACCCTTTGCTCATTCATCACAGTCCAGGTTTTGTTTCCAACGATACGAATTGCCGTTTCAGTTTAAGCTTTGACTGTCGGTCAATTTTCACAGATTTCCTGTCATTTCTCAGAGATCCTAAAAATAAGTGTTGAAAAATATCTTATATTTTGCGTTCTATATTTAATCGATTCGAATCCATTCTGAAGCCAAAAAGATTTTTAGCCGTATGTTCGCATCAATACGCAATGAATCCTTAAAAAAATTGAAAAACGATTCAACTGATGAAAAGAGGTCGTGAACGTTTATCATTTAATAGGTACTAATTATATTCAAGGGCTCTAATTAAATACTAATATATTTCGGCGTAAAATTTACGATGCCTCGAACAAACGCTGAAGTCACAAAAATACGCAGTTAAAACGAGGAAGGAGAAATGGAAGTATAGCGATTTCGAATCACAAACGAAAGGATTTAATTGTCCTCGCGCATTTAAAGTTTATCGTCGATTTATCGCCGTCGAAATTTAAGTCCGTAAATACAGGAGAACCCGGCGCAGAGTGGACCTGTTTTCTTGCCTTCCGCAGCCTTGCGAAACTGGACTCTCTTGAGACCTTCCATCCGATTAAACTGTGCTGACTTCTGCATTCTCGTGCTGTTTACCTCAGCCACTCTTCCTCGGGGCTTTTAGCTCTTGCATGTAATTTCAGCTATATCAAGAATTATAAGTTATGGGTATTAGCCGATGTACACTGTGTTGATTGGGAAAACTTTTCTTCTGTTTCGTACATTTGCGAAAGTCACATTCCTCTAATTTCCAACTTTGATCGTCCAAGGTTACACAAGAAGAGACTTTGCTGGGACTCGAACCCAGGTCTCCCACTTTCCGGGCAGGTGTTCTTACCAAATATTTTTCTCTTCTTGTATAACCTTGGGTTAAGCCGCTTTCCTCTGCTATGTTACAACTTCATTCCATAATTTGTTAAATCGTCTATTTTTAGTGGCTATCCACTAAGAAATATTTTTCATTGCATGAGGTTTAAATATCTACACCATCGTCATCATCTTCCTTCCAGGGTTAGGCATTATCCGGCTTCACTTGTTCCGTTGACCTTTACCATCTTTTTCTCGGTCTTCCGACGCTTCTTTTCCTATAGGCTGACATTCCATCGCCTGTTTTGGAACCCTCCCGTTTGGCATTCGCAATAAACGTTCTCTCCATCTGTTCCTGTACCCCTCTAATCTATCAGTGATTGCCTGGACACCTAGTTCTTCTTCTTTTACAAGTTGCCTCTTACTTTATCAATGCTTGCGCAACTGGTCTTATAAATTTCATTTCAGATTATTCTATCTGCCTTAATTCATTTTTTATTACCCGACATTCTGACCCATACAGTAAAGTAGGGACTGCCGTCACTTTATAAAACTTTGTGTTTCTTTTCTTGTCTCCTTATTGTGCCACATATTCTCTGAAAAGCATTAACTTTACTTTTAATATCTTTGTACTCGTCCTATCGCATTCTAAATGTTGGGAATGAGACACTTGTTCCAGGGCATGATCTTCTATAACAATTTTGTTCGTCTGCTTCCTAAGAATGCCATAGTCTTCGTTTGATATTTTCAAGTTATACAGGTTGCTCGACCGTTGCAATCTGTGTACTGCAATTTGTCCTCTTTATCTTGTATGACTACCTGATCATCAGCAAACAACATTGGATTTAAGTACTGATATGGGCCAAATATATATGTATGTATATAATATAATATATAAATATCGACAATTTGAAATATTATTTATTTGAATGAACGATATTATCGTACATGGAAACACTTCATGCATCATGGGTAACTGGTAACACTGTTTAATGCACCCGGTCATATCCGCTGGAAACTCGATGAGATAATTTTATGGGATTCAAGTATACTTTGTTTACATTGTGGCATTTATATATTAAGTTTGAATTCCGTTTTTTCTCCCGGATTCGTATTTCCCATAGTCAACAAAATGTCTTTGCTTCGAAGCCCAAACATTCTGATTCCTTGTGATCCTTAACTCCAGGAATCGTCGCTGTATTAAAAGCGCGAAATTGAATAAAAACTGAAAAATCAGGAAGTTTTATCAAACATATTGCAAAAGTTTTCGAGATTTCGTTACGGAAACATTAATCAGCGAGTAGAATTATTAAAATAAAATTAATTTTCTATTAAATTTTCTTTCTTTTGCATCTTTTATTTATTTGAATTAACCTCTAACTGCCATTGAATTAGAAATGATGGAGAATAACTATATCATTTTCATAGGTATTTCATGTATATTTCCCCTCATTACTGTTATGGTTTGCCACCCAACAGTGGCTATATTAGTTGATTTTACCGTAGAAATAATTAAAAGAGGCTGCAAATAATAAAAATTTAATTTAAATCGACCAGAACGCGTATTCATCCCAGAAATTGATGAAGAATCTTCCCAAATCGAACCTGTTTCTATGTTCTCTTTGAAGTAGGGATGGAATGAAATCAGATTGCCCCTGCGCTTTTGATCGTTCTGCAAAGCAAGGTATTAGTGATTCAGATTACAAATTAAGATACGAGTATTAATGGCTAACATGGAAATGAAAGATCAAGGCCACAGTGTGTATAAACGAGGAAAGACAAGAGGTAAGCCTTGACGAAAATCGAGTGATATTACGAATGAAAACCTAGCAGAAGAAATTCTGAGTCTTTTCATATTCGAGACGCATTTTCTTTGTTAGCCACGAAAACAGTTGAGATTTTTAATGGAGAGAAAAGTTTTGAAGATTATTTTGAAGAACTGGACCTAGAAAATAGTCTTTGTGCAGTGTTTGATAGATGCTGTATAATATCTTTCTTGAAAAGAAATTAAGGTAAAAATCTATAAACCTCGGATTACGCTAGGCCTGACATTGATAAAAATATGAGCGATAGCGGAATTGTTAGATGGTGTATAGACAAATTTCCCTTAACAAATATTGCGCATATTGGACTAGTTTACTTTCCTTTTAAAAATTCCCATCTTTCGTAACCTTGGTGATTTACCAGCCAATACTCTTTAATTGTTCCTGCTACCACACTATGATGTATGGACTGTTTTCATTTGTCATGTGGTACAGGATAGAGAAAAATGTATCTCTCATTTTCTTTTGCCCCAGTCTTGATCATGGCTGTGATGAAATGAAAGCTACTGAGGTATGAGTGAATAATTGCTCTAATCAAGGTTTCTCCAATACCAAGAAAATTGTTATTCATAGAGTCACTGTGCTTCACTTGCGTGGACATGTTCCGCTTACATAGCATTCTGGCTCAGTGAGGAAAGTAAACTACCTCACTCCTCATCCTGCCTAGTGAACCTCATTCCTCTCTGCAAGCTCTTAATAGCTTATGCCAGAGGGACAGACTATTTAATTCAATCCGAAAGCTTAGAAAAAGGTGCAACGAATGAAAAACTACCTCTACAATAGGATAGTAATGGGAAGGTTGGGTATTGCAAATTTAATTTATATTGTGACTAGTATATAATATCTTTAGGGGAAGAAAAAGCGGTGGAGTAAATTTTTAGGGGCTAATGGTCTAACAATAAGACTAATCTGAAAGATGCAGTGAAATATTCATCTAAAATTCTCATGCTGTTGATTTTCTTATTTTTAAGCAATAATTAAATTAATGAACGAAATGCAGTGTATATTTTTCATTGCATTATCCGATTTCTTTGCAAATTAAGTTATTTTATATCCCAAGGCCTTAATGTTGGTGCCTGTAATAGATTCATCCATCACTAAGTGACATCTTTATGGATAAGGGTTTTGTGGACATCTCTTTCTTGATCGAACTTTTCCTCATACTCTGCTTATTGAGAAAATTATTTTCCATTTTCCCGTCCCCGAATAATCAAATCTTCCTTTCTTTTCTCCATAATTTATTAGCGAAAACATTCTTTCTGCACCATCAAATCGCCTTAATTGACGTCTTTTATATACTTGACACGTGGTATCTCCTCTTAACTGTCATGACCTTCGTGGACGAAGATAAATGTTCTTCTTTCAATTTTTTTTTAAATTTTCACGATGGCGATGATGATGTTTAATTTTGGTGATAACACACGACGAATTTTATGACCGGAATGACAGCTGACAACAAAACGTTTTTATCGTGGTGGCGCTCATTTGTCCATCTCAAGGGAGAGCAAGAAAACATCTTTTTCAAGGTCTGCCAATGCCTTTAGTTAGGTGTCTTCTATTAAACTACAATATTACTCTCTCTTTACAAAATACTTATGACTGCGAGGAAGCATCCCTAATAGATTAAGTGAATCAACAGTTGAAGGATTTACTCGATTACTATTGACGTTATTATTTTAAAGGATTGTGAATTATGCACTTTTCGGCTGCATGTCTTAAATACCTTCCTTATTACGTAGTAAGCAATAAGTTACTATTAAGAGAAATGCCAGATTCAAATTAGGGACCAGAGAGCAGAAAGCTTTGGAAAAGTGAATGTAATTATCCTAGTTTAATATTTTTAAATCCAAAATAATTTTGTATCTAATGCTAATTATCATATTTACCATAACTATGAAATGAAATAACTTAATTCATTTGGTTCCTTTATTGGCTTTTTAATATGACAAGTCAGCAAGATTAATGTGTTTGAGACCACCGAGTATTCACATGTGATTTTCAACGCGTCATATTCCTCATTGTGCATAATTTTTAAATAATCTTACGTCATATATTTAATTTTTTTGTTGAATAACTATTATTTGGAACAGATAATTAATAAGTTTATATCGTCCATGAATAATATAGACATAAATGTCTAATTTCAATTCCAATATGGGAATGAAATGTAAAGAAAAGTATTTTATTCAAAGCTTTAAAACATTCGCATGAAAAAAACGTTTTATTCCCATCACTTTTTATAGGTGAAGAGAGGTGAGGGGCGAACGGCCTTTAAACACGGGCCGATCGCCGATGCAGCGACAGCCGACGAGAATGGCTTCATTGGATTTTCGGAAATTGTTTTAAGCACTTCCCGGTAAATTAGAGAGTTGAAATTCGAGGGATCGCTGGAAGCAGTGCATATCCAACGAAAACTACAAAGACAACCACGAAGATTATCCCATGTTCGACGCTAGGTCAGGGCAAATATTCTCCTATTTAAAGTGCATTGCGGCGATTTTTCAGTTTTTTCAACGCCTTCTCGTTGACATGGAAACTTAAAACCCGGCATGTGAATAGAGATCATAAATACATTTCATATACGCTGTTTAACGTTTCCCTGATGATCCTTAGTTCGATTCCAGATTTCACATGGAAAATGGAATCATATTTTAGATCTTTCCCGGTATGATATCAACATAAAACTTTGGATTAAATAAGTTTAATATCTACCAGGTCTTTGTATGTATTCATAACTTCCGAAATGTCCTTGAAACAAATTCATAGATTTCATAAGTTTCTTCTTTCTTTAATCTCTAAAAAAAGGGCAAAAGCAGGTCTTGGGCCATAAATTGCAGTTCCAACACTGTTAACTGCGATGTACAACCTAGAATTTAAAGCTTCTCTAGAAAGGCTTGACTGTTTGTTGGATTTAAGTGTGGTATGGATTAACACAGCTCTGTCCGTGCCAGCACTGTCAGAAGTTAAAGTAAGATCCGCCTGCACTAATTTGTAGAAAATTGATGGACGTTGTGATACCTTCAAGTAATGGTAAAGCCTAGCAATTTACGAAATCATGTCTGGAGGAGGAGGAACATAGGGCCCACCACCTTCCCGAACTATATCTGAAAAGAAACATACAACATCATAGAACTTGTGTTTTTTCCTTTTTTGTCGGCGCCAAGTACAGTCACTGGGTGACAAAATCTTGGTACAATTCGTTTTGACTGCTTTGAATGTTATTTCATACACTGGTGTCTGCAGCTATCAAATGGTTACCCATAATTCGATGCAATATTGTGAATTTACGGAGTTCGTTCGTATCCAGCCTACATATTCAGTTACGTTGTTGTGGTTGCTTTTGGCGTATTCAGTACACAAACCTACTGCGTTACGTGTTTTTGAACTGTTTTTCTCGCTCTTCACGATGACTATTGTCCAATTTCTGAAATATATTAAAATTTCCTCTCTTTCTGTTGAAGAAAAATGTGCAATAAAAGAAGTTGGGAGGCCTATTACTTTGCTGAACCTATCTCAGAGTCAGAGTACTGCCGAGTGTTTAAGCCACAAATATATGAGAGAAACAGTTGGATTTGTGGCTGTGACTCTCCCAATAGGCTATACTCTTTACCTTGTTTACTCTTTGCTAAAGACAAGGACGCGACCTGGACAAAAATACGTGTGGTCGAATTAGGGCATTTATCTCAAAAAATGAGGAAGCATTAGGACACATCTATTGGACACAAGAATGCCGTTACATGACATAATGATGCCATTACATGACACAATGATGCTGCGATATTATATACTGATATTTCAACAAATAAATTCAACTTATTTTAAAGGTATTTTGGTCGTTAAAAATACATACAAAGAAATATGAAGCGAGAATAAAAAAAATCAATTTTTGTGAATGTGTGGATTTTTTACAACAAATTCATATATTGATCCAACCCGAAATATTTAATTTCATATTTCTATAGCTTTTATCCGTGGTTGCTGTGAATTAGCCTGCATCCAGAAGCAATATTCCAGTATGGGCCACAATATTCACCCATAGTCGCAGCCACTTATACAGCTTTTGAAGTGAACCCCCTGTTTTTTCAGTCACGCGCCGCCACTGCATTAGACCTCAAAATGTTACGTCAGAAACGTGTAAATGTATATCTAAAATACTTTTACGCTATAATTAGAAAGTTTACTCTTGTAAGCGTACCTCAAATTCTTCTATATTGGTGGTTTGCAAATAAAGTAACCTTTCCCAATGTTTCAGGTTCAAGAAAATCAAAGATTCTCACCAATTCAAACTTCAGATATATTTATGACTGTAAATATCAAACAATTTTCTTCTTTTGCGATATACAGTTGAATTAGTCGTAAATTAAACTCGACAATATAACTTTTTCCGTTTTCACAAATCCTTGAATTAGACGACTATAGTTTAAAAATATTCATAACATTTTAACCGTCATAAGATCTATTGGTGTTCCAATTGAAAAATATCCTGATTTTGGGATCGTGCATCTTCATCGAAAATCCAATATTGAACCTCTTCTGTGCATTTTTCTCGATAACGTCTATTCGTGGTTTTAGTTTGAGGGGGAGAAAGGCAAAGAGAGCAGAGAAGAAATTGGGTAGAAATGGGGAAAATGGAATCGCTCGAAAGAGGCAAAAAGTGGATCTCGAAATGGATTCGCAGGTGACCAGGAGTTGATTTTGCAGCACTTAGAAGAATCCTTCACTTCTGCAGAAGTTTTAGTGACTCACCATGTTTTTCATTTGCCGAGAATATGCATGAGGACGCACCTAAGTTTGGAGGGAAAGGAAACACTCATCTAAAAAGTTTTGCCGTCCTCAGTCGTGAACGGTTTTTGCAATCCCGTGGTTGACGTGAGAGGAAAGATCTGCCAATAGTCGCAGTCCTTGGCTTTCAAGAAGCTTTTGGCAAGTGTAGCTGGATTTATATTAGAAAGATCAGAGGAATTGGTTGCATGGCATTTCGGAATGTTATCCACGATGAATAACTCTAGTATGTTAAGAATAAAAAAAAGGGTAAACAAAAATTAACACGGTATGGAAAAATATTTTGGTATATAAATATCAGTGTGACTATGGTTTATAAAATGTTCATATTTTGGCCAACATATTCCATTTTGCTCTAAATAATTCATTAATTTGCCAGCATTACAGTTGCAACGTTTAATTTTAGCTAGTGCTCTCTGTGATAAAACATTACGTAAAATTATTCATGGAATAATTGGTAAGAATAATGTAAAATAATATATCTTCTGCGATAGAATGATTAACATGGAATCCTTCCATCAGGAAGGCTTTGGGATCGAGTCCCTGAAGAGCAGGTTTCTCCTGGATATGGCATGGATCTTTGTGCATTTCGTCTGAGATTAGTATTTGAAAAATATGTGATTCAAGAAACTCTGTTGAAAGTTATTACAACATTAACAGTAATTATAGTAGTTAGGAAACCTGGTATAGAGCTCGATCTGAAAGTACTCAAGGGAACATTTGCCTTTTATGGGAAAAGGAAATTTTCTACGCTGAAATACGTTATCATAAACCGTTGTCATAAATATAGACATTGATACGAGAAGAAAGTAACTTCTTTTACCGCAGTTTGAAAACAAGATTATCCTTCCTGCGGTACCGAGGCTGTTGTGGTTAGTAAGTGAAGGGCGATTGCAATTAGCTCAGTTCTAGTTATGCTGCGTACTCATGCGCGTAGGAAAGAGGCTGCCATTTGAACGGATCGTTGTTTTAAGAGCAGCAGTAGGTAAGCAGCAGGAGTGACTTGGTTTACAGTTCCCTTCTCCATGCACTCGAGGAAAAGTACTAACGCAATCTCTGAGCCTTCAAAGTGATCTTGCATTTGGCGTATTTATTTCTCCCAGCGAAGATCTGGTTTCATCCTCTCAGCAGAGAGAAGTCAATTCAAATTTCAAATGGATTTTTTCATTGGAAAAAATAAATGCGTATCGTTCGCTGCTATTTTATTCTATTTATTATTTATTCTATTTTTATTTATAGTTAGTTATCTGCTGTTTATTTCCATTCTTAAAGTTGCATTGAAATATCTCAATTAAATCCTTCTTCTACCCTACGTAACGAGAAGTAAATTTAATGATTTCATTTCTGTGGTTGAAAATTTTAAAAGATTTGCTTATTTTATCATTGATGGACATTCTGATGGGATAATCGTATTTGGCTATCGATAAATTTCAGGATTTTTTGCCATTGTCAACATGAAAGATGATTTTAAATTGCTTACATGATAATAAATTCATGTAATTCCCATGTTTCCTTGTGATTTCGTTTCTTATGTAGAGTATTGTGTTTGATCTTAAGAAAGAAAGTTCATTCAGACTAAAAATTTGGCAAAGGTATGTAATAAATTCGCGGGAATTTACAGGTGAATTTTAAGTATTTTATCTTATCTCGGAATATGTAGTATAAAATCTCATGTACAAGTATGGAAATATCTTTCATTTATTTACAATTTTAATAAAAAATGTGAATTTCATTTTTCATTGTTTATTTTGCCCATTAATCCAACGTTACTAATAATGTTTTTACTTTCTCCATATACGAAGTATAGAGAAAGTATTGTTTTCATGAAAAAATTCGACTTCGAGATTTCAACGGAAATACACGTTTTGGGGTCCCTAGAACACGTTTTGACCATTTTCTGAATGATGTCTGTGTGTATGTGTGTGTGTGTGTGTGTGTGTGTGTGTGTGTGTGTGTGTGTGTGAGTGTGTGTGTGAGTGTGTGTGTGTGTGTATGTGTGTGTGTGATAATGGGCGTTCTAACTCGAAAACTAAAAGTCGTATCAATACCAAACTTCATATATAGTACTGTTGTGTGTGCTGTCAGAGTTGATTAGTTTTTGGAGTAAATCCGTTAACCGGAAGTCGAGCTTTATTCATTAAAGCTCATTTCCGGTTTTCAAATTATCTCCATAAATATGATATATACGTCTATTGTATTACTTATAAAAGTTTTAGATAGTATAATTTACTATAACTTTTGTATTTAACATATTTTTGTATCACCGGTTCATTAGGAGTTATTCGTGGAATACTGATAAACCGGAAGAAGATGATTATGTACTTTGTGGGCGCTCTAACATGAAAACTATTTGTTGGATTAACACCAAACTTCATGCATAGTACTTTTATTACAGTCGTTAGAGTTGATTAGTTTTTGGAGTAAATCGGCTGACCGGAAGTCGAGCTTCATTCCTCAAAGCTCATTTCCGGTTTTCAAAATATCTCCATTAATATGATATTTAGGTATATACTATTATTTATAAATGTTGTAGAAAATTTAATTTACTATAACTTTTGTATGAAACATATTTTTGCATCACTGATTGTTTAGGAGTTATCCATGAAATACTGATAAACCGGAAGTTGCTGATTATGTACGTTGTATAAAGCTCATTTCTGGTTTTCAAAATATATCCATAAATATGATATATTGGTATATTGTATTCCTTATAAAAGTTTTAGATAATATCATTTACTATAACTTTTGTATTTAATATATTTTTGTATCACCGGTTGATTAAGAGTTATTCGTGCAATACCGATAACCCGGGAAGTAGCTGTTATGTCTTTTGTGGGCGCTCTAACATGAAAACCATTCGTTGTATCTACTTTAAATTCCACATATAGTGTTTTTGTTGGTGTCGTTAGAGTTGATTAGTTTTTGGAGTAAATCGGTTGACCGGAAGTCGAGCTTCATTCTACAAAGCTCATTTCCGGTTTTCAAAATATCTCCATAAATATGATATTTAGGTATATACTATTAATTATAAATGTTTTAGAAAATTTATCTTACTATAACTTTTGTATGAAACATACTTTTATATCACCGATTGTTTAGGAGTTATTCATGAAATACCGATAAACCGGAATTTGCTTAGTATGTACTTTGTGGGCGCTCTAACATGAAAACTATTTGTCGTTTCAACACCAAATTTCATGTATATTACTTTGGTTGTTGTGATTAGAGTTTATTATTTTTTAGAGTATATCATTGAACCGGAAGTTGAGCTTTACTCTTCGAAGCTTATTTCTGATTTTGCAAAATACCTCTATAAATATGATATTTAGTTATATACTATTATTTTTAAAAGTTTTAGAAAAAGTACTCTACTACACCTTTTGTATTAAACATATTTTTGTATCACTGATTGTTTAGGAGTTATTCGTGAAATACCGATAAACCGGAAGTTGCTGATTATTTACTTTGTGGGCGCTCTTACCTGAAAACTATTTGTCGTATCAACACCAAATTTCGTACATTTTATTTTGGTTGGTGTCATCAGAGTTGATTAGGTTTTGGAGGATATCGGTTTACCAGAAGTCGATCTTTATTTTTGGAAGCTCATTTCCGTTTTTGAAACATTTCACCATTAAACCTTAAGTAGTCTCGTGGGGTCAATGTGACATCAGGCGCTATATTACCGTCGGGATCACAGAAACTAATGAAGATATTTCAACCAAATTTTCGTTTTGTAAAAATGTTGTCCATGTTATGATTATCTGAGGATTTTCTTAATGTGAAGTTATAAGAAGTATGCAATTTTAGCAGTGCTACCAAATTTACTGAAATAAATTTTAATAATTATCTAAACATTATTTCAACAATTTTTAAGCACCTATACATAAAATAATTCATAGGTATTTTAAAGATTTACTGAATATTTTAGGAATGAATCTATAATGTTTAAAATGCTATTACAGTTCACAGAATAACTTACTAATGCTCACTGAGTAAATATGTGTTGATATAGTTTCAATATAGTAACAAAGAGCTACGCATTAATTTGTTTTTACTTTCTCCATATACGAAGTATAGAGAAAGTATTGTTTTCATGAAAAAATTCGACTTCGAGATTTCAACGGAAATACATGTTTTGGGGTCCCTAGAACACGTTTTGACTATTTTCGGAATGATGTCTGTGTGTGTGTGTGTGTGTGATAGTGGACGCTCTAACGTGAAAACTATTGGTCGTATTAACACCAAACTTCATATATAGTACTGTGGTGTGTGCTGTCAGAGTTGATTGGTTTTTGGAGTAAATCGGTCAACCGGAAGTCGAGCTTTATTCATTAAAGCTTATGTCCGGTTTTCAAAATATCTCCATAATTATGATATATACGTATATTGTATTACTTATAAAAGTTTTAGATAATGTATTTTACCATAACTTTTGTATTTAACATATTTTTTTATCACCGGTCGATTAGGAGTTATTCGTGAAATACTGATAAACCGGAAGAAGATGATTATGTACTTTGTGGGCGCTCTAACATGAAAACTATTTGTCGGATCAACACAAAATTTTATATATAGTACTTTTATTACAGTCGTTAGAGTTGATTAGTTTTTGGAGTAAATCGGTCAACCGGAAGTTGAGGTTCATTCTTCAAAGCTCATTTCCGGTTCTCAAAATATCTCCATAAATATGATATTTAGGTGTATACTATTACTTATAAATGTTTTAGAAAATAAATTTTACTATAACTTTTGTATGAAACATATTTTCGTATCACTGATTGTTTAGGAGTTATTCCTGAAATACTGATAAACCGGAAGTTGCTGATTATGTACTTTGTGGGCGCTCTGGGCTCTATGGGCGAAAGGCCAGTTTCATCGTTTTTCATCCAGCATGTCCCGAACAACATTATTTATAATGTTTAGAGTTCGAAATTACTGTCGTAGATAAGTATTTACATTTTATATATGGAGAAAGTCATGTGCTGGCCACATCAGATTTTTTCTTATTTTTTCAGGTGAGTACTTGGTCTTCTTCATCTCCCCTTCTGAATGTACGTAAAAGTTATTGATCTTGCCTAGTGAAAGCTGTTTTCGAAGCACTTGCACTTCACACTTAAAAAATCGCCAATAAGTACTATCCACAACTTGAAGAATTTTTGTGTAGTAAAATTCAATACAATTTCAATTTTTTCAATACAAACACTGCACAAATTCGCCTCACTGTACAATTTAAAAGTGCAGGAATCAAAGTAATTTACATAATAATACTAGTAATACTAACTAAAATTAAAGGATGCTTGAAAGGTTACAATATGAAATTTAATCGCACAAAGAATTATTATTAACTCGAGATAGAGATAGGAATGCACGTGCATGGCGTGGTTGCCTAACTCCTATATTGCTAATTTGTTATAAACAAAACCCATTGAGTTAAACGGCCAGACACGTGTCCACTACTTTCTAGCAAAGAGCGTGCCCCGAAAGATTCGTGCGAATCCGTCTGTTAACTTCCCTCTTACCTGGTGTCCCCCTTGTCGGTACAAATTTTAATTTTCGGAATTGTTTGGCACGGGTTACCATAATTCAGTCGCAATGATAATTATTAGGTGAGTTAATAAGGCCACATAGAAAAAATTAGAGGGTATGCGTATTTGGTTTTGCGAAAAAATATTTCCTTTATATCTTGGTACACCCTAATGTACATGTTTGTACATTAGGTATAAATATTAATATATTAATTTGAAATATTTTTTCTATTCACGAGTTTCTTGAGCAATCAGGCATAGGAATTATTAATTAAACCACTATTACTATCTGCTCTGATCGGCTCATTTTTATTTATCCACTTTTGCATTGAAATCCTCCAAATTAGTTGTGCAGTATTTGTATTGAAATCTTATTCCGACCATGGGTATCGGATTGAAAGGGGGCTTTCGCTTTGACAGGTAACCTTTAGTGGAGTAAAGAATTTGTTCTATATTTTCAAAACGAAACGCGATTTCGAACTATATTAGAGATTATTTAACGCGAAAGATTCGCAATTGTAATCAGTTAGGAGAATTGAGTTTCATGCACCCCACACGCTGAATGGAGGCTAAAAGTGTAGATGTGTTCCGGGTTGCATGAGGGCTCAGACCTTGAGGTGATACACATTTTTCTACCGAAACTGAATGGAGAATCATCGAAGCTTTTGTGTTTTTTAGGTTCATACTCTGCTACAGTCGTCTCCTTAAGCTATTTTTCTGAAAATATAGCAAACATGTCTAATATTGAGCCTCGTAGAGCTTATAGGAAAATCCAAATTACAAGAAAGTAATTTTCCCCAGGGACATGTGCATTAAACTCTTAGTGAAAAATTACTGTTTTTTATTTCGGCTATGTCTTTCCACGAAGTCGCGCCTTCGAATATCGATTTTATTATTGTAAAATGTTTGCATGTTTCAGATTCCAAAGCATATATTGGATATCGATTCTATACACACATAAAACGAATTAACATCTTTTGTTGAGGGAGTCTACTTTGCAATAAATTAGAAAATAGTTTGAATTGAGCATGCCTAAATAGTTGCCGTATATTACGGGCTATAAGACGCACCTTAATTTTTAAGAAACTTAAAAAAATAACATTTTTATTATTACATATTTGATTGCAAAGCCAGACTAAAAACATCTTAGTTTATAAAACCGAAATGACCTTTAAAATCCCTGAAAATCGTCATCTGAACTTTCTTCTTCAGATAGAGATAGATTTCCCGTGGCATCGAATATTTTCATTTTTATATTAATTTCGAGTATAAGACGCACCTGAATTTTGGAGGCACATATTTGAGGAAAAAAGTGCGTCTTATAGTCCGTAACGTAAGGTACCTTGACACCATAGTTCTTTCACATACTTTCCTTACGCCAGGCTTTAATTAGGCAGGATTTAGGTTTTTTTCAGTTGATATCATGTAAATATTTCACAGAGGTTTCACGGAAGAAAGGTTCCCACTCTAGGGATATATCAATCCTATCCTTATGATTGCAGCAATCAAAATGTGTAATGATGACCATTTATCCATCCTTAAATGGCTCACGAGGGAGTCGCAGATGGCCCCGAGATAATGGAGTCTGTGATGAAAATAATGGAAAGGCAATGTTATAGTCGTTCCTTCAACTGTTATAATAAATTATCTATCCATTTCTTCGTAGTAAATCGCCACATAGCGTCAAATATTCTCCTTTTCTGATCTTATCCTTGCTTAAGTAATGTAATATGAGACTTTTTGGTCCCAATCATACCCCAATAAAGATGGAATCCATCTCCGTTACTTTCCACACATTGGCCTAGTTCCCATTGAAGTGTGTAACTTACCATTTTCTTCCTCGGAAACTCAATTCTCAAGTTATAAGAGCGAATTATGTAAAATAGCTCAATAAGAAATTAGTTTTGTGCATTCGAAGTTGAAAGACCTTCCTTGGATGATTCCGAACTTTGGTGCCCGCATTAATTTTCAATTAATATGAAAAATGTTTCGCGTCAAAAGGAACTTTTTAATAGGAAATTCGAGCGGCGTAACTCTTCTCTGCGTTATTTGGCTTCATCGGAGGTGCTTCATTACGTTTCCTTTAAGAAGTTCTCGAGGGATCTTTTTTGATAGAAGATGGTTAATAGCCATCAAGGCCGAGTAACTTTGACGGGAAGTCTTATTAATTTCCGAGCGAAGCTTTAGAATCTATTTCTGTGAGAAAGATTTCCGAATACACCGACGAACTGCTCAACGATATTTCAGTAAGGTTTAATGTTTCAGAATACGCCAGTGATGTTTATGAATGGGTCAGTTACATAAATCAAGTACCCATTTAATGCTAGGTGTGCGAGATTCTACAAATGGGACGAGTAATCGTAAAATTTACACGCAGAGAGACTTTGGCTAGCGAGTTACACTGCCAAAGAATTATCCCTCCAACGAAAATGTTCCTTTACTTTGGATTAGCAAATGTATTGTGTGCTCATTCAAATCGAAAACAACCTAAGCTTATTGGACGCATTCTTACTTGCTTGTTAAATTGCGTGGTAGTTTTTCTATGTCATTATGTGCATTTAAAGACTCGTAAATTCGTCTTTTGGCTCACCAAGATTTCGTCTTTTGGTGCTTTTTGTCAAACTATCTTCTGTAGCGCTAGTAATTCCTTCGATCCTGTTAATTCTGGAGATATTATCGTAAAAACGTCTTTAATGCGGTGTCTAAGTGATCTTACACAAGTAATTGGATTTCAGTAATATGTTTAGTTTTTGAGTTATTCTCCGTTATAAATTATTTTTGAGCATCTTTATAAGTATCTTCCTGTTATATATTTTGTATATAATTTCGCAGGTAAATCATTAAAATTAAGTTTTAGGATGATTTTCAATTCCATATTCATCATGAAAACGTCCTGAGTGTAGACATAATTGAAATTTTGTTTATGTCCGGAACATCCATTTCGTGCATTTATGCAATTAGTACCTCTATCTTATCTTTCCTTTTTATTTTGTGAATCTTTTGGGTGAAAATGCAAGCCTAAAAGAGAATCAGGGAATTTCGACAAGTAAAGCTGTTGTAAATATTGAACTATAAAATTTATTGATGCGAAAGAAATGTGGTTTTCTTCGAAGTGAGGCTTTCAGATAGTCATGTGGACAGAGCGTTTGGTGAAATCGGTACCGGATTCGATTCCCTTTAACAATACTACTACTACTTCTTAGAAATGTGATGCAACTCGCCTATACCGATTCGGTGCTGGATGTATCATTTTGTTTTAAGGCAAGTATGACATCGGATCAACTAGATATAACTAAATTTCAGACCGTTGCTGTCACATATCCACAGGAAAACATGCTTTGTTATCTCCGTAGGAATCCCAGCTTCTTCGTTCTTGGGTGTACATATTTCACGCAAAGCAGTATGAAACTACTTCGATGGCTTAGCTCGCTAATAAAATTTAAAAAGGCATGGGAAAGGAAGGAAACAGGAAATTACGCGTAAAGAGAATTCAAATGCAAGAATCGATGGAGAGAATGTCACTGCAGAATATCAATTTCCTCTCTGCAGACAGAAGAGGTGTCAGAACGCGTTCTTTGGACAATGGATTTATGAACACGGAGGAAAAATGTCACCTCAAATGGACGATCAATACTGTCGGGCTCTCTCCAGGTTACAGGTTCTCTGTTGGCTCCTCTTTTATCTAGAGTTTTCCTCATTCTGAACATTTGGACATTAAGGATCGGAGTCAAAATTAATTATTCCCGAAATTCCGCATTGATTACATGTTTAACTTTTACTGAGGCGTCATTTTTTATTGGAAAATAGAAAGTTATGCATTTTTATTTGGAATATTCTAATTTTTTATTGCCAGGTTTTGTTTACCATTTACTTACCACTTTGGTATGCTTTCTGCTGCATGCACTCCGACTATTCAATAATTAACCACAATTTCATTCTCTTTGTCTACACCTTAATTCTAAGATTTCATAAGCTTTCTGCTCTCACGCTTTTCTTGAAGTTCAGGTTTCCTGCCTTTAAAACTGCAATTTTATGTACAGCATAAGTATATATATTTGTTCGTTTGAGCATTCAAACATTAATTGTTCTCTGATACCATTTGTATGCGCGACAAAGGATATATTTAATTTATAATTGTGTTTGACTTTACTTTGCGACTAATACATTCGTAGAAACGCAAAAATGTGCCGTAGAAACTTCACTAGACTAATGATAGAATTGGTATGAAATGTATTTGTGCGTTAAGAGCTACTTCACAAATTATCCATTCCGAGGAGGTCGCGATTTTGCATTTGCGGTGCATTGTGGGGCGGGCGAAGTTGGGATAATCGAGAAGGCACGACGTCTCCTCTCAAAAGATAGGACCGTTTCCTCGGATTTATGCGTTCACTTGTCTTCGATTGGCCATTTTCTGCACACCATGTCGACACGCAAAATTCCAAGTGAAGAGGACTCTATCTTCGAATGTATTGTGTTTACGTTGATGGGGAGGGGAAACCCGGAAGTCGTGATGCTGTACTTGTTCACTGATGAATCACGAAACCTTCATTTCCTTCTCTATGCATCTAGGGACGCATATTTCTTCAGGTTAGACTTACGTCGTGCTACTATTTCTTTCTCAACGGATGTTTACCATCCAAATCTTCGGAGGAGCACTCTGCATTCATAATCCATCTTGAGTCCGATGACATTCTACAAACTCCACCGCGGGAAAGCTGTGTACTCATGAATACCCTCTCAACAAACGCTGCATCTCCTCTTTTTATGCATTATTTACACTACATTCATTATTATACTTTTGAAGGAATGCCCCATAAAGCGAAGGGGATTAATGACTTGAGGCCTCGATAAATGAAAAAAAATTGGTAAAATCCTTGTTATGGAGTATTTTACTGCATGGGTGTGAAACGTGAACCTTAAGAAAGGGGAAGGCAAACGTTTTGAGGCTTTAAAGTTGTGGGTATGGCCTATAATTAAAAAGCCACACTACTCCTTTCTTTCAATATGCATTCACTGAATCACCTTATGTTACTCCTCTATCCTCGCTTAAATCTTTCATATAAATGCCCTGACACGAAATGCAGCAATGCAATCAGCAATGAAAAGAAATCTCCTCTATCCCATACACACTCAACTGATGTTGCTCCTGCTCTTCCTCTCAACGCATTAGATGCTTTCTTTGTCTTAGTACGTAATTATTCTGTCTATATACCTAATAATTCTCATCTGTTTCTTTTTTTTTCTCTCTCTTTTTTTCTTACTTAGAGTTACCTAAATATCTATGTTATATAAAATGTTGACTAGTACATACATACTGTGTGCATTATTTTGATACTGTTTTTTTATAATAATATTCTTTTATTTTATTTTTTTTCTCTGATAATGCACGTTTTTTTTCTATTTTGTTTTTTTTATGTTACTTTGTATATTGCTATCTCTTTTTAAATGTGAACTGATTTATGTATCGCATGTAAGTACTTATTGGTAGTGTATTTATTTATTTTTGAATGTTTTTCTCTTTTCTTATCTTTCTGCTATTACTATTGGTAGGTTTGCGCAGGTTTTTCACACCCCCCTTCCTTGTGGGTGTTTTCCTGCAGTGGATTTTTTTTACTTAAGAATCTCTTAGGTTTTTTACCTCCACAATTCTTCTAATTTTTTCTACTTCTTATTTTATACTTAATGACGATGGGTTAGATGGAAGAAGAGACTTTTAAGTCTCAATCTCGCCCAAATAAAGACGATTTATTATTATTATTATTATTATTATAATGGAAGTTGGATTGATAGGAATTCAAACACGGAGATGCTGGAGATGTTTGGAGGGCTATAACTAAAGTGATTAAGAATTGACAGAAAACGGGTGTCGAATGTTTTGAGGAGAGGAGATGCCAAAGAAAGAAGTTGAATTTAAGGGAAGAACAGAGGGGAGGACAAAGAAGATGACATAAAAGGTAGGGGACCTACCAAGAAGGAAAGGAGATGGCGTGGATTAGGGATTTCTAATACTTTTAAACCAAAGGTCGATACTTTTGATTCCATTCCTCTTATTATTTTACACGGAACATCTGTTTTATTTTTCTTGAGAGTTTAGTAATTCATAAATAGTATGGTATCAATAAATTTGTATGTTTCCGTTCAACTGGCATTTCAGAAATGTGTTCAAAATGTGGTGTTTATGATTGTTCGAAACATAGTTGCAAAACATACTAATTTCCATATAATTAAAAGTTGATACTTCATATTTGACTTTTATATTTTCATTGATATTGCAATTTAAATGAAATTTTAAATTTCAAATTAAACAAAAATATGAACACTGTTAAATTCCACAGAACCATTTCCATGCGTCGTTCTTAGATAATCTATGTTGATAGCATATAGTAAGTGTTTTGCACGCTGTCATTAGTTTACGAATGCCAAATGGTTGCACGTTATCAGAGAAATAGATGAACATGAATGAGAGGATTCTGTAATATCGTATTTTAAGCATTATGGGCATTCGAATAAAAGTATTGAATTGGATCACTGTTTCGCATGAGAGCATAAACAACAACAAAGATATTGCTATCACTACTTATCATGTAGTGATGCGTGAAAACAGGTGGCTTGGTTTTGAAATTGCATTTCTTTAATGGGTAAGACAGCTGCATTTAGGATCTCCTCCTAAATGCAGCTGTCTTAAATCCAATCTCGAAAGAGTTCTCCGAGCCTAATTACACCTCGTTGAAACCAGTCTAATATTGCCTTCCATTTTAATTCCCGGGTATTTTATGAAGCCAAAATCACCATGATTTTGCATTCCCTCCCGACGAATTCCGCTAAATATTACCCTGATTTCTAGTCTAACATCTTTCGAAGCTCGCTTTGCACCGGATATGATGTTAATCTGCGCGTCCTTGGAAAAAAGAATTCCTGGTGACAAAAATCTCTCTAAAATCTTATTATAATTTGAATAGATCTAGAATATTTAGTGTATTCCATCATTGCACCCTAATATCAATGAGGATGAGTTCTAATTGTCCTGAAAATATGTATCTTATTTTTTAATCTTAGCAAAATTTTCCACAAAATTACGAAATATGACTCCGTTAATAATAATAATAAGCCGTTTTGTTGGGAAATAACTTTGTATTCAATCGGTCCCTTTTTATCACACCTTGATATAGGCTAAGGACTTAAAATGGAAACAGATGAAATCATTCTAAAAAGAATGCAGGATTTATGGACAGACCAAAATCTCCATACAGCTTTTGAGAGGTCGTTATTATTCGTTTTTCTCGATAACTTATTTGCTTCAAATTTAAAAATTCGATGCTCTCGTAACATTTATTCTCTTTTAAGATATCTCCGTTTTTATACGAAAAACGAATTTTAAATAATAAAAACGATTTTAACAACGCCAATCGATTTTAGAAATTTCATTTCATTTCATCCTATAAAAATTGCGAGGAAAGAGGTAAATTTGGCATTTTTATGAAAACTAGGTAATATTTTTACTAAATGAAGTTTATAAAAAAATGCATATGATTTTTTTAAATGAAAATAAAAATCCCAATCATACTCTGTCTCATACTCTATAATTGGCGAACACCAATAGAATTGGGGAATTTCTATGATCACTTCTTCGATTGGAAATTTCAACACTTATTCGTGTTTTTTATGTATTTTATGAATTTAAGCCATCGAAGCCAGATGTCGAAGCACAGCAACAACAGATATTCGAATAACAGACACATTATTATTTCATTAATTAATTATTATTAATAAATTACATGTTTATTTCTTATTATTTATCTAAATATGCAAATAAATTATCAGTAAAGCGTAGATTACTTGATTCCGGCCGGAAGGTACTTCATTTGGTCTCAAACCTCGTACAAAATTTGATAAATACATCTGTTTATTCTTTTTATGTCAGATCTTTAAAGCGTTGAATCATCCTCTTTCATTGGCTTTCTACTTTCCTCTGTTGTCAGCTAAACTGATTTTCAATGTCGTCTTTACATTAATTATTTTCATGATTGTCGACTTGAGATCCCATGGAACTTTATGGTTGAGGAATGAGAGCGATTTCAGCTCATTTTGTTGATGGAATCTTACTAATGAGAAGGTTAATCGCGCTGCATGTCTTTGGGCGGTTGTTCACTTAGTGATTCATTTTCCGTTGGAAGTAAAGTGGACTTTTGATCTAATTGGAAGTACATAATAGTGTGATAGCAATAAAATCTTCTGGTTTTCTGTCGCATAGCGAAATAGTTTTTCATTAACTCTTAAATTTTTAATGTTTTTCAAAATTCTAATATTTTGGAGTTTAAGTTTTCCTATCTCTATTTCCTGCAACCATACCCAGTGGAATGGAATGTTTTAAGTTGCTTTCGTAGAAAATAGAAAAAGGAACCTTTCATCTAATGTTTTCACACTCATTTCATGGGTGTTTAATGACATGAAAGCTTCTGAGGTATGAGTAAATAGTGGCACTATTTAAGGTCTCCTCCAAGGAATGCACATTGTTACTCAGAAAGTTATTGTGCTTCACTTACATGTTCCGCTTATAGAGATCTTGGTGAGGAATCCATTGGCAAAATATCTCACTCCTCATCCTGCCTAGTAAGCCTCACTAGCTCTCGGCAGCTTATGTCGGAGGGGGTGAGGTACCAACCGATCTTGGGCTGAATACCTTCCGGAAAAAACCTTGAGAGATTGACAGGATTTATAAGCCTTACCACCGACATCCTCAGTACCTATTTTTCTTCTTCCTCAGTGGTCGGAAACCCCGTTCTTTTTACTTCTTTCTTTCCTTCTGAGGTGGTATTGACTCCTTGCTGTTCTTATGGCTTTCGATCGAAATGTGGGTCAATGTCATTCCACCGGAAATGGGTTACTCCCACATTTCGCCGTGTTATCGCTCCAGATGGGAAATTCTATTCGGAAACTGAATTAATACTTAGTAATACGCTTTTTTATTTCTGCTATCGATCCATCCCCCTTTTCGTGGTTTCGTGTTCTTTACGTTTCGGAGCGTATTTCTTCGTGCATGATGAGAAGAGTTGGCGATAAGCTTTCCTCGATATCGGGACGATAATCTAATTTAGGTTACGATTTTTGGTGTTAACGGATTGCTGTCAATCGTCGACTCCCGTGATAGTAATAATAAAAATAGTGATACATCTTTATTTGTGGGAGATTGAGATTGTCTCTTCTTCGTGATATCGCGTGAATAGAATTTGAAAATAATGCTGATTGCATTAAGCTAAAGTCCTTCTTTCTTCGATTATAAAGAGAATTATATGTTCTTATAGATTTAGATGGTAGATTCTCTATCATTATCTGCACGATACATAGAATGACATATTGTCGGTGTTTTTGACTAATTATGCTTATGCCAAATGTTCCCTAAGATCCTGATGTGCTCCTAATATCATCTTCATAAGTGTCTTACGCATCGTTAGGTTTTTGTTTCCTAAAATTTCTTGCTTAGTGCACTTTATTTTATTTCTCGCCATCTTCTTCGTCTTTTTACATCATCTAACATATTTTGCTATTTCCCTGTCTATTATCCATCTCTTGTAGCCTACTTCAGCCGTCTCAATATGGACCCTTCCTCTTCCTCTGCCGACGCCTTTTTACTTCAATCAAATCCTTCTCCTCTCCTATCACCTCCAGCACATCCTTGTTTTTATTTAAATCCAGATTATTTTTTCCGTTTCACGCCACACCCAAATCTCTAAGACTTCTTATCATTTGACGCATTTCTTTTAATTTAATTATTTAAATTTACGCTGCTAGTTGGCCTTCTGGTCAGGTGACAACATTTATCTTCATAATGTCTTCATAGATGTTTACGTAAAACAACGTTTACAAATTTCCCGAGACAACTTATTTAAAGTAGAAGTCGATTCTGGTGAAACGTTTTAAATAATTCCCCTTTTAATGGTATTTTTTCATTTCCTTTGGTATACATCGCAGGAAAAAATCCCAGAAGGTCAATCAATAAATTTCCTGATAAATGTTCCTGGGTAAATATGTAATTTTGTGATAAATTTTCAAACATCATTTACGCAGTTTGTAGTGGCTATCTTCTCTTAAATTTTGAAATAATGCAGGCTCTTGCATTCAGTTCTCTATATAGAAAACACCATTTCTTTTGTTTTACTGTAAATTGCGAAACGGATGTTTGAAAATTTATCAGGGAATTAGCAATGTTTACTGTATGCAAATAAGAAATTCGATTATTGGTTTAAGATATATTACTCAAAACTGAACAATTGTAAGCATAGAAATTGTTTAATAAATTAATTGGAAATTAAATTTTGTAATGAACTTAACAGGGAAAATATGGAACTAAACATTGAAATTATGCTATGAGCTTAAAATGGAAAGACTTTTTACTCGAAAATGAGAAGTTTAAGCTAACAAAACTTTTTTAAGGTATCGAAAAAGTCACTCTCACAGAAAGTATGCTTATATAAGGTTAATCTCTTTTGCCTTCCCGCTCTTTCCTCTAAACTCTCACTTCTTGTAATTTTACGCCCTATTTATTCGTTCGCTGCTGTCGAATTCGATTTTACCTCAGAGTTTAGATTTTGTGCCTCGGATTTCTGTTTATCGCAGAGTATTTGAAGTGATTAAAAGTTCTTCCCACGTTTGATCGGGACTAACGGATTTAGTTCTTCTATTTGAAAATCGAATGTGCCTAAAACTACGAGCATTAGTATTCAGCCTGCTTTCCTTTGATCTCTGAGCATTTTAGGCTCCCTGCAGTGCAGGCGTAACTTCTTCCCTCTTCTACACATAAATTGGCCCATTAATGGATTCTAGATTTAATCCCTGTTATTGATTGAAGTAAACTAGGAAATCAAAGCTGGCGACCTAGGATTAATCTTTGAGGGCGAAAAAGATTATTATTTGCCTAAAAAATAGAATATGTATATATAACACTTATGGCAACTCATTTATGTTATTCAATTCGTTAGCCCCTTCTTGTGTACGCTTTTCATCCCTACATTTTGAGCATTTACCAATGACCGTTTTTGGGGACATTGAAACTTTTCTAATGAGGTTCTATTGCTTATTTCAAGGTTATGGAATTTTAACTTGGTAAATACGAAAGTATCATATTTAAAAGGGTTGATTGTAAGAAGTTTCAGCATCAATAAAAAATGAAGATATTCGAATGCGGTTTTAAATAGAAGAAAAACATTTATAATTTGAGTGTCTAAACTTGGTAAAATGATGCTGACAGTGAAAAGTTAACAGTCGGGCGAAGGAGCGGGAAGACGAGAACCTTTCCATATCGGATAAATTCTTCTTTTTTTATGGTAAAATAAGTTGCGATACCATATGAGGTCTTGTTGTTTTAACAAACAAGAAAGTTTTACTTTTAAGAATGAATTCAGTAATAACAAATATAATTGAAATTAAGGCACATCGTGGCATAATATTTTTTGAGATGACATTAGTTATTCCAGACTGGGCGAATTAGTATTCGAAAAACGTTTGTGGTGCGCAAATGGCAATAAAAGGTATAAGCGCAAATTTGATATACACATTGTATTGGGAGGTTTTCTTTAAAACAGTCGATTTACAGATCAAAATTACCGAAAATCAACCTTTGATCCAATTTCTCTCAATATGAAGAGCTTCCACAAGGTTAAGGTTTACACTGTGTTATTTCTATTTTATGCCTCTTTTGGTTTAATTCATATTCAGAAATTGAGTATAAATCGATATCCCTCAGAGATATTTCTACTCCCTTCGGCCCTGTTGTTCCCTAATCCAATGAGGAAACTCCTTTATTGGCTGTCCAAAGATTAGCTTATTTATGAATGATAAATGAAAATCGTGCGATGGAAGGAATTTTCTCACGGAACACCGCCACAAATAAGAAAGAAAACGTTTTCCAGCGCTCCTCTTAACCATTCGAATCATGCGATCTTTTCAATTACGCTAATGGTACTCGCTGTTCCTCCTCGTTTTTTCTTCCAGACGGCCTACTTTGGCACGGCCCCTAATTTACTTACTCTCCATGTTTATCCGCTTTTGGTTAAAATTCCTCGACTAATTTTCCGACGGCATAGTTAATATCCCTCCCATCGTTGCAGTTTCGTTCTGCGCTTGTTCGGTGGCGTGCGAGCGGCCATTAGGCGTACTCTCTTACCGACAGCACCGTCTTCAAGTCCCCTTTAGAGTTCCGGGCTTGATTTATTGCGTCCTTGCATGCTGGTCCCTCCCAAGTGTTTTCCCCCCTCCCGCTGTCGCCATGAGGAGACTTAAAGAGGAACCTTAACAAAAGAACAATCCGATTTGAAACCTATTTGGGCTGTCATCCTCTGGATTCTGCCCGTCAGCTCTTTCGTCGAACAATGGAAAATAACGAGTGACGTCTAGCGGCTGCCGAATCAAACTCGGAACGAAAATTCCGTGCACAGAAGTTCTACATTGCATAGTCCCGTATTGTTCCGAAAATATCACGACGGAGTAAACGCTCTCATCGATTTTGATTGCTTTAATAGAGGGATGGATGTCGTTCATAGGCCGCTGAAGTTTGGTAGCGTACGGCTTCGCAATTGAACTTGGTTTACTTTGTTCGTGAAAGCGTGCTGTGATCATTATATCCGTGGAGCTCGTCTGCATTTTTATAAAGCAATACTGTTTCATAGAGGTATCAGGGGTTTCGCGTTTGGCGTTCGTGGATCTGAAACGAATTCCTTTTACAAATGCGAAATAATTACCATTTGAATTTAACTATAGAAAGTCCCAATCCCTTGGGTCATTGTTTGTGCGTTGTCCGTTGTTACTGTTTATGCTTACCACTGCAATTGTCCATTAAGTAGATGTTTGTGGGCATGGAAAATAAATAAAGAAAATTAACTTGTATATAACTTCCAAACTAAATTCCAATTTCTATGGCCTGAAAAATCTTTATTACAGAGAATATTGTTAAAATATTTCTTGTAAATCGTCAATGTAAGCTAAAATATGCAACATTTCTAACATTACCGTTAATATGATATGTAAATACACTTTATAGGACGAATCTTGTGAGATATGAAGCGAATTTACCTTTATCATAGGATTTATGGATGAAAATAAACGTCAACTTCTGCAAATTTGCTCTCAGCAGGCACGTGTCAGCCTACAGCTGGGGCAAAATGCACCGCTCTACCTCAGCTTCCTCGTCTATTACCGTCGCGTAAAGTTCGCGGAAAATGCAAATTCTTCGAGCTACTAGCCCTGTCATCCATGCTCGTGATTTTATACATCGTATCTGGTAACCCAATGTAACAGTGAGAAGCAATCTCTTTTGCCACTCCCTTGGATATATTTTCTCCAAATTTCCCAAATCACACACGGCCTGAGACATTGAATGATCTTGGATGTAGAAGAAAAGGAAACTTTGGTTAATAGGTGAGCTAAAGAGTGAATTTATTCTTTTCTATTTTGACGAGACGAGAGAGAGAGGGATATTCAAATAATATTCTTTTAGAATTATTTCGGTA
The DNA here is from genome assembly GCA_947579665.1 of Sympetrum striolatum. Lineage (NCBI taxonomy): Eukaryota > Metazoa > Arthropoda > Insecta > Odonata > Libellulidae > Sympetrum > Sympetrum striolatum. The sequence continues at coordinate 87,992,515 of OX388349.1, forward strand.
ATTAATGTAATTACAATTTATCATGTGTATGGTTGATAATAAAATATATAATAATTAGTTGTGTATAATATTATATCAATAATTCAGTAATATCCTAATAAGTATATCGACTATTTGACTGTTTTTATATGGAAATTTTTGCAATCGTATTAAAACCTAAAAAGCAATTCGGTTTGATCCACAAGGATCTGCATCAGGTACGCCTTGTGGTAAAGTTTTCCCCGTGGTTCTATATTAACTGATTCCCCTAGAAGAAGTTTTTCCAAGAGGAATAAGGAGGAATTCCCCAAGAAATTTTTCCTTTTGCGGAGATTTCCGAACTGGTTTCAAAACCAGTTGGAAGTGGATTCCACAACGTAGTCGAGCTTCGATTCCTTTTGTTCTCAGTGTTTTGTTTCTGTGGAAGTAAATTGAGTTGGCGGAAATGAATTATTGGTGCTTCTCTTATGTATCAGTGGTGATATTTTGCCATTCAACTCTCTCTCTTGGCCTAAAAGTTTATTCGAAGTTCCAATTTTTTCGCTCATACTAATTAAGAGGATGCGACCATTACGTACCTAATACAATCCTCAAACCCAATTGTCATGTGAAGTTACTAGTAATTTTTCAGAAGTTGCCTCTAGTAGTCTTCCCATCTGCGCAGAGTACTCGCAAAACATATTGGGACTGTCGGTCAGTCTTAATCAACATTGTTATGGAGAACTAAGGCCGTTCACATCTTTCAGTTAGTCTTGGATGGTCAACTTTTAATAATTTCCACTTCCGTTTATTTTATATTTGATCCGAAAAGAAAAAGGCTTCCGGATTTTAAATTAATTTTACTCTAGGTATGGAATTTTCCAGTTCATTTCTTTGATGACATTTCAGGAATTACCGACATGGATAACAACTTCTTCTCTTTAAGAAATAAGATATGAGATTCTCGCGGAATATTCTCTAACGTGGTGCCAATGGTGATATTGATGTCCTGAATTTGTACCTGTGTAATTGGTTTTTAGAAGTCATTATTAGAAGTTATTAGATTACGAAGGCATCAACCAAGTAGTGTGTGGATGTGATGATGGGAGTCGTACTTTAAGGCGTGTTCCTAAGAATGCTATTGCCGAACGGAAAGTACGGGTTCTAAAAAGCTTCGGGTTCAAGTCCCGGTTCGCATTTGCTTATTCTTGGAGCTACAATAAAGCATGCTATTGCTATTTGCTGTAGAGATTTTTTTATCATTGACTGTAAAATGCAAATTTTCATGTTACTAAATTTTCATCTCTTTGTTTTCCTATCACATCATTTTCAAATGATACTAAAATATCTACAAATACATTACAAGTTATTCCAGAGTCAAATACAGTAAATTTGTTACTGAAATTAATTTTTCCCTCCTCGCAGTGACTTTGTTTTTTGGCGGATGGCATGATTTGCAAATTCATTCAAAAGACGCAAGTTTTGGAAAAATTCAAGCAATCAGATCATGAATGTTTCTTTACTAAATTTGCGGTAATTTAGTATTGGTTTACTATCAAGCAAACTGGCTTAAAAATAGATTAGAACCGCGACTTAAAAAATTGCTATTTTGGTCGATTCGTAATCATTTTCTTTGAGTGAACGCTTTTATAGAGATCAGCCTCACTTTCGGATTGCCTTTCATTACACTCCAAAGAAGCCGTTTATTCAACTTCTTCAAGCGATTGCCTGGAAATCACATTTATTAAGGACGCCTTTTGCCTCATCCCTTTTAACCCGTGGAAATTCAATCACCTCCGACCTCGGCTGGACCTTTTTAATGAAATGTGTGCTCGGAATGGTAAAATAGGTCGTCCTCCAGTAATTGCCGTTACGAACGACGGTGGCCCCCAATTAATTAATACTGGAGCTGAGTTATGGTGAGCTATAACGTGTCGCCACTGTGATTATCCGAGGTAACTTTATTCCTCTGAGCGTGTACTTTTATGATGGATTCGTGCTCGTTTATTTCTCAGCGGACACATCGGCAAACCGCTCTATTGCTAGAGCCCCTGAAATATTACACCTTTTACAACACCAGGATATCGCCTAGCGCGTCAAATTTATTGCCAAGTATTGTCTACACTTTTATGGAAACGAAAATGAAAGAATTTATTGGTTTCGTACCCCATCACGTTTGAACAACCTTGTACTGGTTTATCGCCGGTAAGCGATGCTTTATCTCGCATTTAATCAATCAGCTTTGATATATATCTACAAATATGTTGTAAAGTGTTGATGATGTTGATAAGATATGTCTCAAATACCATTAATAAAGCGAAATGGTGTAAAAAATCACTCCGATAATTTAATTCTGATGGCATTTTCTTAAACTATGTAAATATATTTTTATTAATCGTCTTATTTATCATGAATAGCAAATCGACTTGAGAACAAGCGCAAGAGAATGAATATATTTCCATCCATAATATAACATCTCGTCCATTGCTTCCACGGTATTATTAAAGTGCCAGTATCTTAAAGAGATTTCCTTAAAGTTGAATTACCATGCAAATTTGATTTACTCGTATTGTTCTTAATTTTTCTTTCTAACTATTCCATAGTAAGTTAGTGGCGTGCAGCATGATTGGCCTTTCTTTATTTGTGGCTCTTTCTGATTCATTCCATTTTCTTGTTATGAAATTCAAGTGTTTGATGTGACTTGCTAATTAGTGGCAGTTTAAAAATATTTTTGAAGGTCTTGATCATAAAAGGATGCATAGTTCGTAACATATGGAAAGGGAGAGGGTTCGTTTTAGATTCATTAGAATTCTATAAACATGTAAATCGCCCTAGGAAGAATGTTTTAGAAGAAGTTTTGTTTAGAGTATTTTCTTTATTCAAAAGATAAGGGAATCATGAGCATTAATATATTATTTGTTAATCAATAAATAGTGCATAACTTTCAAGTGTTAGAGAAAAATATATACAATTAGGATATTTGCCAGCGTTCTCCACTATGCGTTGTCACTGGGTGAACGAGATAATTTTTTCATCCATAATTAACGGATTATAATTATAATTCGTTACTATCAGAGAAGGATTGAGATGGAAGAGTCAAGACGTATTTTCCAGATGGTGAATGACTTAGTAAAAATATAATTGATTACTTCTGCCTTCACTTCGTGGAGCCTTCTAATACTAGCAATAATTATATAGAATAGTTGATTAGTAATAATAATTAAATAGAACCTTCTAATACTATTCATGGTGAATGGATACTCCGAAATCTTTTGGTTCACTTTATTTTGGAGTGACTTGAGAACGACGCCTAATCGCCGAAACAAGTTATTAGTTTAATAAAACATCTCAAACAGAATATTTCGGAATATTTATTCACCATGAATAACTTAGTAAAAAGTAATATCCGGAAATAATAAGAACATTTTCATTGCATGTTTAAAAAGCACAAATTTTATTTTTTATTGTAGTAATATTGTTAAAAGTGCTTCGACGGCTTAGGTAATTTTGCACATTGGCTCCCACCGGGTATCGAACCCGGGACCGCTTTCACCAAAGGCAAACGCGCTGTCCACATGACCATCCATTATTTCATGAAAATAAGAGATTGTTAAAGGGCCACGAATAGAGAGCTGACAACATGCGAGTTGATTTTGGTGAGAAAGTTGCTGAACAAGCGTTTTATTCCTCGAAGGTGTTTACATTATTGGTCGCCTTCATTTATAATCAAATTTCCTTCCAATACAGAAACTTGCGATCCAACATTTCGAATGAGTATTTTCGCTTGTCTTTTGTTCGCATCGAAAGCCTTTTCGTCAAAGGCCTCTCCTTTGTGCATGTTGATGGACGTCGAAGCCATCGATTCCTTTTTCTCATTCACAGCTAATATTTACTCTCTTGTCGTTTTCGTACCTTTCAATATATTCCTTAGCGATGCAAGGTGTTCTTATTTCAACTATCCGTTCTGAGTCTATGTCTCGATAAATTGCCTCATCCCTCATGACTGTTTGCTTTTTCCATTACTCCTTTTGATGACATAAATTGCGGTTGAAAATTTTATTAGTGGTGAACTATATATTAGTTATGTTTCCAGTGGACTGTGTGCAATATTTTTCGTAACTGTAAAGCATCATGATTAAGGTTTTCATATTAGTGTAAGATGTATTTGAGATGGGACGTTAAATGTAAACAAATAACATATGGCGTTCTGTTCAAAGACTCCAAGATGGTTGTCCTCGAAAGATAGCTGCATGAATGCCGTATTTACTAATAATGCTTAGCTCATGGTTACCTGTATGTACCTTTCGTTCTATCTCATACGTTTTATCATATCTGTAAGGTAGGATTCAATCATTCTGTCCCCTAAGAAAACACGCATGTTAAACTCTCAGGCCAATCTTATGTTGCATGTTGCCTGCATTCAAATAGTATAGCTTCGAAATTGTACATAAAAAATCTGATGTGGCCAGCACAAGACTTTCTCCATATATAAGATGTAAATGTTTATCTACGAGAGTAATTTCGAACTCAATATTCCATCTAAACTTTGAAGATGAGTGATTAATTTATATATTATTATCTTTGACGTCGCAAACATTATAAATAATGTTTTTCGGGACATGATCGATGAAAAACGATGAAATTGGCCTTTCGCCCATAGAGCCCAGAGCGCCCACAAAGTACATACTCAGCAACTTCCGGTTTATCGGTATTTCATGAATAACTCCTAAACAATCAATTATAAAAAAATATGTTTCATACAAAAGTTATAGTAAAATACATTTTCTAAAACATTTATAAATAATAGTATATACCTAAATATCATATTTATGGAGATATTTTGAAAACCGGAAATGAGCTTTGAAGAATTAAGCTCAACTTCCGGTTAACCGATTTACTCCAAAAACTAATCAACTTTGACAGCACACACCACAGTAATAAATATGAAGTTTGGTATTGATACCACCAATAGTTTTCACGTTAGAGCGCCCACTAGCACACACACACACACACACACACACACACACACACACACACACACACACACACACACACACACACACACACACACATACACACAGACATCATTCTGAAAATGGTCAAAACGTGTTCTAGGGACCCCAAAACATGTATTTCCATTGAAATTTCGAAGTCGAATTTTTTCATGAAAACAATACTTTCTCTATACTTCGTATATGGAGAAAGTAAAAACGAATCCAATCACAGAGCAAACTGAAAGAGTGCATTTTCCCCTTAACTTTCCTCAAGCTTCATTGGAAAGGTTGGGAAGGATATTCTTTTAAACACGGAAATTTGTTTCAAGAAATTTTAAAAGGACGCTCCCCTCCACTGTTTTAAGGGTCGGATTATAAATTGATATTTTTCCTTGCAGACTTTTTAGGTGGAAATGGACCTCAAAGCGTTAAGGATGGCACCAATCCAACATATTTATAGTCTATACTATGATCGCAAAACAAATTGAATGAGAAGTATGTTGGCAAGGAGCTTGCTATTACACTAACGACTCAGTGTTTTTATGCCTCATATAAACGAATTTCCTTGTAATTTCTCTGTAATGGTTCATTGCTGGTATCACATCACATTCTCTTTGTCGCCTTATTTCCCGTGAAGTGTATAAAGTACTAGACTCATTTAATCATGCCCAAGCATATTCTTGCGATAATGCATTAAGTATCGTAAATGCTTTGTCCTTCAACTTGCATGAATAGATTCATTTAATCCGCTAGAACAGAAATGCACGTATTTGAGAACTTGAAAGTATAGTTTTGAGTTTATATTTTCCAGCTTGCTTCAATTTATTTGCAAGCGTGATAGAGTTAATCACTGAGCAAATAGAATGGAAAAAAGACGTATCCCAAAAACCTTAAGTAAAATTACATTAAGCAAAATTTACCTTTCATTGATCTTAATACAACACACCAATATATTTGCATTTAATACTGAATTGTGGAAACTGCTCTACTCGTGTAAAAAGCTGTGTTATTACTGAAGGATCTTCAAAAAATAATTTAGATTTTATAGAAAAGTAGAGTCTTAACTACTGCTTTTTCTGTTTTCTTAGATATCCCTAACTACCCTCTACTTACGCTAATGTGCAGTATTGCTTTCCATCCGCTGTCCAATGTTTTATAACATTGAAATTCTTCCAACAGACAGACTTCATTCATTTAACACGTCTATTCAGTCAAGGCAAGTCAGTTTAATCAATTATTTATCTATGACCATTCACAGTTTCAGCTTTCATGCAAGATGCATTAAGTTAATTTATAGTTTAGTAAGTATTTGGTTCTAACATTAGGTTATTTCAAAGGAGTTACTGATTTTTAATGCAGCTTTCTCTCTTTCTTTCAGGTAAGTACATCCGTACCAGTTATCTTTCTCAATCTCTGAACTTCAATCAGTAAGTAATTCATGGGTTGAACATTATCCTACCGCCAAAGTACACGTTTTTCGTGCTATAGAATTTATAAATGAGATTAGTAAAGGAATACTTCTTAAAACCTCTTCAGCTCCTACCAAATCTCCCAAAAGCAGCCATACTCCATTAAAACTTCGGCATGCTTCGGATGATAGAAAGATACAGGTTAATTGTATTGTGTTGAAGAACGGAAATCGTACGTCTGGTACTCTGATAATAACCTTGCTACTGAATGGGGTTGATATTTAAGTTTTTTTATTCTTCGCACTGTTTAGCTTTAATAAAATCATATTTTCGTTAAATCACTCTCAAAACATTTTGATCATTGTTTGCGGATGAAATATTAAATCAATTGAATCCTTGCCAGAAAATTTACACATGGAAGTTTGTATTATCTATACTGTAATTATCTTATCTTTCCTAATTCAATGAGGTTATGCAGATAGTAATATTTCTAATTTTTTTAATACAGCTTGGTTCATTTTTTCTATTGAAATATTTGTTAAAGCCATACCTCTGGAGCCATAGATTTGAGAAATATTGTTTTAAGGTTTAGCTCAACATTAAATTTAATACTTAATTCAGGCGTTAATGTTTCCTCGGAACAACATCGTTTCACAGTTGTCATCGTGCATGTTGATGTTACGCGGACGTGTTTTTGCATTAATCGGCGTTTTTCTTGTGTCTGACGTGAAAATAATTTCTTATATATTGCCTCGGCAATGCGTAATTTGAAACTGGGCGACAGTCACCACATCGAAAAGACGTGAATATGAAGAAAAGAGAAATGAATGACGGTTGAATAACCCTCATTATGAAACAAACATATTATTGGTGTACTTAATCTAAAGTGCTAGTTCCAAAGGTAGTCGCAGCATTTCATTAAATAGGAGATTTAGTTTTACGATTATGGAAAGAGAATACCGTCCACCATTTAAAGTCAAAATTCAAAGATTCGAGCTAATCATTTGTCTACTTCCCTCTTTGGACTAACAAAATATGGCTGAATGAGTTTATTGAGAGATATTAATTTCACTGCAAAATATCATTGTTATAAATTTACCCTTTTTATTCCACGTGGAAAATTTATTATTCGGTAAATATGTTAAATCCAAGCACAAATAGGTCATTCTTAATGAGGTCTATTTTTCTCTTTTCTTTGGATCAACCTGAAGTAATTTTACGGTCCATCCAGTGGAGAGGTTGCATAAGTGAACCGCAGCCAATTTTATCTTAGGATATTCACGCCCTCCTTAAATCGCCACTTCCTCTATTTCCGATATTTTTATCGCGGCGGGCGATGAAACCCTCTCCGCGATAATTAACTTTTAAAGCAGCCTAGCTTATCGGATGTCGTAAATTTTGAAAATTACGCTCGGGGTCGTTGTTTTTTATTGTTTTGGATGGAGGCTAACTTGTAGTCATCGTCAGATGAAATCGATATTAATGTTTTTTCAATGTCGATATGTACTAAAGAAATAATCCGTGTCCTTGGTGGTTGCCATGCTATTAGGGAAACTTATCTTACTGACTTTACTTAGTTTGTTGGCTACGGTATTTATATATTAATATAATTGGTAAAACTGCTGCAATGGATAAAAATTTTCGTAACACCGGTTATAATAATTGCAAGAAAGTAAGTATTTCGGCATTAATGTTTGTTCGTGCTCTACTTTGTATGGGAAGTTTTTAAGGACTATAAAATCGAATTTTTCGAGAATTCCGTGAAACACAATCTATGCTCTTGTTTTAAGCAATTTTTTGTTTTGAATAACTTAATAAGCTAATTTTGATTCCAGCGTAAAGCTCATCTGGATTCTACTAGTCATCTTTTCGAGTTAAGTTATGGAAATGAATTTTCAGATATGTTGCTATCATTGCTCTTTAAAAGGTTTCTCGGTAGAGAAAAAAGCTCATTTTTGTATTGGCGGTGCGCTCAAACTTTAAATTTTTAGCAAGTAGATGAGTTCAGCGAGAGATGATTTCTAAGAAGTCGTTCTTGAGCTTTTGTAGCCATTAATTGCGTTAGCGTGGCTCTAAAATACGAAACAATCGATTTTCTGTATATACTAAACGAGAGTCACCTATTTCAGTCTTTATCTCTTTTCCCTTTGAAGGTTTTCTTTCGAAAATAATCCTCAAGAGGATCTTCTTCTTTAGAGACGGAAGCAAGATAAAGCGTCGGAATTTCTTACTTTCCGGGAATAGGTCTCTCAACTGGATAATTGTCTTCACGGAATCGATTACTGTTATGGATTATTCGTGTGGCGTAACTCTTCAGGAAGACAGCGTTGATTCAAACGACATTTCCTGTAGAGAGCAATCTTCTTAAGGAAGAGTTTGAGATTTCACCCTTTACGGAAGGCCCTTTGGAAAGGAACCTCATACTTGTTTAAATTTCCATTAAGTACTTACAAATTTACATATTCTTCCATGTAGAAGTAGTACAAACATTTTGTCTTTCTTATAAAACGAAATGGCATTATTTATTCTATGAAGTGCTCAGAATTCCTTCCATAAAATATGTTTTTATAATGTATTGACTCAATTGCTACTGACTTCCATTTTCATCCAACGTCGTCTGTAAGTAATTCCTGTCAACTACATTACTGCGATAATCGCAGTTCATTATTTTTATGCCACTGCTTCATCCTGTGTATTAAATATTATTCTAATATTTGCTCTTTTTATATTTTGTACAAATATTTGCTTACAGGAATAAGTTCGTAAATACATAAACAACGCAGTTTCTAAAGGCATAGTAAACATAAAATTGTGTTGCTTTTATTGAGCATGTCACAACATATTGTGCGTAATTGTATCGTTGTATATTAATTACTAATGTTGGAAACAACTTGTTCACTCTTCATCCGGAGTCTTAATGGTTTCGCTTACATATGCGTCACAAAACCTGGATATTTCGAGGTAAATCCGGAGAGCCCTAAGCATTCTCCTCATTGGATCCCATCTGTGTGTATCCCATACATCTGTAGTAAATTGGTGTATTGTATTGCCAAACCGCGCCCAATTGGCAGGAGGAGAGAAAAGAGCTTGTTAATTTAATTAGGATTTGGACCTGGTGTTTTGTTCCCAAAGCGTCCCATTATCACGTGATATGAATAATTATTGAGCGAAGTTAAAATATAAATTGGGTCCATAGACTCTGCGGGAACAATAGATAATTGCAATTAACGATCATAAAAACAGCAAATGCGTGAACAAATGAAATAATCCGCTCGTGTATCACAGAAAAGGATTTTAAGCTATATATTCCCAGAATTCCCATTTCGGAGATGTAGGTCTTTATTTGCATTCTGGTCAATTAATGCTGTATTTTTGGTCCGCGATATTAAGTTACTATTCTGATGAAGCTTTTCTGTGTAATTAAATTTCCAAAATCTAATAATAATGAATTGATATTACGGATGACATTTCGGCTTGATATATATATATATATATATATATATATATATATATATATATATTAATAAGATATTTTCTTTCATAATTACTTAACATTTTTTATACTAATTACTTAAATACACGTGAGCAATAAATTTAATTTTCACTTAATAATTTTAATGAATATATGGAATTGAATTATCAAAAATTATTTAGGTAAGTATTATATTGTGCTGCGTATTATATAGTGTAGATTTAAAATTTAGAAGATTACAAGCAACTCTTACTTTTAATTTAAAAATCCTGTTTCGCAGCATGAAATTTAGGAATGGAACAAAACGGCAATATTTAATGATTTAATTAAATCTAGCTTCCTGAGTGCTCGCATAGAAAACATAAATTTTGTATTAACAATGTTTTTATTTGAGCGGATGAATATAGAAATGTACTCCACCATGTAAGAGGGAATAAATGATATGCATTCAACACAACCGTTAAGACAAATTAGGGAATATAAGCCTACGAACTAATTTTCTTCTTTATCTCTAATGAAGGTGTCTTATTGCTATGAAATATTGGTTTGTCGCTCCCGGACTCTGCATATTTCTTCATTCATAAATGGATTGGATACCAATAATCTGCCAATTAAGATACTTACCAGGTTTTGGTAGTAAAAATCATTATGTTTTCCTTCAAATTAAAGTGTATCTACATCTTTGGAATTGTTTCATTACTCTACAACCGTGTGTTTAAAGTTAATACTTCGTGTTTTTACTTTAAATTAGACTCATATGCTTTCCACAAAAACAATATTCTGCAGAGTTTTACAAATAATATGGGAAGCTTTATGTTTCGTCTGCGGTAAATCCGTGCTGTGGCAAGCGTCATAAAAGTGTACATGCATAGCAGAAAAACTTGAGTTACAAAAATAAGAAATGCAGAACTTTACATAAACGAAGCAGGAAAAAATTAAGTGAAAATTAAATAAGAAGAAAATAATATATTTGAAAAACCATGTAAACTCAAAGACTACTCCACGATAAATGGTACCAAAAAGTACCGCATATAATATTGAAATCGGATCTGTTTTGTATCTCAACGAAAACTCAATATAATGTGTATGAATCGTAAAAGTTACCATTGCATAAGGATAAACGCAGGTGAAAAAGTCTTAGTTGAGGACCTTTGTTGGTTTAGGTGCCACTTCTAGATTAGCTTTAAAAACGATGCGAAACTGTTATTAGCTGAATTGCTAGGAGCATCCAGAATGTGGGAAATCCTATTTGGAATCTTGGTCTTGTCATTCATCTCCTGTTGTTTTCGGTTTTCCTCCTGCTCGCACTCCTTTTAGTGCCAAGTTCTACTTCCTTCACTTATTTTCTTTAGCCGTAACAACTTAAGGAAACGGTTGTATCGTAGGAGCTGTCATATCGAACTTGAATAAGTTCCGAAATATCTTTAAAGTATGACCCACATCTCGAGACATCCATTCGGTTGGATATCACGGCCAAGTTCTAACAAGCGGAGACACTCCCTTTTCGTAAGCAGCGCGAAAAACTTCCGCCAACTCCGTAATTTCTTCCCGATTCCGCAGAGTTTTATCGAAGCCTTGAGTGCTGCTTTCGATGAGCCCAGATTCGCTTGAGCGGCGATTCACTTAGTGTTTGGGAAGTGGAATCTGCTGTGGATCCGAAGGTGTGTTGTGGACGTCCGCGGATAAACAGCGCTCGTAATAGACGAGATACAGAGGCGAAGGAATAAGTGGAACGTCAGTCCCGCGAAGTGCAGCATCCTGGTGCCCACTGCGCCTGTGAGGATGCAGCGGGAAGGAATATTTTTTACGGATAAGAGTCCGTAGATACTTTTCAAAGTAGGATCCCGCAGCACAGCATTTCTCTCACATTTCCAAGAAAAGTAGGAATGAAATAACGCGTATTTTATTCCCACTTTTCTATGTCGTGGATTTTCACTCAGTAAAACCTTCCACGATTGATTTTTATGCCACAATTCTTTTAATTCTAAATCATTTTGATTTTACTGGCCTACACATTTTGCTGATAATTTCCATCCTCTTTCTCTTTGTAAAGTTTGCATTATTGTATTGAGTTATTGTTCATTTCTCATTACACGTGATAATTTATAACTTCGTAAAATTCAAACTTGTTCCTATAAATCAGCCAGCCATTCTCGTTATTCTTCTGCATTTTATTTTCTCTTCACATTGTTTGATATTTTTATCTCCGTATTTAAACGCAGTTAAAGAAAGATATCAACATAAATTCACACCCTCCTTCCTGCGTATGCATTTCTGCTCTGACGTATTTTTCCTGGGTAAAAACGTTGGATTTTGAAAACATGTAAAGCAGTTTTCTTTTGTATAGATTTAATCAAGCTATCACTTCCTCTTAAATTTTATCTAACGAATGGTTAGATGTCGAAGAGACTTATTAGTCTCAAGCCAAAATAAAATTCACTTTATTAGTATTGTTATATAAGAAAATCGTGCACAACTAAAAGCAGAAATTAATCTTTTCCACGGTTTGTTTTCTCTAATCCTTTGTGGTGGGATAGGCCTATATCATAGCCTTCACGACGTAGTCGACAGCACCCCATGGCTATTCTTATTGCGGGATTATTTGTTTTGATGGTTGGATGAAAGTCTCGTTTTACCCAAAGTCCTTTGTTTTATTTGAGAGTATGTAAGCACAATAGGTCGTACAAGTATTCGAGGGTGCAAATTTGGGGTAACGAATTTACTGGTGCTTTCTCTCACTAGAGTACACGTCTATTTGCAACTAATTAAATTCTCTTGTACGGAAGTCCTGCTGTCTGATATTTACATTTAATTGTTTCTTTGTGCAACTTCGTAAACCAGTTCTTCTGCGGTAGAAATCACTAAATCCGATTTCAGAACATTTCCTGGGTATAAAGTTATCAGCAAGACCCTATGATATACTTGAGAAATTTATTTTAAGTATAAATCGCAAACTTCTTCTAGATATCTGGAAAAATGTTTGTTCATAGGCTTATTTTAAGTGAGAAAACTTGTAATTACGGAAGTATCACCAATTTTTGCCCAGCTGGTGTAGGATGAAAACCACTTTGATGTGAATTTATCTAGAAGCTCAGTTGGTGCAATTTAAACAGCTGCTCGGATGTCTTTGATGATATTATTAGCATCAAACTTTTCCTTAGGAAATGGCGATTAGCGTAATAGCCCTCCATGGATTAATGGCAATTAGTATCAGTCACAAAGTGACCGTCGAAACATAAACGGATGAGAATTTTTACACGATTTTCACCAGTCCGACTTTCTAGGGCTAAAAATTGAGTGGAAACGACATGCGTTTATCCCCCATAATCTTTAAAGGCAAGTGGATTATCTTTAATCCACGTACATTATGTTATGGGTTGATATCGGGCATCTCCTAATCGCCTATGTCAGAACACTCTTATGAAATTCAAGGTTCATCAGAAGAATAAATTAGTGAAATTTAATTTTAGCCAGCATTTCATAATTCGTGATTTCAGTGCTCACGTACTAAAGCAAGTGCAATGCAGACCCTAACATAATGAATAATTGTTTATTGGTGTTACGAAAATAGTCTTGGTTCCGTGAAATTTATTTTAATTTTAATTCCATCGCTATAAACATTACTAAATAGTACACGATGATTGTTCTTTGTGATTCTTCTGATTAATTTAGTAGCACTAAATCGAATGTAATGATTTTAAAACACAGCTCAATGTAAAGGAAAGAAGAACCTAACCTTTAGACATTATATCAATTTAACTAGAATATATCGAGTAAGAACGAGGATCGAGCCCAGGAAATTATTTATCTTCTACTATGAAATTTAAGTAATATTTATATTATTTTCATAACTCAAAATTTATTAGGGCTTAAGCAGTCACCAACAGTGACTTAATCATACATCAGGAAACCGTATAATTATTAAATATTAAGTAAATAGTATATATAGTCAGTCAGTACATTGGTATATTATAAAATTCACCACACAATGAAGCGAAAAAACGACGGTGAAACAAAACCTTTAATATTTTTTGTTATTTCATTCAAGTCGAAATGGTCAGCAATTACATCATTATGTTATTTCTTGTACAAGTTGCTTGTTTACACCACCCGTTATACTCTTAACATAGTATTTACTAAATATCTTTAAGATGTCCAAGTACATGAAATTCAGATTGCACAATGTCAGCATCTGTTTTCATATAGCGATATATAGTGATAATAGCGCTTTTATGGTCGTTGAGGAACATGCAATGTACCGATTACAGTACATGTATTAGGCAGGTGATGATAAAACATTCTGTCACGTTAGGGTGGATCGAAAAAACTCTTTTTCGAAATCCGTCAACGGCTAATGCTTAAAGCTTGCGGTTGGTGGTCCTTATAACATATAAAAAACTTCAACTCGATCGGATTATGTCCTGAGGCTGCGAATTTCAAAGTTTTAAATTTTTGTGAAAAATGTCAAATATTTGCATTTTTTCCTGATGATTTCTCATCCTTTCCGAAGTGATTTAATGACAAAGAAGTACATATATTCCTTGGCTGTTGCTTAATATTAAATATTTAGTACGTTTGAATCAAGGAAAATGGATTCTCAGTTCGCCAAAATTCGTCAAAATACGAAAAATATACAGAAATCTTACGGATTAGGCAGTAGGGTGGGTCGTTTTGTCTTTTTTCTGATAGAAATGTAACATTCGGCAATAGTGGCACACCCAAATTACTGACATAATTTTCTTTCCAAATCAGATACTATCTTATGTGAGAATGTTTACCTCGAAGTTTCGAAATTTCGGCAAGAACCGCCAAAATTGCCAAAATTTCTAGTTCGGTAAAAGCGAATATTTATTTGATAACGATATGTCATTTGCAACTTAAACTGTCCCTCAAAATGCCACTTATATGTCTGTGTATGGGGCAGAGATGACTCCTATGGGATCAGAATACGAGGTCATTTAAAATTTAATTCAGAATTCATTTAAAATTTTACTTTTTTGTAACTCCTTCCGTCATCGTCTATTCCTTCGCCTCTTCACAACTATTTAATACATTTAATATCTTATATGTTTTATTAATATTATTATAATATTTCCGAGTAATGCATGACCCAACTTAAAGATGATGAAATTTTTGTTCATGAAGATGAAGGAATGAACACCGATACTGGTTGGAAGGATGAAATTCTTCGAATTTTCGAGGAATTATTTAGAAAACCAATGGAATGGAATGGAAGTTCATTGTCAAGTAAAAGACAAGCAGACCATTCAATTGGTTTCTTGTTAACTCTTCGAATATTCAAAGATTTTCCCCCTTCCAACCGGTATTGGTGTTCCTTCATTTACTCCCAAGAACATCTCTCTCATCAACTTTAAGGTGGGCCAGGATGTATTAAAAATATAATAATGCCAATCATACAACAAAAAATATTTAATGTAATAAAGAGGTGAGTGAAAGAACTGCTTTGCTACCGCTACGAGCCGCCAAGTAAAGGAATAGACGAGAACGGAAAGAGGTAACAAAAAACTTCTATTTAATTAATTCTAAATTAATTTGCCTCCTATTCTGGCACCATAGGAGGCATCTCTGCTCCATACAGAAGCATATAGGTGACATAATGAAGCTTGAGTGACAGTTTTAGTCGCAAAGAACATATCTTTATCTAAAAACTTTTAGTTTGAATCGAACTAGAATGTTTTTGCAATTTTAACATTTCTTGCCGAAATTTCGAAACTTCGAGGCAAAAATTTTCGCATTAGATAGTTTTTGATTTGGGAAGAAAATTATGTCAGTAATTTGGGTGTGCCACTTTTGCTGGATGCTACATTTCTATCAGAAAAAAGACAAAACGACTCACCCTACTGTCTAACCAACATTCATAAGATTTCTGTGTATTTTTCGTATTTTGACGAATTTTGGCGGAATGAGAATCCATTTTCCTTGATTCAAACTTACTAAATCTTTAATATTAAGCAACAGCCAAGCTATATACGTATTTATTTGCCATTAAATCACTTCGGAAACATTGAGAAACCATCCGGATAAAATGCAAAAATTTGACATTTTCCTCAAAAATATAAAATTTTGAAATTCGCATCCTCAGAGCACAATCCGATCGAGTTGAAATTTGGTAAATGTTATAAGGACCACCAACCACAAACTAATTTTTTCATCCATTCGCTAATTTTGAAGTAACGCGGCAGCGTCACTCGCTTTCATTCTCTTGTGAATATTTAATTAACAAAACTCTTCCCATCGTTGGTGCATACGGCATCTACGGAAGCGATCTTTACGCATCCATTGTGCCATTACAAGTGATGCAACCCGACAGACACTTTACAAAAGATAGGATATTGGAGAAATCGGAGATGCGGGCGTGCTTTAGAATGGAAAAAGCGATTTCGATTGACAGGATAACCCGGAAGTGGTAAATACGGTGTGAGTGGAGAGGGTTTTGATTCGAGGAATAAATCTAAGGCTGAGGAAATGGCGATTTTGAGAGGAAAAGAATTGTTAAAGAATGTAATTGAGTGTAGAATAAAAAGGAAAACAAAAAAGAACAAATTATCGAAATATAAAGGAAATAGCGTTAAGTAGGGTTCGAACCGGAAGGTCGAATGAAAGCACTTATGGCGACTTACTTTTCTAACGTTCTTTTAAATACAACGTTTTTCCGCATATTCCATATTTCAAAGTAAACTTAGTAAACTTCACTGAATCAGTCTTAGATCTCTATAATGTATGGCATTATATGTATGTTGGTAGATTGGATTTTATTTTCTTATTAATTACGTATTCGTATTTTAATTTTCGATTCACCTGTCTCCTAATTTTTTCATTAATGGCCACATACAGGGTTTCATTTCATCCTTACTCAATTGTCTGCTACGAAATAACATAATTAAGTAAGGAGCGAAAGTGAAAACAAACTTTTACTATACAACAGAATATTTTATTTGGAAACGACCATGGTTTCAACTCATGGAGTCATCCTCAGGTCATGCTCACCTGAGGATGACTCCCTGAGTTGAAACCATGGTCGTCTCCAAATAAAATATTCTGTGGTCTAGTAAAAGTTTGTTTTCACTTTCGCTCCTGATGGATCCATACCAACAAGTCACGGCCCAAGCAGCTGATTCTGTAATTAAGTAACTTGTGTTGTACATCTATGTACAAATAATTCTCCTGAATTCCATTTTAGGTGATTGAGGTTATCCATTTTTACCTCGTTTAAGTGATTGTTTAAAATTAAGAATTGATCTTCAGCGGAATTATTATTTATACAATTTATCGCTTCGATAAGTGAGTAGCCAAGTGTCTCCGAGATCAATTGACCGTGACTTCTGTGACCCGGAGTTGCATCTGATTGAGAGAGAATCTTACGTTTATTTATATCCTCCTCAGTCAATCGATCTCACGTTTAAGGTCGGCATTTCCTAATGACAATGAAAGTCTCCGTCGAGAACTGACCTCTTTTTGACCTTTGCAACATTCCAAATAAAGAGTTGTCTTGGAGAATGATATGAGAAGGAAAATATATTGAAAATAGTATGGATTCCGATACATTGCTTCGTGACGTTGTGAAGTTTCTCACTGGATGCTTCAAAATGTAGCTAAAGAACACAAGCAGTGCAACATTGTGATGACGGAGGCAGTTGCTACAGTACGAAGTAAAATAAACCGCAATGAAAATGGATATTCAATCGTACTTAAATACATGTAAGAGAGTATATAGAATAATAATACAGCATCAATAATAATATAGAGTAAAATAAAATGAATTCTTAATGAAAAAAGCAAATAATAAAGCCTTGATGGAGCGTGTTCGGAAGATACAGGACCATTCTGAAGTCCGAAGAGTCCTCAACTAATGTACCTTACCTTCTTGTCTTATGGAAGGGAATCTTGGGTGTCAAATGCAGCAAAAATCAGCGATTTCACATGATGCTAAGAAGCATAGATCGCTGTATGCTTGGAATAACAAAAAGAGACAGGAAACGCATTGCCTTGGTGAGGATGATGAATGGAGTTATAGGTATTACTGATAAATAAGTTCACTGAAATGGACGGGGGCCGATCATACGACGAAAGTAAATGACAACCGCGGAGAATCTGCAGTCCTCCAGTGGACTCGAATGGGTGTAAAAGAAACCAAAGGAAGTCCCAAAGGAATCAGAGACTGGCAACGAGAATTTGAGGACGGAGAACCTCATAGATACATGTGATGTCAGATTGGCAGTGTGGGATGATGATGAAATACGTATTATGCATAAATATAGGTTGAATACTTTAAAAATACCTTTTTAAGTTGAAAATTTGATGCTTTAGTTCAAAAATATTAATATCAAATAAAAATAATATCTTCAAATCTTTCTTTCTTTTCAATTGATTAACAGGAAGAAAACAAGCCAAGCATGAAATAGTTTTTAAGTTGCTGTACAGGCACGGTAATTTAGATTTATAATTTCCTTTGAAACCTGCAATTAAACTTAATTTATGTTTCATACAATTAGGAAACTTTAAGAGCTATATGCGTGAGAGTTGCAGGATCTCTAGCTGGTCCTGAGCCCTAAATAGCTTTTTAATGAACCTTTACTGCGGAGTTGAGAAGGGAAACATTTTTTAGTCCATCTCAAATGTATGCACTCAATAGGAAGTTTCCGGATAGTTTATATAAAGTCAAAATGTAGCTAATGGGATCAGGTGTTGAACGTTCGAGGTATTTGTTTGAACAAAGCACTAGTTTTAATTGATTTTGGAAATTTTTCATTTGTTTGTTATAAATTCATTTTTGTATACCGTTTCATCCGTCTTTTGCTCGATGCTGAAGTTTCTATTTTTTGTATGTTATTTCTTAGTTAATGCAAGATTTCACTAGCAAATTAGTTTTCGATTTGTTGTGAAAATGTACTTTTATTTAGAAAGAAAGTCAGTAGATGATAAAATTTACTTATTTAAAAATTTGTAGTTATCAATGCTATAATTTTCTTGGGAAAGGCTGAAGTTTTCATTGATTTACTTAATTAATTATGCCTTTTATTTTCTATAGAACAGAGTATGGTATTGCTAAGAATGAATTAGCCGCAATTAATAGTTCGTACGTATATTTAGGGCCGCATGCATCGACCTTGTTGGCTGAGTGATTAGCATGCTAAGCTATCGCTACAACCCCAAGGCCCCGGGTTCGAATCCCGAATTTTCTGATCAGGGAATGCTTGTATTTGTCCGATTTTCCCGTTCGGCAGGAAGGGCATGCTTTAAAAGTCAAATCATCGCCAAAACCAACCACATCCTCATCGTAACTCAAACCGTCATTCATCAGTCGTCCCCATAAAAACATGGGAATAAAGCTTAGAGGAAAAAATATTTAGGCCCGATCGCCGCGACATCTCTGATTTAGTACATAGTTTTATCATCCGTGATTCTTCGTAAAACCGACATCGACCCATTATCGCTTGATTACATGTTTAGTCGAATCTTATTCTGACTGTAAAGTATCCAGACAGAAGGCCGATTGACACATCATCTACTCTAGAATTTGCTAGAACAAGGAGCTAGCTGGGTGAATGAGGCTTACTAGTCAGGATGAGGAGTGAGGGCTTTCTTTCATCACCAAGCGAGAATATTACAAGCGGAACACGTGTACGCGAATGAAGCACAATAACTCTATGAGTAGCTCTCTTTTAGCAATCCATAAAGAGGAAAATTAAGCATATCATATTCTTTCATTATTTTGAAAGCCTCGCATTACAACGAGTTATTACTATTAACGAGTACTTGCAGTGTTATTATTACTGCTCGTCTCTGGTCCTCGGATTGCTTTTGTCCATCGCTATGATCCGCAGCTTCCACGTGCATGCTCGGTTGAGTTGGCCTTTGAATGCGTTCTGCAATATAACAAAGCCCTCGCAGACAGCGCTTCTTCCAACAGTTGCCAATTCCGTTCCAAATCCTCTCCACGTGACCTGCCATCGAAGCACGTGACCTCGTCGACTCCGCCAATTAAAAAGAGAACCCCCAATATCCCCCTCGAAAGAACGGTCGCTGGATGTATGAACCTCAGATGAAAGGATCTCTTTCGATCCGGTTGCAGTCCATGCGCACTTAGGTGCTCGTGCACCCAAACCGGTCGTGGATCCGGAGGCTGCAGAATGCACTGCTTCCGAGAAGCAAGGCTTTTCAGAGGAGGGCTTTCTATGTTATAACTGCGACTAAGGATCATAACCATCGCAAAAGAATAAGGCGTCCATAGAATGCGATGGAGAACTACGCTTTCGAGTGTAAAATCTTTTGAATCTCTCCAAATTTTTAAATTTAAGTATATTCTTATGACGCGAAATATGACTAAATCAAAATGATTCATGTTTCGGTAATTTAAATGTTTATTTTATGTTATTCGTCTCTTTTTCAAAATAAATTTCAATGCATGTACCATTTTAGCATTTTTGTTCCAATTGCACGAAAAATTAACTTTATCTTCTAAAACGTAATTCCAAATCGTTTTAAATTTACATCCAACGTCATCGAGAAGCTCAGTTATTAAACTTCAAATCTCTATGCCTGAAACTCGATAGGTATATAACTCTTTTATGTAGAGATTATAAAGGAGAGCCCCGTAATATTCAGGAGGTAGAAGGAATCTCGAGATTAAAGATCTCAATCTCTCTTTGAAGTACGCTAAATTTGTAGCTCATTCCATGTTTCCTTTGTGAAGTATTAATTCACAGAATGCTATTGTACATACTATTTACATAATTTTACTATATATAACTATATAGTATTATATAGTATACTATACTACTACTAATTACTATGTATTAATACTAATACTTTCTACTTACCTATCGATAATGCCTTGATTATATCTTAGAACTAAAGTAGTTGAATTTTTAATTTCTTTTCGATTTAAATTGAAATGCATCGCAAATAAATATTGATTGGCACACTTATATGCTCAAAAAGCGTGTGTATGCCTAAAAAATTCAAATTTTTTATGTAAACTATGATTTTTAATAAATAGCAGAATAATTTTGCGAAATAAATTATATATCGGCAGTGAATATATATTGTATACCAGGTATAACTATATGTAGATCCCTTCATAGATTGTATAATATCATTATTGTATTATGGTTTGAAGTTTCTCTGTTTGGATATCTAAGCTTCATGATCATGAACTTTATTATCAAAAGATTTAGAATGAGATGAAACGCAACTTTCGATTATTACGACCGAGCAGAAAGTCCGTGAAAGGAACATGAGTTAAATTTACCTTTTAGAAATATTTACATTGTCCATGTCCGCTGATCTGATTTTAAATTGGCGATGATCATTAGTTCATCATAATAAAGATTCTTTATATTTATTTGCAATGATTGATTAGCTTCAGATTGATTAGCAAATTAATTCACAACTATAATTGAAAACTATACATAATTTACTACAATATTATTACTTCAGTGAATCACATCACATACAATACCTAATTATGATGGAAAGATGTATTATGTTTTGCAAAATAAGATTTGCCAAACAGCTTATTTTTGTCATATGTGATTCAGCTTTCAGAAGAAAAAAATTTCAGTTGAAGATGATGTTTTCTTATTATTCGAAAATTGATATTGATTACAGGCAAGCACGTTGGGATAAATGACGCTGTTTTTTTCATAAAAACATAAATCTCAGGGTTATGTTACAACGCCGCTGTTCCTTTAATTTTTATATAGAAAATATACATATTAGTGTTTGAAAAAGACTGCCTCTAGCTAAACCCTCGACAAAAGATGTTTATCCGTTGCTAAAGCACTCCGTCTCTAGAACGGTTTTATATGAAGTAGTAATTAGTATTCTCATATAACATAAGGTGAGGTTTGAGATTTCCACAGACGGGAACTATCCTTCATAGCCTCGTAGCACTAATTAGTCTCTCGCCGTGCATCTCTCGCTCTTTTGCATGCCGTTAATGGCGCTTTTATCAATTAATGGTTTCGCATTACGTCCACTTAGCTCTGTTTAATGGCCGTTCTCTAGAATGCGTGCCGCTTCAATAGCCTTATCTTTGCCTCGTTCGTTACGCGGGGAATGCGAATGAGATTCTCATAATTTGGCTCCAAACGCAAACTATGTGAATCGAATTCTTATTACGTTCTCTGAAGCGTACGTGAGTCTGCACTGAATTGTGCCCTTCGAAATCGTTAGCGTTCACTTCAATTTGCGCCTTACATCACGAGGCATCTTCTGGGCATTCCTGTTAGTATCACTACATGAATAGAATATTTCAGAGCGTAGACAATCGAATTCTTTCTTTTTCATTCAACTCGGGATTTCTTGAAAGACCAAGAATCAGGTAACGAAGTTCGATCAAAATATTTTAAGCACATTTGTTCTTAGGGTTAAGACGACAGCCATCAAAGTAAATAGTTACCTAGCTAAATATTTCTTATCACCTCTATTTTTGCATTATGAAGAAAAGGAACAGTCGAAGTTATATGTAACATAAAAGATAGTTCATAGGAAGAAAGAGAGAAGAATATCCTATCTGAAGTTAAATTTTGGAAGAGAGAGAGAAAAATTAATTTTAGAATAATCAATGAAGTGTAAGGACGAAACATTTGCCATCAAGATGATTTAAAAAAGGGAAAAAAGTAAGCGGTTTAAAGAAGTCATTTTTATTTCAGGAATTCATTTTTGATTGCACAAATTTCAGTGATAAATTTTAACAAGGCGCCTTCGGTATTGCAAGGCAGAATATCATACTTCCTGAAATTATATGTTAATGATGTTTTTAATTCTAATAACATCTTCGGTAAGTGTTGTGCTCAGCATTTGTTATCGTGGTTATCTTAATCACCATTATTTTAATTATCAATTGCAATAAACATTTTAAAAATCTTACTGATAAATTGTCAGATACAGTGATACCTCGAGGAACTAAACTAAACTAAAGCTAAACGAAATTACGCCCAAAAAAGTTTTTATTTTGTTCTTTTTCGAATATGGATCCAGTGAATAAATGTTTAAGAGAATGGAGCTGCATATACGCGAGCATAAAAGATGGAAATACTTATAAACAAAATATAAATTACCTATTGCTGTTTGGTAGCAAAATAGTGGCAATTTCTTTTGCAGTGTTTGCGCATAATTGATAACTTTGTACGAAGAAATACCTCGTAAGGGTTTGTTTTGAAAGGTAAAGATTTCCTTAAAAAAGTGTAATTGATTGTTGTTTTGTATCCTCACCATACTCTTCTAAATTACCTTTTTTATTCCAACGGAATTATTTCATCAAGAATTGTTCTCATGGTGCAATTTTAAAACTCGCATTCCATGAATAGATTCCTCGTTTAAGTCTTTCTTCTAGTTCAGGTCCAGTTAATTTAAGTGACGGATATTGTCTTCATAGTAGTGACTTCAATCAACTTCTAACTAACTTTTTTTTAAAGAAAGCTGTAAAAGATAGCTTATAAAGTGTAAGGTTGATGAAAAGATTTGTGAGAAACTTTCAGACAAAGATTTTGCAGGAAGGAAAAATAGGTCTCGGATAGCAAAACAAGATCGAAGAAATTAAAACTTTATTACATTTCCGTGTCTCATAACGGAGGAGTTTGTTGTTTCTCAATAACTTTAAACTTGATGGTGGTGTTTCTTAGTGAACGGTGCTTGTTCTTAAAAAGCGACTACTTTGATAATAATTGGGCGAAACATACGATACGCTGTATACAAATAATTGGAAGAATGTATTTGTTGGCTTGTATCAGAAAGAAAGATGTTATTCTGACATCCTTTATCGGCCAGATTTTTTTCTGAATCCTATGTATGTTCACAAATTCAATGGTCTGCATTCTGGGAGAAACCGAGCCATAGTGGAATGCATCACAAGTTTTCTGTATATTTAGATCATTATGTTATATCTCTACAAACATTGAACTTTAACTCTCTTGGTCAATTAATTTTTCTTTATTTCCGAGTATAATTTTCAAAACACAGATGTTAAAATCCAGAATGATGTTCCAAGGCTTTAAAAGAGAAACAGGATCTCTTCCAAACATATTGGTGTGCGCCATGTATTGTTCGGCTTCGGCTCGTTAAAGTATGCAAGGATTCATGTTATGGCAATTATTTGATACGGGTCATTCCATGCCCAGTGGTCTAGTGGCCCCCGCTCGACCATCACGGATTTCAAAGACATTTTGTATGGACATTCACACATATCTATTATGAACATTTGTAGAGTTTTGCTTTCGCCGATGGTATACTTGCTGAGATATAGCAGTTTATTTGACCCCGTGTCGCTGCCTTCTTCAACATGACTATGAGTTTTCAGTAACTTTGAGGCATAGTATCTCAGAGAATTGTTTTATGAAGTAAACAAACTTTGGCTATCTCAAACAACTTTTTCCGCTCTATTAAACAAAATAATAAAAATAACTGTTAGAGCGACTTCCTTGCAGAAACTTCTGTGCGAAACTGGCCCAAAAAATTGCGGATCGAAAAAAAATTAAAACTTTGGCTCTTTATATTTCAAGAAGAAAAATATAATCAACCTGAAATTAATTTTAAACATGATAACATATCAATACATGGTTTATGAATATAAAATTTCATATTCCTAACACTTTCCATTACTTTAAAAATTGAATCGACATTTGACGGTTTTTGTAAAAATTCAAAAAAAAGGCTATTTTTACCCCGCTTTTACAAAAAAAGACCCTCTGGAATTTATTTCGAATAATTTTTATTAAAAAGAGAATGGTTTCAACCCTTCAAAAAGTATGCCTAGTTTTTCATCTCGAGCATATAAGGCCCTAGAAATAGGGACAACTATGAGGATGACATTTGTAAAAACGACAAAAATAGGATATTTTCTGCCCGCTCTTAGAAAAGAAAGACCCTTTCGATACACTTGTAAATCATTTTCATTTGAAAGAGCATGTTTCAAACCTCTTAAAAAAATACGCTTGGTTTTTCATCGCGAGCACGTACAGCCCTAAAAATATTAACAAAGTTGAGAACGTTGCTATGGCGGCGCCACATGTCTTCTGTTGTTTATCGTCCTGGTTATTTTAGGTAGACATTTTTAGTGTATTGCGTTTGTTCATGGTGACATCGTCACTACCAGTTCAGGCATTTGTACCAGTAACCCTATCGCCGTAGGGGTCACGCCCGATAGCCGTGCAATACCAGCCACGGGTGGGTTTCTTGGTTGAGGATCCCAATTTGTCTGTCTGCAATTTGTTTTCTTCGGTCCGGTAGTGAACAAATACTCTCTCTCTCTCTCTCTCTCTCTCTTCCTCTCCCTCTCTCTCTCTTCCTCTCCCTCTCTCTCTCTTTCTCTCTTTTCTTACTTTTCGTGCGGCTTTCACCGTACGTTTTGATATCCCAAATGCTTTCGCTGTTAGTGCTATCGACCAACTCTTTGGGGCCAATGTCGTTGAACTTTCGTTGATCTATCAGATATTTTAATTTTTGCTTGAATTTCTTTTATTAGATCATTATAATCCTGACATGACGAGCATTCCTCAACATCACACTGACTAGTTTGTCCTATATCTTCAGCTGGTATTCCAGCGGCTAACGTTATTTTGTCTGCTACTACTTTCTTCATGGGTTCAATTTTTAGTTCCACGTTCACTTTATCCCTACTACTCACCCTCTGAATTCTTAACGGAGTAGATCCCAAATCAGTCAAACTTCGATTAACCTTGTCCTAAATATCCATATCGCAATTTTCCGAAGACGAAGAGTCAGTAGTGTTTTGGACCATAGAAATGTATTTAGGCTTTACACTCGGAACAAATTTTTTTACCAGGCTTCACATTTGTTTTCGCCCATTTTTGCAATTCATTAGACAATGCTAGATCGACTTTCAGCAGCACATGTTTAGCTGTATGTTTTTTTTGTTAAATGGGTTGCAGCATGACTTTTGCTTAATTTCATACCTTTCTCAATACATTGCTTTGTGATGGAAGCAGATTTGGTCGTCCTATGTGATCTCAACCTCCGATCGCAGAGAAATGAGCACTTTTTCGTGCGACGACAAATTGTGCACATATTGCAGCCCAATTTTATCGGAATAAAATAAACCATGATGGCAAATAGACGAAAGTTTTTCCCCAACAATGCAAAAGGTCAAGGTGGGATTGTCATCTGACTCTTCGACATCCATTTAGAATTAATGAAATCGCAATATTTAGTGCAATAATGCAAATTCTGGAAAAAAGAAGTTATAAAAATATGATGGAATACGACAAATACTGCAGCTCAGTTCAAAACGCGGCCATGCGAGAGTGCTACTTCAACAAAATACTTATAGAATTCTAAGCAGCTGTCAATTTTCTAGAGGAACCTCAAGTGGAGTATGGATGAAATTTGAAGGATCCAAGAAATTAAAAAAGGCAACACTCACAATTTAAAAAAAAAAAACTCGAAGTAACACACAACAGAATAGCCGCATAGCCACGACTTAACCAAAGTCTCTACTAAAGATTCTTTACCCATGTTTTAACAGAAATTTTGTTATAATTTGTTACTTTAGCAAATTAACTAACTTTGAAGTTAATTAACTTTACTAATTATTCTCCCATTCTGTCCATTGTTAACCTGCTTCCCCTTCCTTCTCCCCCTAACACCTCTCCCACTATCAACAATAGCTAATCTGATTGGTGCCTTGGTTTTGTACTCTTTGTATATATATGTGCACTCCTCTCGGTGCAGTCATCCAGACAACAAAGCCAAGTCAAGTAACTCTTATGCTTGATAATGGACTAACGTCCGAAACCAGTCGCGATATTAAAAACTTTCAAAAGTGGAATTTGTGTAAGTTATTCCCACCCATTTACTAGGATGGAGTTCCACTAAGTTAAAGCTTACCAGATTGATTTAATTTGTTACTTTGTTGTCCATGATGTCTCGCCGGCACAATATTTTGTCTTAATACCACCAGATAGATACCCACACAAGGAATTACTACCTCATCGAAGAAACAAATTGCAGACTTGGGATCCTCAACCAAGAAACCCACCCGTGGCTGGTATTGCACGGCTATCGGGCGTGACCCCTACGGCGATAGGGTCACTGGTTCAAATGCCTAAACTGGTAGTGACGATGTCACCATGAACAAACGCAATACACTAAAAATGTCTACCTAAAATAACCAGGACGATAAACAACAGAAGACATGTGGCGCCGCCATAGCAACGTTCTCAACTTTGTTAATATTTTTAGGGCTGTACGTGCTCGCGATGAAAAACCAAGTGTATTTTTTTAAGAGGTTTGAAACATGATCTTTCAAATGAAAATGATTAACAAGAGTATCGAAAAGGTCTTTCTTTTCTAAGAGCGGGCAGAAAATAACTTATTTTTGTCGTTTTTACAAATGTCATCCTCATAGTTGTCCCTATTTCTAGGGCCTTATATGCTCGAGATGAAAAACTAGACATACTTTTTTAAATGGTTGAAACCATTCTCTATTTAATAAAAATTATTCGAAATAAATTCCAGAGGGTCTTTTTTTGTAAAAGTGGGGTAAAAATAGCCTATTTTTTGCATTTTTACAAAAACTGTCAAATGTTGATTCAATTAAAAAAAAATGGAAAGAGCCAAGAAACTGAAATTTTATATTCATAAACTATGTATTGATATGTTATCATGTGCAAAATTTCAGATTGATTATATCTTTTCCTCTTGAAATATAAAAAGCCAAAGTTTTAATTTTTTTTCGATCCGCAATTTTTTGGGCCAGTTTTGCACAGAAGTTTTGGCAAGGAAGTCGCTCTAACAGTTATTTTTATTATTTTGTTTAATAGAGCGGAAAAAGTTGTATGAGATAGCCAAAGTTTGTTTACTTCATAAAACAATTCTCTGAGATATTATGCCTCAAAGTTACTGAAAACTCACAGTTATGTTGAAGAAGGCAGCGACACGGGGTCAAACAATCTTCTATATCTCAGCATTTATACCATCGGCGAAAGCAAAACTCTACAAATGTTCATAATAGATATGTGTGAATGTCCATACAAAATGTCTTTGAAATCCGTGATGGTCGAGCGGGGACCACTAGACCAATTGGCATGGAATGACCCATACTTAAACTTTTATTACTATATATTACATTCTCTTTGGATTGGTATCCGTTAAAGAAATTAGATTTTATACGGTGTCTTGATGACGAATATTGTCTCCCTAGTTAGACTAGACAATTATGATAATTCTGAAATAATTTAATTGATAATTAATTAACATTGCGGCATTTAAGCTGTAGTTAAATGAAGATGAAGTGAATTTTGCTGACTTCTTCCCGTAGAATGTCTTAAATATATCTCGGTTTACTCTTCTTACCGAAGACGGTAGTTTCAAGCTTCGATTAAGCCTATTTTAATCGTTAATTATTTTGTAGGAGAACTAAGAATTCCCTTCAATCTCATATTTTATTCTATAAAGTAAAAAATTAATATTTATTTTTATTTTTTTTTTTACAAAACCAGCATACATAATTTATGAAAATTGAAACTCTTAAAACAGCTCCCCCTTAGCCCTGGGCATGTTTCCATTTTCATCACCGTGTATTCAACTATTTACATATAAGATTGTAACAAAGATATCTTATCCAAAATTTATCCTTTAATAAGATTGATTACTTATATATAGTTTCAGACATACAAATTTACCAAGAACCACTGTTTTAATTGGAAACTAGATTTTATTCATATGCTATGTATACCGTAAATGGGCTTCTGATATTTTTCAGCCAATGAAAATTTTAAGTAACTAATAAAGTTTATTTATTTATTTTATAATAAAGCATTGCAATTTGGTATGGATGCCAAGTGGCAACGCTCTGTGGTAACATAACAATATAGTGATGTTATTATTATTAGGGTCTTTATTAGGCGAGATTGAGACTAAAAAGTCTCCTCTTCCATCTAACCTGTCGTTAAGTTGTTACATTATTATAAGTATATTACATGTATCAATGAAACTTAGAGGAAAATAGAAGAAAATGTGAGAAGAGATTGCGGATTTAAAAAAAAACCTAAGAAAAGCTTAGGAAAAAATATTCGCTGCAGGAAAACACCCACAAAGAAGGGGGGTGTGAAAAACCTGCACAAACCTACCGATAGCAAAAACTAAAAGACATTAAAGAAAACAATGTACATATAACCTGGAAAATTACAAGAAGTGTTAGAGACATATTATCAAGACAAATAATGAGAATTAATAAAAAATGAAATGCAGAGAATACAGTAAGTAGATACATACACTTGTGATAAAAATATGACTGAACTAGAAAAAAGCAAAATAAAACACGATCAATACAAAAATTACGCTCTAAAATAATTATATAAGAGAGTTAACATCATGATTTAGGCATAAACAATAATCTAAAGTAAGTTAATATAATGGAAATACAAAATAGTAAAAAAAGAAAAGGTTATACTGGATGTAAACTGTAGTAAAATAACGAACAAAATATTCCAGAGTAAAGAAAGAAGTTTGAAGTGTTGTTCCGTGCAGCATGAAAAAAATCAGGAAAAAACGAACTTGACTTATGGTAAAATGTAAAATGCTATGATGGAGATAATTAGCGTTATTGATTCTCTAGAAGATACGAAAGGCATCTCCTTTTGAAAGTGTGGATAGAACAGGAAGATTTGATACTCTGCGGAAGGGCGTTCCATAAATTAACCGAGGTCACTGCAAAGGATTTATGTAGCATTTCCGTCCTGTGATTTGGAATGAGTAGATTGTTTCTTCCTCTAGTGTTACAATTATGTACCGACCCTAAGCTGACAAATTCTGAAAAGAGGTAATCGGGAGTTTGTAATCGCATGGCACGGTAAGTTGTCATGTTATGTATGTTATCATAGATATCTTCACTGTATCATGCATTCGCCCAAAGACGGGAGGAAACCCCTCCAAAATTCTCCCGTGACGGATACGGATCTTACAAATATTTGCATTACAACAATCAATAATTACATTTAGTTTATACATCAACAATTACAGTGTCATTAAAACACTGAGCGCACAAGCAATGGGATTTTAATAAGTTATAGAGTTAATTAGGTAATAAATTTATTAATTAACAGCTAGCAAGATAGTAAATAATTTTTCAATCGAAATTAATCGCCTCTCAATAATTTTTACGATTTGAAAATAACTACATCTCAATGAAGAGTACCATCTAGGGATTTATATGACATAAATTTGTTTGCACCACCCGAAAAATTTTAATTCAGCTCAATTCGGCAAGCCAATGAACGTCCCGTAACGGCACACAAAGCGTCTTCGTAAGCGTTCTCCATGTTGAACCGTCAGTTAGGTTGACATTCGACCAATGAAGAGGTGCTTATGACGTGCATTCGCTCCAACGTGAGCACATTTGAAGCGTCACGAGAGACCACACGTACCACTGCAATGCACTTGTGCTGATAAAGCCCGCTATCTGTTCTTCACTTATTCTATACTGGGTACGCTGTTATTCATCACTCGTGTCCAAGGGACCATTGCATTTATAAACTTTCGCAGAAGCGTACCCACTAGACTCACTCGGAATAATTAATCCTTTTTGATTATCTTTTCCTGTGTATACTTGTTAACATAGTTTTAAATGCAAGCTGGTACTGAAAATAACAATCGGAATGTCTATGCTCAATTGTTTTTCTGCATTGGTTTATGTTTTGTTTATGGACTTTTCAAAGCACATGCATCGCAGGTTTCCACCTTTGAAAAAAATTATCTTTTCGTTGACTCGTTAACACTGAGACATTAACCCATTATCGGCCGGAACTATTCGCCATCGATGAATTTTGATGTTATTTAAATTTTTAGACGTTATGGGGCTGTTTAATACGTAGATGCCCTGAAAAATCCAAATTTTTTGCGTTATCTTAGTTTTTGGACGTGTTCGAAATTTCGTACGGTGGCCGTAAGGGGGTAAAATATATAAATTAAACGTCATGATGTTTATTAACATTTTTATTACAGTAAACGTTAAAAATCTCTTTTTTAAAAAACTATACATGGTAGTAAAACAGAATATCTTTTTATAAATCAGCAGAAAAGTCCATTCTGCGAGTTTTACATAATCATATCTTAAGGATTTCAAGCGCATTTCGCTATAATACTTACTAAGTAATCAAGTACAATAAAATCACATTGTTGTCAATTTTCAAATCACATTGTTTATCATTTTCAAATCACATTGTTAATCATTTTCAAATCACTTGTTTTCTTTCACGAATTTAGCGCGTGTGAAAGGCGACAAAGCATCCCTTTGGGTGAGGTAGTATATTACATTTAATACAGTAAAATGAAGCAGTCTTGTGACAATTTCCACAACGCCTCGGTTTCTCAATACCATCAACCAGTTGGTCAATACCGTCAAAACGAATTTCTGGAGTTACAAGAGCCGTTTTTTTTAGGAATAACTGGGGCGGGTCCGGGTTTGTTCGGCAGGGTTGGGGTAGATAGTAAAGCAATTACAATTCTTCGGACAAACTCAAGAAGAGAAATATCTTTTTCCTTGTACCGGAACAACATTCTAGCGTTAACAACACTGCCGTTAATCATGAACCTGATCAAGGGCCAGTACCAACATTTTTTCGGATTTTGATTCGATATATGGCACGTTGTTGATCGAATGTATTCACACCGCCCATCCGCGGTAGTAGTAGGTAGGGTAGTTTTAGTCCATTTTCTTGTGACTGATTTCTTGCTTTAGGATGTTTTCTTCTGTCTTTGAGACGTTTTCTTCGTCCTTTTTTTTCTTAGCGGGAGGTTCATACTCAGGCTCGGGCTCATATTCTTCTGTATCCGGTGTGTTGTCTTCAGAACCACTGGTGTCTACAATTGTAGCTCTCATGATCGGCCGAAGGTTATCTCGAGATCGGAGTCCCCTTACTTCAATAGGCTGTGCTAAAACTCCCTTCCCAATATCGCGAATACTGGTGACGTCATCTGGCCCTGCTTCACTATGTGCATCGTCTTGATCAGAGTCATTGCAGTCAATAGGTGGGAATAAAACGAACTCAAGCGCGTCCATTTCGGAAATATCCTTGGCCAGCTCATCCTCTTCGTCAAGTTGCTCCAATATATTAACAATGGCCTCGCCATCAGTGTTCAAATTGTACCTGCAAACAATACCACATTTTCTACCTCCTTCCGGCCACCGTACGAAATTTCGAACAGTCAACAAAAACCACATGCCTGACTGACATTATTATAACCTTTTATCAAATGACCACTCATACATGTAGTTTATGGTCTACACAAGCCAGTAACACACTCAGGAACAGAATTCAGATTAGTTTTACCAATAAAAAATAAACAAATACTCACTGGCGTGGCATTTTGCGTCGCGCGCCAACCTAGACGAAATCTGATCGCGTGGGAAATGGAGGGAAAGTGGCGCAGCCCCAAGCCAGGCGGCACGGGTGAATGGTTGGACCTTTCCCTCAAAAATAATAAGCTAGCGAACTCGATGCAATGACACATCGCGTCACGGCACCGATTTGTTTACCTCCTTGTTTAGCGTACGAAATTTCGTACGGTGGCCAGTAATGGGTTAAAGTGCAAGTATTCTGTTTATTTTTAAGTATCTCCTCCGTATTCATCGAAGCTCTTATTTTTAATCTGTTGGTTTCAAAATTAAATTTTGCGTTCAAATATGCATTCGCTATTTTATAATATATTTTATTTCTTTTTGCTGAGAAGCTTTTTATGACAAAAGAAAGTGCATAATAATCTTTTCTCAACTCCATCAAAACTTCAACAACAGTAACGGATTTTTAGATCAATATTTTCCTTGAAAAGCTTTTCATTTTTCTATAACCGAATGAAATGAATGCTTAATTACATTTAGCTGACGTCAACCGAAGAATAAAATTTTCCTGATGGATCAGTAGCTGTATCCTTTCACTGAACAAAAGAACCGGAGAAATGTTTTATTGCTTCCTTAAGTAGTTAAGTGTCACAAAAGCGCTTCTTTCAGTTATGATTATACGTCACCTCGGCAAATTGAGTGATAATAGAAATTCCCGAAAAAGAGTCTGAGAACTAAGAAACTCATTGAGAAAGTTGTGCTGTGAAAACAAGCGAGGATCATTGATTACCTAAAATCCTTAAAAAGAGAGAGAAAGCGGCCGAAGAAATGTTTTTATTCTTAGGTTTAGTTGATTTAATATTTTCCCGTGTGTATGTGTAATTGAGTTGTGCTGTTCAGTGGGTGATTTTATTAAACGGTGAAAAGATTTATTTATCAGTGAAAAGTCTAAAATTTTGTGAATTATTATCTGTTATGCAATATATTTCTCCTTCATAAAAATCACTTTTGCGTGTGTTTTTACATTCTCCATATACGAAGTATAGAGAAAGTATTGTTTTCATGAAAAAAATCGACTTCGAGATTTAGACGGATATACATGTTTTGGGGTCCCTAGAACACGTTTTGACCATTTTCGGAATGATGGCTGTGTGTATGTGTGTGTGTGTATGTGTGTGTGTGATATTGGGCACTATAACGTAAAAACTATTAGTCGTATCAATACCAAAATTCATATATAGTACTGTGGTGTGTGCTGTCAGAGTTGATTAGTTTTTGGAGTAAATCGGTTAACCGGAAGTCGAGCTTCATTCATTATAGCTCATTTCCGGTTTTCAAAATATCTCCATAAATATGATATATAGGTATATTGTATTTCATATAAAAGTTTTAGATAATGTGCTATACTATAACTTTTGTTTTTAACATATTTTTTATCATCGGTTGATTAGGAGTTATTCGTGAAATACTGATAAACCGGAAGTAGCTGATTATGTACTTTGTGGGCGCTCTAACATCGAAACTGTTTGTTGGATCAACACCAAATTTCATTTATAGTATTTTGGTTGATGTCGTTAGAGTTGATTAGATTTTGGAGTTAATCGGTTAACCGGAAGTCCAGCTTAATTCTTCAAATTTCATTTTCGGTTTTCAAAATATCTCCATAAATGTGATATTTAGGTATATACTATTATTTATACACGTTTTATAAAATAATGTTTACTATAACTTTTGTACGAAACATATTTTTGTATCACTGATTGTGTAGGAGTTATTTGTGAAATACTGATAAACCGGAAGTTGCTGATTTTGTACGTTGTGGGCGCTCTGGGCGCAGGGGCGAGAGGCCACTTCATCGTTTTTCATCGAACATGTCCCGAAAAACATTATTTATAATTTTTGTGACGTAAAAGATAATATGAAAGAAATTAATTACTTATCTTCCAAGTTTAGATTGAATATAGAGTTCGAAAATACTGTCGCAGATAAATATTTACATCTTATATATATGGAGTAAGTCATGTGCTGGCCACATCAGATTTTTATTTATATATTATCCGTTGTCTCTAGTCACCGTTATAAATACGTGTTCATTATTGGCTTTGTCGACAGACGTATTTTCTTTAGTTATGTCTTTAAGAAGGAGTTGTCTTACGAAATAATGATTTTGAGTTCCATAAAAAAGGAAATTAACAGAAAAATTATAAGAGAATTTACTTTTACCGCCAAATATTGTTTTACGTCGGAAATCACGATAAAATTAATAAAATGTATCGAAATTTGTTTTGTGTTTGTGATAGAAAGTCCCCTAGTCACCAATTGTCGATTGCGAGTAAAACCATCTGAACTATTTGATAATTTTTTTTCAAAAGTAGGAATAGATAAATAAATCCAATCAATCTAAATAAATTGAAAAATAACTGCGAAATGAGAGAATATCTTGGGCAATTAAGTTACTAGGTTGACTGAGCGTTCTATTCTATTATTTCTATTTGATAAGCTTATGACGATTTAACAAAAGAAATATGTAGTTAATGGGTAAGAAGAACTTAGCAAATTCCACTGTTTAAAAGTTTTTAATACCGCGACCGGTTTAGTCCATTATCAAGCACAGAGTTATTCAGGAGCACACATATATATACAAAAGGTACAAAACCAATTATTCCTACCCATTTACTAGGATGGAGTTCCACAAAGTTAAAGCTTACCAGATTGATTTCAGAAGAAATATGGTATACCTCAGAAAATCACCGTCATTGCTGACGAAAGGGCAGCTAGCACGTTACAAATAACGTTTATTGATATAATGAAGTATATGGAAGTTTTTCCCCGGGAAGAATTCAGTCCCGGTCAATGCTGACATGAAATGCGCAACTGTCCAATGGTTTGCATCCTATACATATCTCTTTCCGTCTCGAGATTACGGGAACATAATTTTTCGTGCATCCACGATGTTGTCCATGATTTTCTAGATAGAAATGGATGTTTGCGCAGTGTTAGTGTACGAGTCTTGTGAAACGCGTTTGGTGCTACTGTTAAGAATCGCATCGCTCTGATGGCGAAATTGTGATGTATCGCGTCGGAAGGAGAGATTTTTTTTAACATGTCTTAACTTAAACGTTTAGTTAGATCCTAATTTCAAGTTCAATTTAACAATTTTGTCATATAACCAGCGCTTTTCAGATTAAATGCAGTTTAAGGTAATGGGGCGTCTCTTTCACCCGGACACTCGGAGAGATGGCCAAATGCAAGGTTCCAGATAAATTTTAATATTTTGGGTGAAAATTTTTTTAAACAACATTGGTTTATATACTAACCATAATCAATAAATGTTTCACTATCACTCAGTTTGGCATTCTTATTATCACTTATGTCATTGTTATGAAGTCATTTCCTTAAGGCCTGCACACACCGGCGCGGAACGCGAAGCGGGACGCGGGAGCGAAATTCGAGCGGGAGCGAAATTCCCGCGGGAGCGAAATTCGCGCGGGAAACGCCAGGAGAGCGAACTTTCGCAAACACAGACCAACGCGAAACATTCGCAGGAGCAGTAGTGCGTGGGTTTTGTCTGCGCGCATTTGAGTTATTGGACGCTTGCGGTTTAATTTTAGTAAATGGCAATGGACGAAGAGGATCTCTATTTATTTGCACTGACTGAAGACGATGACCGAGAAAGGTGAACGGAATTATATATTACTGATTAATTTTAAATTGTAATTCACAATTGCTGAAACTTATCTATAACTCGATAAGTTTTAAAATATTTCCTCAGAAAAAGAAGAAGATGGGTACATAAAATAAATGAAGTGCGGGAAACAAAGGGAGAATTTTACACTCTCATGCCAAAGTTACTGCAGGACGAGGAAAGATTTTACATATACTTTCGTATGAGAAGTGAAAGTTTTTATGAAATTTTAAATTTAATACAAAACGATATTCGGAAGGAGCATACTAATTTCCGCGATCCAATTCCTCCCGAGGAACGAGTAGCAATTACCCTAAGGTAAGAAACAATCATTGACTTGAATTACGATCATTCAATAAAAATGTTGTCATTTTCTATAATGGATTAATATTATATAAAATTTCAAAGAAAACATAATACAGGAAATGGGATAGTTCAAGCGAAGTGAGGTACAGGCTGCTTTATAACTTTAGAATTGTTTTATTTCAGAATGGTACAGTTAAGTTATAACTCAGTAAATGAAGAAATATAATTGATTTCAAGAATCTGTTCTTCACTGTCCTGAGAGTTTTCCACTGACTTAGTGTTATTGCCTGAGAATGCAGACTGTTCATTTAAATTCTGAAGTTCATTATTCATAATTACCTCCGCTATTTTCATTTTGGTTATTATTTGTCTACGCAGAGAAAACGACTTAACTGTTTTCGCATAGCCTAAATAGATTAGATCAATGGGATCATCTGTACGCCTACGTTTATTTTCAAAGTATTCTAGCACTTTGTCTACCGACGTATTGTCTTTGCTCTCGTTGACAGTTCTCTTCCTCTTCGTTGGAACCTCTGGTATTATTTTGTTATCCACTTCAGTATATGAATCTGCAAGTGGTTGGTTTAAAAGGTTGGGATCCATTGTCTCCACAGTCTTCGCATTTGCATCGCATGTACCCTCGGTAGTAGAATAGCTGATGTTGGATTCAGTGTTGGCAAATGCCAAGAAAGGCTTAAAGCTTTCCATCGCATTAGCCCATTGCCACTCTTTATAATTCTTTTTAAAACCTTGACCAGTGGTAGTCTTTAAGCTCCTCAAATATTTGCTGTAGGTATCTCTAAGATTTTTCCATTTCTTCTTTATTGTCTCTCCTAAGGAAAAAAAGATTACATTGAAATGATGCAGTGTGAAAAACATATACATATTTTACATTTCAGGTACCTCGCTACTGGCGACTCGTTTTCAACCATAGGACATAGTTTCAGAGTGGGATTTTCTACTGTCAGTGTCATTGTGAAGGAAGTTTGCGCAGCGATTTGGAATCGAATGCAGCCTACATACATGGCTGAGCCTTCTTCTAGGGCTTGGGATTCGTCTGCTTTAAGGTTCACCGAAAAGTGCCAATTTCCAAATTGTATTGGTAGCATTGATGGGAAACATATAACGATTAAAAGCCAGAGGAATACTGGCTTAAAACATTTTTGCTACTTGAAAAAAAATTCTATTGTTCTGTTAGCAATCGTTGGGGCGGACTACGAATTCATTTGTATCGATGTGGGGGGCTATGGAAAAAACGGTGATGGAGGAATATTTGAAGCATCTGCAATGGGAAAAAAATTCGAATCAGGAACAATGAAAGTTCCTAGAGCAAAAAAACTTCCTGGCCAAAGTCACCCAACACCTCATGTAATAATAGGTGATGAAGCATTTGGTCTAAAGCCGTACTTAATGAAGCCATTTCCACAGAGACAAGCTAGAGGTGACGTGAAAAAAGATAAATTTAATTATAGACTGTGCAGAGCAAGAAGAGTAGTGGAGAATGCTTTTGTCATTCTCGCCCAAAATTGGAGGATATATTACAGGCCTATTGAAATAGACGTAAAATACGTGAGCCTGATCGTGAAAACATGTGTATTACACAATTTTTTAAGGTGTAAAACAGGAGAAATTGAATACAACGAACTTTTAGAACCGCCGAAGGCAACAGGCGCTTTGATCACGATAGAGAATGACTGTAAACTAGCCGCGGGTATGGCATTTCAAGTTCGAGAAAACTTTATGAATTACTTTGAATAATAAAAATTCTAATGTGAACGTACTGTTACTTTTTTAAATGAGATTTCTATTCTGTCTTTAAAAATATTAGGAATTGACTCACCAGTTGATCCACATTCTTTCCCTATTATGTCCCAAGTATGATCCTTTTTCCGATTATTTCTGTAATCCGGATGGTCCAAATTGTAAAGAAGAGGATACTGCTTCACAATCTCAATCAACTTTTCTGTAGTCGACACGATGACTTGCTTTATCTTCTATTCTTGAAGAATAATTTCTATTCAAGTAAACCTCAGCCTTCTTTCCTTTGGATTACTTTGAAGTGAGCAGTTTGGCCGTGTCGATCGATTGATCGAATCGTGGCAGAGTCGTTGTATAGAAACAAAGTAACTTCTTCAGAAACCTTGAAAATCTATTACATCAAATTAATACCTTGTCTCCAAACTTAGTCCTCGCTGAAAAACAAATCAGCAGACACGGAATCCCTTCTTCACAAAGCTTGTGAGACATTCGTTAAAAGATAAAATGTACTATGTTTTCTTCTACAAACGCCAGCCTTCATCCCAACTGATCGAAAATCATAAAAAAATTATATATTATTGAGTCAGAGAATATTTAATTTTCCGTGCGACTCACAAAATTATCTAGGATATTATTATTAGGAATGTGAAATAATCACAAGATGATCCAAATTCGGCTTCAATTTTATTCCATATCTTGACTTTTTTACTGCTTATTTTTATAATAAGGATTCTCTAGGCTAAAGACCGTAAAATACTACTTAAATAATTTTATGGGCTACCTCGTGGTCGACATTTCTCAATGTTTTCAGATTCCGGACCAGAGTCGCGGGACGCGTGATTTCGTGCATGCAGCGAACCGAGAAAAATTCGCTGTAGTCCCGCGTTCCGCCGTGCGGGATTCGCATCGGTGTGCGCGCTACGGTCTCCCGCCACGCAAATAAAATCCCGCGCGAATTTCGCTCCCGCGTCCGCGCCGGTGTGGGCAGGCCTTTAGGTGGGGCATCTCTCCCGGAATTACCTTATGTATTTTTATCAAAATTGGATAGATTTTCGAATCCAAAAGAATATCTTCTGAGATAAGCGCTCTGAATTCTTGGGATTGGAGTTCCTCTAACAAAAACAATTAAACGCTACAATTTCTGAAATATAATTTTTTCCGACTTTGTATAGATTCATAGATGAAATGCTTTTAAAGAGTTTTTTAACGTTTACGGATTGCTGAATATACTTTTTGTTATTTATTTACTGATTTTTCGCAGCTGAGATGTCTTCGTTAGTGCTATGAATATAGTATTCATCCTGGAGTCAGTAGATACGTAGAATAAATGCCATCTGTAATAAGTTGAAAGAAAAGTCTAAGTAATTTCCACAATAAAACTTACTTAGTCTTTTCTTTCAACTTAAGATGTCGTTCCACGAAGTACAGCTAGGACATATTGATTACATCTGTAATAAATTAAACTATATTGTTAGAGGTAAAAAAACACACTCTATGTCTATCTATGTCTATATATAGTATCCCAAAGAATGGCATTTTAATTGAGACATCGTTTCTGAATGCATTTCCTCTTACCTTCATTCAAAGCCGCAGTAGTTGAGATCCAACATTTCAATGAAGAGGAGGTCAGCATTTCAACCGTCGAACGACGGATGCGTTATCTTCGACCACTTCCTCTGTCCCTCTTTTCTCCTTCTCATCTCACTGGGATGGGTCACAGGGGATTTTGTCCAGCGTTCCAAGCAAGAATAGTTTCCTAAGGGAAATTTTTCTTAAAGACGTTCAACGCGTTTCACTCAGAACCAGAAGTTTAATCCAGTGCTCTTCACCTTGCATTTTTCGAAAGAATTGGTTCATACTAAAAATATTTTTCCCAATCAATATTCCCGCAACGAATAATTTTTGCATTTTATATATCTAAAAACGGGTGTTGGTGGCTGTTTATTACCCTTTTGTATTAGTGGTTCTTAACTGAGGATGGTGCAAGAGAAGTATCATGTTTTTAGTGGAGTTTTTAATGAAAATTACCGCATAACCTCTAATCGGTAACAACGTAGCCATTAGAAATGTTGATTTTGTTTTATTTATAATATTATAGTGTACACTGTAAACGCATTAATTTGTTTTTTCAATAAATGAATTATCTCGCAATAAATGTATTTTCCTAAATAAAAATAGAAAAACAATTTTCAAGGGAATGCGAGAGCTTTTATCAGATTCAAATGGTTGCTGGAAATTAAATAGGTGCAGAATCACTGTTTTATACTTAACAAATATTCTTTGCGGAAGAAAAGGTTGGAGTTAATTTCCTGTAGAGGGCTTTCTAAATAACCAGTCCTCTCTCTTTGGTTATCTCCCGTCAGTATGGAGTTGCAACCGCGCCGAGTCATTTCTCACGAATGATACCTCCTTCGCGCTATACTTTTTCTCGTTGACATGCAACTCTTTCTATTGACATAACTTTGAATTGAAACGGGCCTTTTCAATATCACGAATTTGTCGGATTTCTTAATCGAGACCTTTTTCATTTACCGAAGAAGAGAAAGGTTGGAAAAATCCTGGCTCCTGATTTCGTAAGAGAAAGGTTAAGATAGAGGAAAGGAGCGAAAGAAGCGTTTATATCAAGTATTTATAACCATTGGAAACAGATGAGTTATATCCTGAAAAATTTACCAGTTACTTGGTATATTATACTATATGGTTCTTATTCCACTATTCCAAGGTTAACACATACATCTCCTTTAACAGGTACCTTTGTATTTTCTCAATGACATCCGTCTTTATCGAAGATAAACTTCGACGCTTAAGAGGTCGAATTGGCTTCATTGAGAATTTTCTCAACTCAAATTGAGCATCATTTTAGTATGTTTACTTGGCGAATCCTTGAAGATTGGTTTATTTATAAATTTAATTTATTTATGTCCTTCGTCCGCTTTTGGGAACATGTAAAGGTTAAATTTTATATTTACAATCTTCCTCCATATTATATAAATGCGAACGCGAAATGGATTTTTAATCTAATTCCACGGTGCGCTTTGTGAGTGGGATATAACTTGCGAAATTGAATTTCTCCGAATGAGCGTTCTGAACGAAATTATATTCACAAAGGAATACTTGGATTCGGGGCTTCGCTTGAAATACTTTTTTTGGGTATTTTTCGAAAACCATTTCCGCTCGTGTAGATGGATTCGGAGATTAAAATGGAATAATATAGAGAGCAATGTTCTCTTGGAGGACAAATATTTTATGAATTTTTCTATGCTCATGCATTCTCAATATGATAGAAAGGCTCGCATAGATCTCCTGTTTTGAATGCAGTAATTCACGATGAAAAACTAGCATAATTAAAGAAATAATAAATGAATAACTACTACATAAATGATAAATAAATACTAAATATATAATGAATAAGTAATAAATTAAAAGTAAATAAATACAAAATCACTAAATAATAATTAAACGATAAATAATTAAGACTTGTAATTTGGATAGTACTTCTAGCTTAAAGTAAACGGTCGTTATTTCTCGAATTTGTTTTAAGGAGAGCATAGATTGCACTGCGCAACCAGTAACTATATATTAAAACATACCATTTGAAATATAACAGAAAATAAATCATTTATTGAAAATATTGACAAATTGTTGAGAAGCGGCTTTTTGAATTTGCTTCCCTTGAAACGCGCCGTGGAACACACAGGTCGTTTTGTGTGAAATAAAAATCTTAAAAATTTCCGTTTATAAATAATAATACGCTCAGCGTGAACCTAAAGTTTTAAAAAAGTGATGAAACTTAAAAACTTAACGTCATCTAAAAAAACATCAATTTTTTATAAACAAATTCAAAAAATATTGCTAATTGTTATTTTTGTTTAAATTTTAGGTTCATGCAAAGTAGACTATGTTAAAGAATATATGTTGAAAATTTCATGTAAATCGGTTGAAAATTAGCCGAGCTACTTTCCACGGCTTACCACATTTTACGTTTTGAGAAAAACGCGTTTAGATTTTAAAGTTAGATGTATACCCCGCGAGCCGCCAGAGACGTATGGCAGGGGGTGTAATACACCACCATTAAACATTCATCTCTATTAGCATCTCTAATAGTCTGAGGAAAACACGACCAAAAGTAATTATCCGTCCTTGCGATTACTTCCCTATAACGCTTCGTCGATGCCTCTCGGAGATCGCTCCTTACTGGCGCTAACATTTCACTTACTTCGTCTATAAATTCTGAACGAATGAACTTTTTGAAAAGTTTCCGACGATATTCAGATCTTCTCATCTGTAGCGAATTCCAACCGATAGACTCTATCATTGCCGTAACGCTGCTATCAAACCTGAAATCCCCGCAAACGAATCGGGCTGCTCTACGCTGGACCATCTCTAAATCTGAGACTAAACCTGCTTCGTGTGGGTCCCAAACCGCACAGCAGTATTCAAGGCTCGGGCGAATAAGAGAAAAGTAAGCTATTTCTTTGACTCTCGATGAGCATCCTCTCAACGTTCTAGCAGTTAATCTTTGCATTCTATTCGCTTTTCCTATCGCATCTCGAATATGTTCTTTAAAAGATAAGTTACTGCTAAACGTGACTCCTAGGTATTTGTTGTCGTGCACTAACTCTAATGGATGCCCTGAGATTTGGTACTGCGCGGGAATTATGTTTGTGGAGCGCGTAAAACTCATGGCAACGCATTTATTTATATTTAAATCCAGCTGTCAATCTTTATACCATCCTGATATTACGTCCAGGTGGTTTTGAAGTACATTACAATCGTTTTCTGACAAAATCTCACTGTATATCAGGTTATTATCGGCAAATAATCTAACATTACTCTTTACGTTATCTACGAGATCGTTAATGTAAATTAGAAATAAAATCGGACGAAGAACACTTCCCTGTGGAACTCCAGATGAGTTACTTATTCCGTCGGATAAA
Source organism: Sympetrum striolatum (assembly GCA_947579665.1). Lineage (NCBI taxonomy): Eukaryota > Metazoa > Arthropoda > Insecta > Odonata > Libellulidae > Sympetrum > Sympetrum striolatum. The sequence continues at coordinate 88,035,355 of OX388349.1, forward strand.
ATTCCGTCTAACGCAACTAGCTGAGATCTGTTTTTTAAAAAAGATTTGGTCCATCGGATAACTTTTTCTTCGATCGCTTATGCTCTCAGCTTTTGGATAAGCTTTTCGTGAGAAACTGTGTCGAAAGCTTTCCTGATTCGATTCTTTATATGTTCGCCTAATCCTCATCATAGAACCTTGAACTGACGTTTTTTTTTAATTTTTTACGCATTTCACTGTCACACATTCCAGATCAAGGCTATCACTTATCTTCCACACCATCAGTTTCTTTTTTTACTAAATTCTTACATATCATGAAAGCTCTTTCTTTTGCTATCTGGTCTTATCAGTTTATATCCGTCGCCGCTGAAGAAAGAGCATTCTCGAAATACGGGAGTGCTTCTACTATTTTCAGACATCTTATTTTCCAATTACCTCTTGCGCAAACACTGATAATTTATCGGAGAAGTAGCTCATCATTAAAATCCTTATCTGATATTTTCCAGCCAATCAATGTACGAATGCCTATCGGCAGTCTAAATGATAAGATCCCTTGAGAAGCTCGTAGGCAGTTACTAATCAATGATTGTAGTCATTTATAATTCCATACATTTATTATTGGTAATCATCTACCTTGAAGGCATTAGGAATACAATACCATATATAAAAGAAGTTGAAGAGTCGTAGTTCCTTGGATAGTGATGTGAATGTCTTACCTAATCCCTTCACGAAATTCAAACTTGTTTATCATAAAATCAAGAAATTTGTATGAATGGAAATAGACGGTTCTCCTCTCCTAATCATAAAATTCGGAATGAGAGAGCTGTAGACGATGTTGTATTACGAATATAATTTCTGCTAGCTTTTTTTTGACACATTCAAGCGAAATTCTGTGAAACTCGGCCTTTTCTGCTCGCGCTATGTGCAATAGAATCGTTTGGTGCATCGATTTGGAATCACAGTGAATCGGAAATCCCGCGGACAATAGGACGAGGTGCGGTGCATCCGCACGTTTTTGATCACGGTGTGATTACTATTCGAAGAGCGTGACTCGACCAACTCTCACGAAATTGCACCTCCTCGGCACCACTGTCGCCTTCGTTAGCGCATCTCTGGACAGATTTACCTTCATACGGCCCGTGAAGATGTCCGAGTCCTTTCCTCTTTAATGTTTATCTTCTTCCATTAACCGATCTTTCTCCTCCGCCCTGAATTCAGTTTAAGAACGATCATTGATCAAAGGTTTGTTGAATTTTCCAGATCTGGAACTCATGTTATCTATTCGTTAGACTCCTGAAATTCCTCACGGTCATTTCATCGTAAAAGTAAATTAGTTTTTCATTCATTTATCTATCTTTATACAAATGAGATGAAGTGAATGAAATAGCTTATGTATTCGAATAATAGCCAATCCGGATATAAGCTGAGGCACTTAAATTTCTCGCGAAAAGAAAAGTAATTGAATCGAGTATAAGCCTTGAGTAGGAAATGCAGAAGCTACTGGTAAATTCCTTAATCAACATATATACCAATAAAATTTCAGTATCAGTAGGTTAGTTATGAAGAAGAATTATTACGGAATACGAGTAAAAAGAGGTCAGTCCCCTGAAATTTAGTGAAGTCCTTTTAAATTTTATGATTGCTTTCATTTAAATAGGTAGGTCATCTTGGTATTCTACATTACGATATCTTTATTTCTCCTAATGTTCCTCACTGAAAGCGTTTTTCTTTATTTCTTTGCAGCCATTTTCACCCTTCATCTTTTCCTCTCGCCATACAGCATCTTTTGCGAACGTATTCTCTCCTTTTCCTTGCATTTAGATTCTTTCTATAGCCGACCGTTTATATTTGACCAACCCTTTTCCTTTTATTTATGCTTTATTATTTAAATCAAAACATTCCCACCAATTCCCGTATTTCCTCGTTTTTTCTATCAACCCTGCTTAATTTTTCATCGCACATCTCCATTCTCTTCTTAGGACCCTTATGTTAATACCCGTTCAGCAGAAACACTGCAAGTAGTATAGAACTCCTTTCGTGGTTCGTTAATAAAGTCCTTCTATGACCAGCGCTTGAATAGCTCGACGACGAAAAATGCTCAAGTTGAAAAAATGTATGTTACCCCACAAGAACCCGAATAAAGACGATTTATTATTATAATGAACCCAATGCCTACAGAAAGTAGTATCATTTCTGGCAAACTGTGTTTGTTAATTGCCAGGGCCAATATCGGTACCATCCCTGTTTTCGAAATTTCGATTTCGATGATCGAATCCTCAAAGAAGTGTTGTATGTATATATATACACTACGCACTAAAATTAAAGGGACACCTAAAATGTTTCGAAAAAAACTTCCATTTTAAAATGATCGTATATCTGAGTTGAGTACGCCTTTTTTGGCCCCCGACCCATCAAAATGATTGTATTAATGTCTAGTTTAAGATGCTTGCTTTAAATTGGTGTTTTGACTTTTGAGGGAGCAATGGCGTTCCATTGAAGGAAAAAAACATGTTTTTGAGAAAATCGTGTTTTTTTATCAAGTTGTGCAGAGTTTGGAGATTTTTTAGAAAAATTAAAATAATGGAAAAGTTGAAAAATTTTCTCAACTTTTAAATGCTTTTTTGAGATTTTTCCCACAATATTTTTCAAGTGAGTTATGGCCATTTGAATGAGAACACAGCGCAAAAACTTCGGATCGACGTCACCGACTTCCCTTGTATCCAATTGATACGATGTAATCAAATAAATCAATTGACAAATAAATCTATTGATACGATGTAATCAAAAAATCAATCAAACACGCTTTTTTGTTTACAAAAAAGCGTGTTTGAACCAATGTTTAAAGAACTTAAGATTCTCAAAACTGGCCATTCCAGGAACCTGTTCTTGGGAAATTTTCACGCCGAAATGTCTATCCACTAATTTTTCCCGAATTTTCGGTACTCAAAAAACTTAAGTTTCAGTAGGCACGGAGTTACGATGAATGAATTAAGAAATTTTTCCAAGAAAAAGGAATGTTTGCTCTTGAATTTGCGCTTTACATCTTATCAATTGGATACAAGGAAGTCGGTGACGTCGATCCGAAGTTTTTGCGCTGTGTTCTCATTCAAATGGCCATAACTCACTTGAAAAAAATCGTGGGAAAAATCTCAAAAAAGCATTTAAAAGTTGAGAAAATTTTTCAACTTTTCCATTATTTTAATTTTTCTAAAAAATCTCCAAACTCTGCACAACTTGATAAAAAAACACGATTTTCTCAAAAACATGTTTTTTTCCTTCAATGGAACGCCATTGCTCCCTCAAAAGTCAAAACACCAATTTAAAGCAAGCATCTTAAACTAGACATCAATACAGTAGAACCCCGGTAATCCGGACGAATTCAGGCACAAAGGCGTCCGGATTAGCGGGGTTTCCGGATTAGCGAGGTTTTAAAAACATTACGTAAAATACATTTTTTCTCAAAAATTACATTGTACAGATAATGCATGTATATATTACATAAGGTATTACAACATATTAAGTGAATGAATATTATCAGCGAGCAAAAAAGTCAGTTCTTTTCTTTTGCGCGACCGTTTTTATTTTTAAATCAAGTGCGCGGTTTCTAAAACGTCTAAAGAGCATAATTTCATGTGCTTCAAAATTTTGCTCCTCGGTCCACTTTAATGATGTATTGAGTGCCGCCAAAGGCCCAGAATGAGAAATTATGACGGAGTCTACAGGGTGGTCGTCGTCGTCGTCATAATCATCATCTTCTGCCACGGACGGAAAAGGACGTCACTTTAGGTTTTAAAAACAGGCGAAAACTAAACGAAGACACAGAGTACCGGAAGAACCAAGTTATACTGAGGGAATGGATCGTACCGCATCTTTTCATGTGACCAGCCGTCTCTCTCAGCAAAATTGTTATGGCACTGGAAAAATGGACCTAATTTATATCCTACCCACTTGAGTTTTTAACTTGAGCTTAGCTCACCACTCTGTCACGGCCATTAAAACTTAAAATTGTTTAGTTTTTCTCGCTTATAAACAACAACTCTATATCCCATGCATGGTCATCCTCATTGGACGTCTATCAAAGGGAAGGATTGTTTTCTGTCGTCTCTTCTCTCATAGCTTTTTAATGAACGTGATGTTTTGAGAAGTGCAACTGAAAACTTATTGTCTTTCAAAATTGTTTAGTATCGCACATATTAAGCATTCCTCTAATGAAAAAATGCTGTCTCAGAAAAGTATCACAGCTTAGATGTATTATCACAATAAACGAAATACTTCGCTCTCCATCACATCATTGCAGCCAATGGAGAAATTTTTCAAATAGTCTGTCCACCTCTCGTTTTTTGGTACTACTAAGCGTGTATATATGCCCACAAGAAGAAGTTGCGGGTTTGCATAACTCCCAATGGACCCTCCGGATTACCGAGGGTTCCGGATTAGCGAGTGTCCGGATTACCGGGGTTCTACTGTACAATCATTTTGATGGGTCGGGGGCCAAAAAAAGGCGTAACCAACTCAGAGATACGATCATTTTAAAATGTTTTTTTTTTCCGAAACATTTTAGGTGTCCCTTTAATTTTAGTGCGTAGTGTATAATCTATATATAATAGATATATTAAATGCAGATAATACTTAATTACGAAGGTATGGTAAAAAATTATTAGCTAACAAATAAATATTCAATTTCTACTTTTTAAAACTACAATTATTAGAACTATCATGATATATAATACCACACTCACTGATTTAATTCGTTATTTTTTCGATCTCAAGTTACTTAAGCAGAAATTATCCATCATTTATGCAAGTCATTTATGAAACAATCATTTAATATTTCTCAGAGATTTACTTGGGGAGTGTTAAACTCTCTGATGTTTATTTACATATGAATCCAATAAATAAACTAAAAGTGGAAAGGAACTCATGAAAGTGTATGTTTATGTATGAATGTGAATATTTGAGAATGTCATGACTTTAAGACACATCTCATTATTAATTAAAAGTGATAATAAAATTTTAATTTAATATCTCATTGACGATGTAGCCTCAAATATTAAAATACACCGTTTTCTCTTTTCAGGTAAGTATTTCCGGTTGATTTCTTCACTTCGTTTTCTGTATTATTCGATGAATGGCGGAGGCTTAAAAGCAGTGGTATGTATTACTTGTTAACCTGTGCGAAGTAGTGATTAGTATTAGTACTAAATCACGATATGTATCATGAGGTTCGTGGTTTATCATTGTGTACCTGTGTGATTTGGAACACCAGTATTTTCAAACATAATCGATATTGTTTTTTTTAATATTAAATTATAGGAATCTTAAGCCTCAATAAAAGTTTTTCTTCGAAGCTGCTTATCGATTTTCCTATACAATTCTTCCGTAGCAAAAATTCTTTCTTTTCGATGAACCCGTTATTAAATCTTTCCCCAAGATTTGTGTCGTTCCCATTTTTTTATCCTCTCCTAAGATCCTGATTCTACTCTTCTTTCTGTCTGGGTTCAATCAACTGAAACCGTTTCTTACCAATTGTCTTTCTTCTTTGTAAATTTAATTTGATAACCTCTTCGATTCTTCCAGTTATAACATCATTGTGTTGTTTAATTTTATTAAAATACATACATTTTCTGAAATGGCTGATTATCGAAATTTTCGTCGTCGTCTTCACATACATTCCATATCAATACCATTTTCTTTATACTTAATAATGTGATAAATGTTTCATGATAATATTTTCTGACTGTGTCGTAAGCACGCCCCTGAAGCTCCCCTATGCTGGCTGTACAATCGGCTGACGCCCTTAATGTCCGCAGCCACCAGATGGCAGCACTGAAGCTCGCCCTTTGAAACCATACTCTCATATGGAGTAAATGGAAAACACAGCACGATTATGATACTTTTTCCCTCTTTTTCTTTGTGGGAGTAGTATATACCAAAGATGGAATTCAGAGTTAGTGATTTATCTATTTATAAGCACTTAAAGCAATTGAATAAAATGGGAAAATTAGCAAATCCGAAGAATAAGTGCCTTCAGGGCACACCACAAGTAACTTCGTGAAAACATTATTCGTAGATCAGCGAAGTGTTATTCTTGGATATACAGAAAATAATTGATCCTTAATAAATTACCAACGTTACATTTACTTTCAACTAGGCCTTTTAAAACTAGAATCGCAGGATGCACATGGGTGGTCTGAAAAGTTTCCGACATTTCAACATTTCTTGACATGTTTTCTGAAAATGTTCTGAAGATGTCTGAAGAATCTAGGGTTGGAAACTTTTCAGACCACCCTCGTATATACATTTCCTGAAAAAAAATCGAAGTTCCCAGAAATAGTCTCCAGGAAATGAGTAAACGGTCAAATATTGTTGAAACATACACAAATCCAAAAGTATCAACTTTTAATGACTGGCGTGGACTGCATTTCATCTTGGGGTGCCTGAAATGTGAAGTTAGGTTATACAATAAACAAACATAAAGGATAGAGTGGTATAAAAAATTTATTGACCGAACATTAAGTTTTAGACAGTTTCGCAAATTTTCTTTACGCAAATTTCCTTTTCGCAAATTTCCTGGAGACTATTTCTGGGAACTTCGATTTTTTTTCAGGAAATGTATATACGAGGGTGGTCTGAAAAGTTTCCAACCCCAGATTCTTCTGACATCTTAAGAGCATTTTCAGAAATCATGTCAAGAAATGTTGAAATGTCGGAAACTTTTCAGACCACCCATGTGCATCCTGCGATTCTAGTTTTAAAAGGCCTAGTTGAAAGTAAATGTAACGTTGGTAATTTATTAAGGATCAATTATTTTCTGTATATCCAAGCAGAATACATTGCACTTCGCTGATCTACGAATAATGTTCTCACAGCGACGAATTTACTTGTGGTGTGCCCTGAAGGCACTTATTCTTCGGATTTACTAATTTGCTCATTTTATTCAATTGTTTTAAGTACTTATTGATGGATAAATCACTAACTCTGAATTCCATCTTTCGTATGTACTACTCCCGCAAAGAAAAAGAGGGAAAAAGTATCATAATCGTGCTGTGTTTTCCATTTACTCCATATGAGATTATGGTTTCGAAGGGCGAGCTTCAGTGCTGCCATCTCGCGGATGCGGACATTAAGGGAGCCAAAAAATTTCAGCAGTTTCCAGTCCTATACTTTCTAAGTTCGTGGTCGTAAGTTATCAGACGACTTTTCTTCGAACCCTAATATTTTCATCGGTACCATAACAAATGTAATAGAAATGATAAAATCAAGGTAATTTTCATTTCATAGTACTGTAGAGATAATTGAATGTTTTTCTTCTCACCTATTCGTATAGTACCACTTTTACATGACTTCTGTTATCAATTGGGTTAAGAAAATACCTTCTTCGCTCTCCCCGCACTTTCTGCTCACTTTTTAATCACATTTACTTTGCTCTCTTCTTTGGAAGCCCTGTAACCTTATTCACTTCCCTCACCTTTTACCCTCAATTGTCCTTTCTTTCTCCTCTACCGTCTCTTGCATCAAAGCACCTTCTTCCGTGGCTTCTCTCCTCTGCATTCGGCTCACTCCCGAGCATTCTTTGTTTATGTCAATGGAGTGAAATGCTGTGAGAGAAGCATGGGTGCGATGAAGTTTGCTCATGACTCACTCATAGTGATTATATTTTTTATTTTATTTAATATTTTTAGAACGCTCTATAAAAATGATGCAACGTAGCTACTTATTTAATAGTTTTGCTTTTCTATTTTAGAAAGCTATTCAGATAAAAATCTTACCCTAGGAAATCTGACTAAGTGATTCTGTAGATGGAAACGTTGGCCGATTTTTCGAATGTTGACAATGAGGCACGATTTCTTGTTTCGTATTTTCGTAATTTCTGGAATCGTTTGGTTTAATTAGTAGGATAGGTGTGTAAAGAATATGAGATTATTACGTATAAATACGTTAAAAATTAAACAAAAAGGTGTGGCAGGTTGATATAAAAGGGAAAAGAATTTACAAAAAAAGGCAGTTCGTAACCTCCCAGAAAATTCCCACTCTCTGGCGGAGAGGCTAAGATTTATGATACGGCCGTGGAGGTACCGAGGTGGTAGGTAAGGCACCGGGGGGTGAAAGATGCCGGCCCTTGCACTTAGCGCAAAGTGGGTGCAAGGGTACCGAGACAAAGGATGATGACCTACTGGCAGAGCGTCTGGAGAGAGGTACCACCATGGAGAATGCACCAACATCCGGTGCACAGACGCCGAGACCCTGGACCAACCACCCCACCACCTCATGGAAGTTCCAAACAGCGAGTGCCCCCCCCCAGGCCGTGTCTAGTATTTAAGGACTCGTAAAACAGCCAAAAAGGCACTTCTCATCCGGAAGTAGCGGTAGCGTCAACAAACTGACTCCGCACCACGCCCCTAGCCGCGGTTGTGTCATCAAACTGACTCCGCTAACCCCCGAAGTTGCGCAGCGTCGAGCCAAGGAGGGGAACAATAAACTCTACTTAAAAAAGGTATAAGTCTGATTTTGTACTACTAAGCCGAAACTCAATGTCACTGCGACAAAGGAACCGTTGGATATACTGTTTTCTTTCCGTCAGAATTCAAATAAAATCTCATTTTCCTGTCCCTGTTGAAGTTGAAGGTTGAAGTAAAACTGTACTATATCTTTGCAAGATAAACTTCATCCATTGCATCTTCTACCCTTATCTCACTGGAACTTTTTAAGTACTTCTCTCTCTCCAAAAAGAAAAAAAATTTGAAATTTTATATCTGTCCATATCACCAAGATCTCAATAAATATTTGCATTAGGACCTCGAATAATCTCATAATAAGTATTTTTCCTGTTGCGTTCTCCTCTGTAGATATTTATTTATACTGTGGAATTTTTCTAATTGTTTACATATGCATAATTTTAATTTTAATAAGTATCTCAATATACAAACTGAAAGATGTAATTGTTCCATTCCCGAAACCGCTGTTAAATTTCAAAATAAATAGGAATTTAAATAAACCTGGAAAATGCTTGGCATAATATTATATTGCATCGGACCAACCAACCAACATTATTCAATAGAAAGTATAGAGAGTCAAAACGCTTACTGGGAGTTATTTTATGTCATTGCAAACATTACGTATGTACATATTATTAGTTTTATGAAGCTAACCGACATTTATAGTACGTTTATTTTTATTTATCTAAACGGGAATTTAAGCTACAATTCAAATACATATTCACAGTACGTAGAATATTTGAAGTACATTTGTCCCTATAGTCATCAGCTCGAAAGTTGGTTCCATCAGTGATAAAGCGTTTTGGAGATAAGATGAGGCGACGAGACAAGGTTAAGTGTTTGCATGGAGTTCCTTCCGCATGGAGTCAAAATACTGTACGTTTGCGAATAAAATAGTCTACGTTAATGCATCACGGTGACCGTATTAGTAACACTTTTTAGCATACAGTAAAAGATGAATGCCATTAACAAGAATCATTTATACCTAAATAGTTAGGTGTAAACCTAATTCTCATGTTGTGAAATTAATCAACTTGACTCATAGAAAACCATATGAAAACTAAGTGGAAAAAATGAACACGGCTGTGTTATTACATTAGCGCTAAAAAAAGCCGTTTGTTCAAACAAGGGCTGTTTGGAGCTTCACTCTAATGGATCTGAATGAAAGATCGATATTGGAAGGTGTGACTTCGTCGAAGGACATTTCCGAAATAACTGAACTGAATCCTGAAGATGTAAGCACGCTGACGCAATCGAATGAAAACCCACGACGAAAATACCAAGCGTCTTGTTAAATGATATCTTTTCCTCTAACAAAAGAAAAATGTAAAGTATTCCTTTCGTCGAGATTTGGTGGAAGGAATATAATTTACTACTCTGTTTGATGTTTTTAAAGGTGAGGGAGTATTCCAAACTTCCTCAAGTAAATTGTTCTATTTCGTTATCTTTTGTTCAGAAAGTAGTTCGTGACCAAGAATTCGTTTTTACGTAATGGTTTGTCTAAAAAAGAACTGGAAACAATTCAAGTCATCGGCGTTTTGTAACGTGAAGTAGGGTCGCGAATGTCCATTTGCTAATAGTGCTTCCCCTTTATCTCGGACGAAAAAGCTGTTATCCAGAAGGGTAATAGCTGCCCGAGAGGGCTGTAATCCAAACAGATCTTTTGTGGGCGACTTCTCCGCCATCCCCCTTTCTTACCTCAAAATTGCTTGCTCTCACGAAAGACCCGCGCTATCACGTTTTTTCCCTCTTTTCATCTCGGTGGGATTAAAAGGCTTCAATAATTCATTCTCAATTATGCCTTTCGGGATAAACTGCGAGCTGGACCACTGGACTGGTCTTTTGAGTGGCTTCTGAAAAGGCAGCTAACGCTTCTTCGGAAAAAGGAAAAGATTTATTCCTCTTCCGACCGTGAAAGAGCCGACGAAGAGAAAGTTTCCTACTAATTTTTTTTTTTCGCATCCAACTCGGTTCGTGGAATAAACCTGATTTTTCGTGTTTCTCTGAAATAAATATGGGCGTAGTCTTTAGCGTCAGATTCAGTTCTGGATAATTAAAATTCTGAAGAGAGATTAAATGAAATTATCCCAGCCGATTAATGTGATACGATTTTCACCGATTGCGCCAGACTTCTAAAATGTTTTCGGAAGTGTCGATGGTTTTTCCCCAGCAGTATTATAGTTACTAGCAGTGCATCATTTTATTTTTTCCACAATTCACCCTCAAATTTAATCCTCTAGCACTCTGAAAAATTGTTTCCTTCGATGAAGTTACGCCAGATAAGGAACTCATCAGTAGATTTCAGAGTGGGTTTTCCTTATTTTTTTATACAGCTTTAAAGAGAAAATTATGGCATTTCCTCTGAAGTAGCTGCCGCGTAGACAGATTAATCCTTCCGGCGTTATTAAATCCATATTAGCTCAATGAAAAGATTGTAAGATCACTTTTCTAGAGGCCTTGGCAAACAATATTACTAGGTGAAGTTTGTACCCTTAAATCACTTTTCAATTTTCCAGTGTTGATGTAGTGTCTTCATTAGAGTATGCTCACATTGAAGTACGATCAATAAGAGAATTTTTAGTTTTATTAATTAATTTATCGCTAGTTATTCATTTTTACATAATTAGGACTTCTACCATATTCTGTTGTGTTATCATTTCCAAACTATTAGTCATTATTGATTTTTTATAACGGAATATTGAACAAATAGATTTGACTCTGAATGAGATATGAAGAAGGCATTTCGTAGTTTCCACACTGTTTTATTTAAATACGACCGGTTTCGGCTAACGCCATCATCAGGTAAGATAACAGAAAAGCAAACACATATACAAAATCCCAACTCTTCAGCCTTCGCTGCCCACCTCCTGGAGAGCGGCCACAATCGCTCCTTTTCCTACACCGACATCCCAAAGGAAAGAAGCTTTGGAAATCATGGAAATAATCTCCGCTGACAATCTCACGAATGAGTGCATTTTTCACAACCCTTCTCCCCTCCCCTCAAAACTGCTTTGATATGTATATGTAAATATTCAAGGATATAGTTTATATCGTAACGACCGTGTTGGTAAGAGAGGAGGCGGGGTTGCAATTTTTGCAAGAAATGATCTACGTTGTAAAATAATTTCTCATAGCAATCCGAAATTTTGTAGGAGACCAGAATTTTTATTTCTAGAAGTAGTTCTTCTTGGGGTCTTCTACCGTCCACCAAATATAGGGCACTTAACAGATATCGACGAAGAATTATCGAAACTACGTAACAATTACGATCATATAGTAATTACGGGTGATTTCAATGCGAATCTTCAATCTTTTCAGATTTTAACGACGCAAAATTTCTTCGTAATACCTTCGATACCCATAGTCTAACAATTCTTCCACTACAACCCACACATAATACACCAAAATCGTCTACATGGATTGATCTCATAGCCACCGCTAATCCGGAAAGAGTTGAAATTCACGGTCAAATTCCGGTACCTGGAATCTCGTATCATGACTTACTTTTCATGTCATACTCACTCAAGGTTAAGAAGAATAAGCAGAAATACATCTATCATCGTAATTTATATAACATAAATGAAGCAGAAATGTTTGAATATGCTCATAGTTTACTTTGGCATGAGATAGAATTAACTGATGATATCTTAAAGTTGAAATACTAAATAACCTACTGACGAATTTGCTCGATAAGCACGCTCCAATTAGAAAAATTAGAATTTGGAAACATGGAGGGCCTTGGCTCACAGATGACATCAAAAGAATGATGGTCAAGCGCGACTTCATATTCCGAGAATTTAAACGCACTAAAGATCAGTCAATTTTCAATAAGTATAAGGAATACAGATACAAAACCAAACAAATCATCAGAAACGCCAAAATTAAATATGCTTATTCAATATCGAATGGCAATAAAACTTCCGCTGCTTTGTGGAAAAACTTACGTAATCTGGGAATTGGTAAATCTAAGGAGCCTCCTTCGCTAAGAAATATTTCCCTTGACTCACTTAACCATAAATTTTCCCTTCCTCCAACAATGATCGATCCGAACCATAAAGATCGCGTATTAAAAAATCTAAACAGGCAAGTTAACCGCTCTACCATCCAATCGGAATTTACTTTTAAGGAGGTCACTCAACTTGAGGTACACAATTCCTTAATAAACATCAAATCTAAAGCAGAAGGTGCTGACGGTATTCCAATCACTATCATTAGCAAACTATATCCTTTATTGCAACATATTATAACAAATACTTTCAACCTATCGTTTTTTGGTGGTAAATTTCCAAAACCATGGAAAAGAGCACTAATTAAACCAATTTTGAAGAGCTCCAAGTTGAATATTGATGAATTTAGACCTATCAGTTTCCTTCCGGTTTTATCAAAAGCTCTCGAGAAATTAGCGCATGGGCAAATTACAGAATATTTAAATAAAAAATCGATCCTCAGTAGTACAAAATCAGGCTTTCGGAAGTCGCATAGCACCACAACAGCCCTAGTAAAAATAACTGATGATATTCGTAAATCGATGGATAAAAGCAAATTAACAGCTTTAATCCTACTTGATTTTAGTAAAGCCTTTGACTCGGTAGATGCGGAGTTAATGCTTGCCAAATTGCGTTTTATAGGGTTCTCAAAATCTTCAATTTGTTGGTTTTCTTCCTATCTACATGACCGTAAACAGAAAGTTGTCTCGAATGATTCCTCATCCGCTTGGATAAGTATCAATCGTGGTCTCCCACAGGGATCAACCCTTTGCACCTTATCGTTTTCTCTGTTTATTAATGACTGTCCTCAAGTAATTAAGCATTGTAAGCATCATTTATACGCAGACGACTTACAGATATACATCGACACCACAATATCTAGCTTCCATGAATGCATACAGCACGTAAATCATGACCTCGAACAAATTAATAACTGGAGTAAAGACAATTTTTTGAAAATAAATCCTTCAAAATCGCAAGCCATTGTCATCGGGACACCCAAGTTGATAAGAAGGCTTAATCAAGATAACGATGCAAAGCTCACGTTAGACAACTCGCAGATCACATTCTACGACTCTGTGAATAATCTGGGTGTTATTATTAATAATAATCTTACGTGGTCGGAACACATCGTTAATGTGTGTAAAAAAGTTTATTCTTCAATCAATTCTCTTAGACGCCTAGGAAGTTTCCTGACGCCTTCGATTAAAGCTCAACTGATAAATTCATTAATCATGCCACACTTTGACTACGGTGATATTGTTTACCAAGACTTATCCAAAGAATTAGCTACCAATGAATGACATGATGAAAACATGCAAATGTCCAGAATGAATCGGTTCGGTTTATCTTTAACTTAAAGAAATTCGACCATATCTCGGGTGCGTTTGAGAAATTGTCTTGGTTTAAGCTCGCTTCTCGTCGAAAATTACACATCTTAACAACAACTTGCCGTGTCATGCGATTACAAACTCCCGATTACCTCTTTTCAGAATTTGTCAGCTTAGGGTCGGTACATAATTGTAACACTAGAGGAAGAAACAATCTACTCATTCCAAATCACAGGACGGAAATGCTACATAAATCCTTTGCAGTGACCTCGGTTAATTTATGGAACGCCCTTCCGCACAGTATCAAATCTTCCTGTTCTATCCACACTTTCAAGAGGAGATGCCTTTCGTATCTTCTAGAGAATCAATAACGCTAATTATCTCCATCATAGCATTTTACATTTTACAATAAGTCAAGTTCGTTTTTTCCTGATTTTTTTCATGCTGCACGGAACAACACTTCAAACTTCTTTCTTTACTCTGGAATATTTTGTTCGTTATTTTACTACAGTTTACATCCTGTATAACCTTTTCTTTTTTACTATTTTGTATTTCCATAATATTAATTTACTTTAGATTATTGTTTATGCCTAAATCATGATGTTAACTCTCTTATATAATTATTGTAGAACGCTATTTTTGTATTGATCGTGTTTTATTTGGCTTTTTTCTAGTTCAAGCATATTTTTTATCACAAGTGTATGTATCTACTTACTGTATTCTCTGCATTTCATTTTTTATTAACTTTCATTATTTGTCTTGATAATATGTAGCGGATATTTTTTCCTAAGCTTTTCTTAGGTTTTTTTTTACATCTGCAATCCCTTCTCACATTTTCTTCTATTTTCCTCTAAGTTTCATTGATACATGTAATATACTTATAATAATGTAACAGCTTAACTACAGGTTAGATGGAATAGGAGACTTTTTAGTCTCAATCTCGCCTAATAAAGACCCTAATAATAATAATATGTGTTTGCTTTTCTGTTATCTTACCTGATGATGGCGTTAGCGGAAACCGGTCGTATTTAAATAAAACAGTGTGGAAACTACGAAGTGCCTTTCTTATATTTCTTATAATGGCTTTTCACGAAGTTCGGCCTAATACTTTAGAATTTATTGACTCTGAATCTTTTTATCGGTATCGAGGAAGATTAAATTTAAGCGATCAATATAAATAATAATTATTTTTATTTAAAACCCTCCCAGGAAAACATAAAGATACATTTTCCCTTAGAATATATTTATTTCCGACTGAAAGCTTTATTTTCTAATTTCCTAGTAAACTTTGTTAATAAATGAAAAGCAAATGCTCGTTCGCTTTCGTGCTTACCGTCGTTGAATTTCTCTTTTAATAGGACATATGATCGATATGCTTCGTGTGAAAGAATTGTTCTCCTTGTGTCGGATCGATATATCGAACGAAGAAGTCGATTCTGCGATTGAAATGAGAGATGAGAAGAGCTTTCGCTCAAGTGCCGATGAATTGTTAAATCGAGAATTTCATTTCTGCTGCGGTTGCGATACGTCCCTTGCGAATCCCAACCCATAGATTGTTTCTTCGTCTTTAATTCTGGCTTTCATATTCTTACTGTCTCCTATTCGAACAAATACTAAAGCATTTTATAGTAGAAATAAATATTTCTATAAATAATAAGGCTTACTCAAATCCGTAAACTTTGCAAATCATTATGTGCGTTTGAAACCTACAATATTGAAATTAATTCCCGATAAGCTCAGATTTTTAATTCCTGCTGCAAAATTCATATCTTTAAAGAATATTTACGATGGGAATGGCATACTCAATGTTATAAATATGAAATTTTAATTTTATTATTCAAAACTATATCTTTATCAAATGTTCGATATAACTTGTGAACATATATTTTAATTTTAATATCTGTTTACTTAGTGATAAATTACAAGTAATTATTTTAGTAACGGCGAAAGAAGATTTTATAATATCCGACGTGGGTATTTCGTTCCAAATGTACTCTTTTAATCGCTGTCGTAGCTGCAGAAACTCCGGCGTGAATCAAATTAAATATTTTATAGTCGCCCGTTGCGTAAGATTAATTTTATACATTAAACGACGTATTTGTAGTTTGTGACGGCTATCTTGTCGTCCAGCTTTTAACTAGAGTAACTTTTTCTCTGCCGACATGACTTCGTTACAATTCCTCTTAAGTCTTAAGAGGGTCCATAGATTTCTGAAATCTGTGCCGATTTCTCTTTTCTGTGTCAGAAGCAAACGAAAAATGTTTTCTTTATCATTTATCGTATCTCATCGGATCTCAAAAATAATAAACTGTAATGATGATTTATTTATACTTAACCACAAGAATTTTTCAATACATGCAACTACAAGATATGCTTAAGATTATGCTTACATACCTATCTTGTAAATTTCTTGTTGTTTAGTATAAATAAATTAATTTTATCATGGAAATGAACTTCCGTTTAGTCAAGCCTGAAACTTTTAAGTTTATAAATAAATTATCTTTATAGTTTATTATTTTTAGTGTGAAATAGCACTGTATTGAGGCCATCCAATGTATCATTTTGGATTAATTGGATATCCATTCTGAAATAATCATCTGCCTTTCTGGAGGTTGATGACTATGGCTGAGAATCATTCTCAACTTAAAGTTTTAATTTGTGCAAACATTTTTAACGTAAAAGCTTTGATTTAGTCGTGCTTAACTTTTTGATGTGGATTTGTTTTGACCCTAAAGCATCTGTTTTTAACTTCTTTTTTTAATCTTGTCCCCAACATCCCTTGTGAAGCAAGCGCAGACTGGAATCGGCCGTCACAGTTTCCCTCGGAGAGCTTTTAAGTATCCCT
Organism: Sympetrum striolatum; assembly: GCA_947579665.1. Lineage (NCBI taxonomy): Eukaryota > Metazoa > Arthropoda > Insecta > Odonata > Libellulidae > Sympetrum > Sympetrum striolatum. The sequence continues at coordinate 88,051,991 of OX388349.1, forward strand.
CTTATAGAGAGATTCGCGACGTAGTCTATGCATTTATATCTATAATATAAAATAGAGTGTGGGTGTTTGTGTGGGTGTTTGTGTGTGGGTGTGTGTGTGGGTGTGTGTGTATGTATGTTCGCTAAAAACTCGAGAACCGAGAGTCGCAAAACTTTGAAATTTTCTACATTATTAAAAGTCGACCCCGCGCAGAGTATAGGCTACTTTTTATTTCCCTAAAGTCCTCGGCTCGAACCCAGACGGGTCAAAACGTTTCCATAAGAAATACATGTAGAGGTCACCTTTTTCGTTGCAGGGTTCATTTCTTTTGCAAATTTAAATTTGAAATAATGGTCCTAGAAAGTCGAATCAAGCATCAAAAGAAGGAAAATAGAATAAGAATTCTTAATTTGGTCGTGGAATATCGTTTTCGATTCGAAATTGCGCACATTTTGATAGAGTACGTGAATATTTTATCGACATTTTGAGATCGTAAACATCCCATCCCCATGACAATCAATGCGATTGTTGATTTCGAGCTCATGCGTAATTCCATAAAAAGACATGGAAAATGTGTGCCTAGATATAATTAATGCTGTAGGATATCTATTATATGTAATTACCTCTCCCTATTCATTCATATATATTTAAATATCAAGATAGATACACAGATAGGATACTAATTCACGGGCTAAACCACAAGCGTCATTGATTTGAAATTTTTACAGCTTATAGGCGCTAACGTGAAACCCCCAGAAAAAGGCGACTTTGAACCTCAGTATCATGGGTTCGATGCCAGAAGGCCCCAAAATCACGATTTTTCCCTTTTAAATGTATTGCTTTGATTTTCGGAAATTTCTAAAAAATACTTCCCGGATAGATAGAGAATCAAAATTAAAGTAGCTTACAGATATGGACATTATATATCGAAACCATAAATGGCTTTTACAGAAAATGTCCTGGGTTCGATGCTAGGTCAATGAAGTATCATATGTAGTATGTCTCTCACTTGTGGAAAGTATTTTACTTAAAAACGGTTGGACTCATCACTTTGTGAAAGACATTTTGAAATTGTTGAGTGTTTGTTTATGTCACAATTACTTTTTATTTAATGGTAATTTTTTTAAGCAGGATAAAGGTTGGGCTCGCCCCTCTCTTGGCTGAAATTTCATGAATAACTTTGAATCCTCGTTTTTTAATTCAAATTTTAACCTGCTGACTAATGTTATTGCATGGTTTAGGTATGTAGATGACATTCTTTGTATCTGGAAAGGCACAGAAACTCTCTTTGTGTCTTTCTTAAATTCCATCCACCCTTCAATTTCATTTACTCATGAGGTAGAAATGGACCATTTCATTAATTTATTAGATGTCACAATTTCGATTTCTGATTCCGTTTTGTCACTTTCCATTTTTAGAAAGCCCACTTATACGGATCATACCATTCACTCTTCCTCCAATCATCCTTATTCTCATAAATTAGCCATCTTTCACTCTTTAATTCACCGACTTCTGCATATTCCGTTATCAAATGAGAATTTCAATAAAGAACTTAATATTATCCATTATCTTGCTTCCGTGAATGGATACTCGCCTGACCTCAGTATGAAATTATTAAAAAGGAAGCAACGAATTCTAGCCTTAAGAAATATTTTTAACCCACCACCTAATTCAACCGAAGATCAAATCAGTTGGTTTTCCATTAATTTTGTTGATGATTGCAGTTATAAACTAGCCAGAACTATTGCCACAGACAAGAAACGTCCTGCTTTTTATACCGGTCAGAACCTCGGGTCATTACTTTGCAACACCAAAGACCGTTTTGATCCCCAGACCAGATCAGGAATATATAGACTTGCCTGCAACAATTGTGACACTGTTTACGTTGGTCGTACGGCCCGCAATGTTAGAATAAGGGTGGATGAGCACAAAAGATCTTTTAACAATCTTTCTAATTCATCACATTTCGCCGATCATCTGATTAACAACGATCATTTTTCCGACTTCACCCCCGTATTTTAAACCATGGACGTAAAGGTACCAAATTAGACCGTTTAGAAGAGTTTTACATATGCCTTCACCAATTTTATTCCATTCCTATAGCCAACCAATTTTTTTTTTCTAACATCCAGTCCCCACTCTTCAAGACTCTTTTCCCCCATTTTCCCTACTCCTCGTGATGCAACATTGTATTCTTTTTAACTCTCCCCTTCCTTTGGTTCTCGTT